>NC_061160.1:29429849-29549849 GCF_022113875.1 Hydra vulgaris | reverse complement strand
ATATATATAAATATATATATATATTTATATATATATTTATATATATATATATATATATATATATATATATATATATATAAATTAATATGTATATATTAATTTATATATAACACAGACACACAAAAATATCAATACTATTCTATAAAACACAAAGTGAAAAGTCTTGGTGCAATTTTGATGTCTTTTGTTAAAATTCCCTTATTATACTTGTAACTTAGTTACTCTTTTTTTTAAATATTGTATCGATTATAGTTTATAGATCATAGAGTATAGAATATAGAAAATTAAAAAATATCTTTAAACGATAAATAACTAAACAAAATAATAGTCTTAAAATAATCAACCAAAACAAGTAGACATATTTATATAACCGAGTTTGCGCATAATATTGTATGCGCTAAGTTGATAGTATTAATTTTTTTACTTATTTTTAAGGTAATTAGGACGTCTTATGTAGGTCTTAGCGACGTCAATAGGACGTCTAAATATTCAAGTCCTGATATCGTGTTTATATTAACGTCACAAGGACGTCCTAACAAAGACGTCTTTACCAGACGTCTTTAGGACGTCCTAATTTGGTCTGAGACGTCGCGACCTAGTTAAGACGTCCGTAAGACGTTTGATTCACGTCTGTGCCCGCTGGGGAAGGTTCAAGTTTATGTTTTCACAGAACTTCTTGAGAATACATTTAAAAGAATACTCTTGAAATAAAAGCGGCAACGATATATTAAGATTAAAAATAAATCAATTATATAATTCTTAATAACAATTAATCAATATACACTGATTATTTTATAATAGAAAAATATATAATTCCTAATATATGTTTGGAAATCAGAGCTTAATTTGCCATGTCATTATGAAACCACATTTAATTTTGTGTTGATTTTATATTCATCTTCAATGTTACTGACGGTGAATTATTTTATTTTTGGCCTTGTCCAATAAATAATTTTGAAGAAATTAACTGAAAAATTATTTAAAAAAAAAAAGGTTCTTCAAACTATTTCGGGGAAGTACTGCCCCCTCAATGCAATTTTTGTTCCTACAGCCCTGATATATACAGGGTGTTAACCAGGAATAAATTTAATACAGCGTTTTAAAGAAATCGGGAATTTGTCAAAATATTTCTTTATCATCCCCCTTCTCCTCCACTGAGATTAAAATGTGTTCTGGGAATTCAGCGCTGAGGTGGAGTAGAAAAAGAAAGAATATAAGAAAAGGACCCCACGCATTCCTAATCATCCCCCTCCCCCTCCGCTGAGATTAAAATGTTTTCAGGGAATGCGTGGGGTTTAAAACAAACACATAAAGTCATTTATGTGTTTGTTTTAAAGCACATTTTAAAATCCGCTGGGATCGAATAATGATTGTTAAATTTATATACAAATTGTTGATATTTGTAAACAGTTAGATTTTCAGTCGAATTGTAACACAATTGTAAAACGTTGGTAAATTTTTAATTTGTATCATGTCTCTAGAAAACTTACATCGAATTCCCCACAAAGCAAATATGCTATTTCTATACCACATTGTAGATGTAAATACCTTTAAAATCTGCTCGAATTAGATTGTTTTTTTTTTAAAACGGACATCATTTTGGTCTCAACACCCCCTCCCCAATGTCAATTCTTGTCAAACTTTTTAGTACCCCCTCCCCCTTATATTTACTGACATTATTTATGGATAGCCCCAAAGTCCTACTTATCCAGGAACCAAGATAACGGAATTCTACAGTATATACTCGTTTTTTTTATTTACAAGCATAACGCTTATAGGCTCATATTTGGAAAATAAGCATATGTAAGAATATTCCTGTGCCTCGATAAACTATTTAAAAAATTTTATTTTTATTTATTTAAAAACTTTAAATATATATATATATATATATATATA
This sequence comes from Hydra vulgaris, assembly GCF_022113875.1. NCBI lineage: Eukaryota > Metazoa > Cnidaria > Hydrozoa > Anthoathecata > Hydridae > Hydra > Hydra vulgaris. The sequence goes on along the minus strand of NC_061160.1, from coordinate 29,547,953 downwards.
TATATATATATATATATATATATATATATATATATATATATATATATATATATATATATTTATATATATACATATATATATATACATATATATATATATATATATATATATATATATATATATATATATATATATATATATATATATATATATATATATATATATATATATATATATATATATATATATATATTATATATATATATATATTTAATGTTATATATAAATATATATATTTCTAAATTTAAACCAACAAAAACCGAAGTTTATAACAACATTAATTCAGCTACATTAAAACCAAAACAAAATTACAGAGCATAAATCAACTTTTTATTTTTCTTATACCCATTAACCTTTAGTAACGCGCTCACTTTTACAAATTATTGAAATAGGTATATTTTATTAGAAATATGCTTAAGCTTAAGCATATTTTTGAGCCTCTTTTTACTTTTTGCTTAAGCATATTCGAACCTGTTTCAAAAATTTCATATGCTTTAAAAAAAAAACATGTATATTCCTCCCCATCATTCTTACTTTTACTATACGTAATAAGTTCAAAAAACATCATTATATTTATTATGGCACGTTTCGTAAGTTTATTTCCGTTAAGAACTCTTTCGTATGTTGTGATGTAAAATACTTTCGTTTCGAAAGAAATTTTGTTTTTTATCAATATTTCTAAAAATAAAACCATAAAAATTTAATATGTTATTATGCTGAAAATAAAAATTCATTATAAACATTTTGAGATTTAAAGATGTTAATTTTTACAATTAAAATCAGTCTGGCAAACAAATTTTTTTATAGACTTCAAAACGTCGTTTGGCGAAAATGTTTGTTTCGCAAGTGCGACTTCCGAAACCGCTACTTTCGTATGTTGCAAAATAGTTTTATTTCGTATGTCAACTTGCGAAATGCTAAATTTCGGAAGTAGCATTTGCGAAATGAACGTCGACGATTTTAAATGTTTTGTCACATTCGGTACGAAAATATGTAATTCCTCGTTCTCAATCTTCTTTCGAAAGAATGTTGTTTTTCCGGAAATGCACGAAATCCTCCGGTTAACAACCCTACTTCAGGCCCTTTAGTTTTCAAAAAACGCCGTTTTATTTTGTGTGCATTTTGATTGGTTTATTTAAAAAAAAATCATGAAGCTCGTTGTTTTATTTTGTTTACAAATATTCGGTAATTTAAAATCTACGAGTTTAAAATTTTAACTAATTACTTTGGGGATGCAGTTATATAAAAGCTAAAACTTTTCCTTTAGGTAATTTATTCAAACGACTATAAAGAGATTATGAAAGTAAATTGCTATGAGAGAAAACTAATGTGAAAACTTTGATTTTAACGTTTTTACTGTTTACGGAAAGATAAAATATGAGGTTTTGAGCCATTTAAATGGCTCAAAACCTCATATTTTATCTTCAATAATTTATATTCAATAATTTATATTCAATAATTATTGAATATTTTGATGCTGTAAACATGGTAGCTTTTTATTTTTAAATAAAGGAGATACTTTTGGAATATAAAAAATTAACACATTTGTTTCACCTGTTTTCATGACGCTGCCCCGTCGCGTTTTATGTATTTTAGTGGTTGTTTTATTTTGTTTTATACTTTGATTGAAAAAAGGTTTATGAAAAAATAATAAATTATAAAAAAAAGATTAAATTCTACTTTTTAAAAATTTAAAAAAGTAGAATTTAATCTTTTTAAATTCTACTTTTTTAAATTTTTGAGTGACAAATAGATAAAACGTTCAAGGAGTGCTGCTTTATTAATTAAGAAATAGTTACAACATACGTGCTACATCGACTGACAAATAGGTAGAGCATACTAGTTTCTAAACATTTTCTAGTGTTATAAATTAATTTGAAAAAAATAAAGTTTACATTTTATGGTCAAAATTAAAGATGACCAAACAAGAATATATATATATATATATATATATATATATATATATATATATATATATATATATATATATATATATATACATATTTTTAAATTATTTCTAAATTATTTCTAAATTATTGATGCACATGCACACACACATATATATACACACATATATTTTAAAATTTCAAATTTTATTGCAGGAAAAGTATTAGATTTTACTTGCAAATTAAATTGCACTGCAAACTCCAGATGCATCAGTAAGGGATATGATTTCCTTTGTGTTTGTAAAGATGGCTATGAAAAATTAGGAGATATTTGTAAAGGTAAATATTTTCTCAATAATGTTTTGTTTTTAAATGTAGAGTTTTATATTATATTTAAAACTTGAAAAAAAAAACAAAAAAAAAAGTCTCTGAAATTCCTAATGACTTATTTTGTTTTAGAGAGTTTATTTTATTTAAGTTATGGTTAATAATTTTGTTTTGGCTGAAAAATATTTTTTTTTTTCGCTGAATATTTTCTTTCATGAAATATAGCTAAATTTTTCTAAACTATTTGCAAGAATGATACAATCATCCAAGTTTTTAATGCATATATACAAACTGCTTCTACAACTACTGAGCAGTCAATCTTATTTAATGAAAATTTTCAACATATAATTTGTTGTTGACTTTATTAAAGACAAATACAAAAATAGCCCTGAGTAAAGGTAATTTTGTATGATAAAATTTGTCTATTACTTAGGAGGTTTCTAAAAAAGTATATTAATTTTGATTTATTTGTTTACTAGTTTATGATTTATTAATTTATTAGTTTGTCACTTCTTGTTGTAATATTTTTATTTTAATCGGTATCTTAATTTAGTCAGCAAAACTAATAACAAAGTATTTTCTAGCAAAATGCTAATCATTCTTTTGATTTACTTTTTGCTAATTTCATTTTATTTACTTTTAGTTTATTTAAATAAATAAAATATTCATTTTTTATAAAGTTTAATCTACTTAGACAATCTTTAAGTTGGATTAATGACAAATAATTAGCAAAGTTTGGAAGTGGTCTGCATTAAGTCTGGACCCATATTCAAACTTAGTTGTTGGTTATTTTAGATAAGAAACAATACAGGAGCAAAGAACGTACCTTAAAGTTACTTGAAATAAAGAAGAGTGTAGGCCTTCAAGAATAACTTTAATGCTGCAGTTAGGAAGAAATAATTCAATTATTTCAAAACCTTTATATAACAGAGCAAATATTAATTGTAGGATAGTTTGAGAGGTCAAAGTGTTTTCTAGAGTTTTGAAAAATTGGAACCACTTATTTAGCGCTTTTTAAAAGTATAGCAAAAATTAAAGAGAGTTCTGGAGAACCCTTTTTTAGACTATGATGGAAAATACTGTCTGGAGCACAAACTGTAGAAGTGTTTAATTGAGAATTAACTTTAGCATTGGAAGCCAGAGTGATTTGGATGTTTAACAATGTGTTAATCTGTTTAACTGGCAGGAAGAGGATGGCCTTAAGGTTCATGAGTCAAACTAGAGTAAGATTTCTTTTCAAATAACTCTGCTTTATTCTGGGGAGAAGTAAAAAGATCAGACCTATGAATTAGAGATTAAATATTAGATTTATTTTAGATAATGAAACTATTGAAGACTAAGTCTCTAGAACCTAACATCTGAGATAGGATAAAAGACTTGGTAAACTGAGAATAACAGAGCTTAACATCAGGCATGACCTTTTTACATTGGCTTCTTGGAATAATAAAAGGGCATATAATAAGAAAATGGTCAGATGGATGTGTGGTGTAACTTTAGCAAGACGAGAAAAATAGGCATAATCTTAGACAGATTAGAAAAAAATATTGTATTGAAGAATACTTGTTAGAAAAAATTAAAGTGATTTAGGTATTAGCATGTAGAGAGCTTCAGAAGAAAATGATAGTGGTAGAAGTAAGAAAACTTGAATAGAGTGCCTTACATATTGTATAAATGATCTTTATTTAAGAAGAGAAAATGCTCTAGATTGTTTGTATTAGAGAAACAGCATAAAAGAGGAAGGCTAAACCCTGATGGTGATGATAATGATGATGATGATGATGATGATGATGATGATGATGATGATGATGATGATGATGATTATGATGATGATGATGATGATAATGATGATTATGATGATCATAATGATGTTTATACATGCATATATATACAAAATATAACATGAATTTTGAATAAAAAAATATACTTTAGGATGTATAAATATTTATGCAGTTCTGGTCCCAAACTAGTCCCGGCTATATTTTATCAAACCTGGCCCTGGCCCCAGTCAAATATCAACCTCAGTTGCTTACTAGTTGGAGGTCTATACTTACTTTTTAACCTGAATTTCTGCAGACTGGGACACATATCTCAGTGACGTATCCAGAAATTTTTTGGGCATACCAGTCTATAAATTCCGTCTACCTTGGAGGACCTTTTTAAATATAATTATTTGTATATGATATATAGCTTGCTCTATTATTTTAACTATTTCTAATTAAAATTTAAATAATTAACCAAAATAATGTTACATTTATTTCAGAATGGCGGATATAACTCCAACATCGATTCTTCGCTAATCGCTAATTTTCATTTACTTGCTCTATTGGCTTACTAATTATAAATTATAATTAATACTAAATATTAAATTAAAGTTATTAAATTAAATTATTAAATTAAAAATATTAAATATTATTAATTATAAATATAAAGAATATGATTTCATAAACAAGCAATAACTATAACGTTTAATAAATAATATTTGTATGTCTCTTTTATATAGACTGGAAAAGATTTTATTAGGTAGCGTATTTATTGCATAACAAGGTCAATTCATTCGAAATTTTAATTACTTCATTCAAAAGTTAATAACTTTTTTTTTCTAGTTCTACTCTTTTTTTTATTTTTTTTTTTATTTTTATTTTTTTTTATTTGCATTCATTCCCAACAAGGCTGCAAGCCTAACCACTATTAAGTTAGGAGTTACTAGGAAAAAAAAGGACAGAGCATGCAGGGACAGATGCAGTAAACGAATGAGACTTAGCTGAATGACGAGTAAAACGAGAATGAATTTTAGTTGATGGAACTAGAGATGATAACTCCTTTGAGCAGTGACCATAATAGTATTTGTAGAAAAGAGAAAGAGATGCAACTTTATGACGACAGGAAAGAGGCTCAAGCTTAGCAGATAGTCCAGGCCAACAACATTTTCAATGCGTTTTTGGACCTTGTCAAGAAGAGAAAGTGAATCGTTAGAAGAACCAGCCCAAACTGCGACAACAGTATTCCATACAGGGACGAATAAGAGATTTGTAGAGGTAGAGAATGGAATCAGAAGTAAGGAAATCGCGAACACGATAAAGAGAAGCAACCTTAGCAGAAGCTAATATAGCAATCGATTGTATATATGGTTTCCATGAAAGGTCAGTAGTAAGCGATAATCCAAAAAGACGTAAAGAGGAGGACTCAGTAAGAGGATTGCCATTCATTAATATAGGAATGTTGACCATATTACGGTAGTTGTTTGCAGTAAACAACTGGGTTTAGTTAGAGTTGAAATTCACAAGTCACTGTGAACCCCAATCTTACTGAAGTGAGATCGGATTTAAGATCAGCTGCTTGTTCTAGGCGATCGAAAAAGAGAAGACTTTTTGTCAAGACAGGAGTATAAAGTTGAGTCATCAGCAAAAAGAGCTACTTTAGATGAAAGGTTGTCAGGAAGATCGTTTATGTAGATAAGTAACAAAACAGGGCCCAGGAACGAACCTTGGGGAACCCCAGAAGTTACTGGAAATAAAGAAGAGTGTTGGCCTTCAAGGATGACTTTAATAAACCGATATGTCGAGAGCAATAGCCCTAGCCTCACTGCCTCCATCTAATGCACGATAAAATCTTTCAGTTAAAGCAGTTAGCAAGTCGGCCGTAGAGCGAGAGGATCGAAAACCGTATTGATTGTCTGACAGTAGTTTATTTGACTCAAGATGAGATGTGAGGAATTTGTTGATCAAAGACTCAAAGACCTTGCTAATAACAGAAAGAAGACTGATCAGACAATAATTAAAGGGGTCAGAATTTTCTCCAGAGTTTTTGAATATTGGAACCACAGATGCCATTTTCCAACAAGCAGGAAAACAAGACTCAGTAAAACACTTGTTAAATAATTTAGGGAGAATTGAAGAAAGTTCTGGAGAACAGCTCTGCAAGACTGTGACAGGAATGTTGTCTGGACCACAAGCCATAGACGAGTTTAATTGAGATATGACTTTAGCAACAGAAGCCGGAGTGATTTGAATGTCTAACAATGGGTCAACCTGTTTGACTGGAATGGAAGGAAGAGAATGTCCATAAGATTCAAGAGTGGAATTAGAAGAAAAGTTCTTTGCAAATAGTTCTGCCTTATCCTTGGGAGAGGTAATAAGATCAGTCCCATGAATGAGAATGAGAGATGGAATGTTAGATCTACCCTTGTTAATAATGCTGTTGAAGATTTTTTAAAAGTCTTTAGAACCTAACTTCTGTGATAAGATGCGAGATTTAGTACTCTTACTTTTAAAATCAAGTTTTATGGCGCGAATATTAAATTGTTATTTCGTTTTAAAAACTTTTGTTTTATTATTAAAAAAATTTGTTTTATTATTTTAAATATTTTTTTATTTAATTTTACTGTTATATAAAATGTAAAAGTTTAAAGCTCAAATAGTTTAATTGCTTTAGAAATTATGTTATGAAAACGTAGATGGAGGAGAAACTCAAATTAATGTATTTTAAAAATGTTATTTAAAAATGATAAGCGATGCATATTTTAATCCAATCAAAACATGCGTTTTACATTTTAATCCAATTACAGCATATTCTATATTTCATCAACGTGAATTCGAATTAAGCATTCTGGTTGGCTTAAAATACATTTATAATGTATTTTAAAAGTCGTTTTTCAAAAGTTGGTTTTTCTAAGCGACATTTATATCATAACAAATGCTAATACAAAATTATTTTAAATTGAGTTTGGGCTGATATTTAGGGGCCCATACCAGAATACCGGTGTCAAAATTGGCGTGGATACATTGCTGTATTTAATAACAAGTTGTGTTGGGTCTGTATCTTATAATATTCAGACCTGTAAACCCAATCCTATTTAATAACGAAAGACTGATTAATCAACTCCCAAATAATACCCAAACAATATGTATATATATATTCATATATATATATATATATATATATATATATATATATATATATATATATATATATATATATATATATATATATATATATATATATATATATATATATATATATATATATATATATCCAGGTCAGGTCAGGTCAGGTTTATCCTGCTACTGGTACAGGTCAGGTTTATCCTGCTACAGGTCAGGTTTACCCTGCTACTGGTAACATGTAACCCAGTACAATCTGCTTCATGTCCTGCTGCCTTGTAGGATATGCCTTTTTAGGCAAAGGCTAGGAGATGCAAACTCCGACATAAAACACCCCCTGCTTTGGGGCTCTTGGTTGAGTAAAGGCTGGAGATGGTGTCTCGATAAAAACACTCATCTTGGGCAGATGTTACATGCATCCGGTTGCTGTTTTGTAGAAGGCCTCCTAGGCAAAGACTTAAGGGGTAAACAGATTCTATCTGTTGACCAGCCTTGCACCCCTTCTTCATCTATTAGGCTGGCGCAGATGTATTTTTTAATACATTGTTTCCAGTTTAGGATGTTGAGTTCTGGATCTTCTTGACTCGATTCATGGGTTTTGCTTGTGTCTCTGTTTTTATGACTAGGCAACTCATTCTATTATCTCCAAATGAGGGTACAGCTCTAAAACTCAGTTTTATGGTTCTGAGGCTGGCTGGTAGTCAGGTTTCCCGAACTCTGTGGTAGCTCTCAGAGAGGCTGATTCAATCAACAGCTGAAAAATATCAGAGTACTAACAGTGCCATGTTGTGCATGGATGGTGTTCCTGTTTGTACTTTTGGTGTGCATTGCCAAGGCCACATTGGAGCCCTTTGTTACGGCTTAGGGTTTATTAGTGGAAATTAGGCAATTGCTTGAGCTATAAAACAGTGTACTGAGTACTATCTATGTTTCGAGTCAAGTTCTTTAACAAATTTAAAAATGAATAAAGTAACAAAAACTATAAAGCACAAAAAACCACAGTCATCACCAAGTTCGCTAAACCTATCATACACCAATATTCGTGGTCTTCGAAGTAACTTTTCTTCTGTTGAGTCTTATCTCTTGCAAAGTTCACCAGACCTACTTGCTCTTTGTGAGACTAATTTGAGTTCAGCTGTCTCATCTTGTGATCTTAGTTTTGATGGTTATCTTCCTTTAATTTGTAAAGACTCCAATAGTCACATGCTTGGCCTGGGCATTTACATTTGTAAGAATTCACCCATTTGTTGGGAAACTAGGTGCACTCTTCTTGATGTTATTTCTGATTATATTGACCAAGCCCTCATTCTTTATCCATCAGCCAATATTGTTGTTGTCGGTGACTTTAATGTTCATCACACTGAATGGCTTGGCTCTAGTGTCAGTGACTCCGCAGGCATTAAGGCCCACAACTTTTGCCTTTCTCAATCCCTAACTCAAATAGTCATATTTCCAACTCGCTTACCAGACAACCCAAATCATTTACCTTCTCTACTCAACTTATGTCTTGTTTTTAATCCTAGTCAGTGCTCAGTTTCTCCACACTCACCCTTAGGTGCTTCACCTTCATTTCTGATCATGGTTTGGTCTCTCTAAAACTATTATCTCATTCTTCTTTACCATCAGAATCCCCCTATCATTGTACATCTTACAACTACCTTAAAGCTGACTGGGACTCTTTCCATGATTTTCTTCGTGATGGCCCCTTGGTAGAAATCTTTCGTCTTCCTGTTGACAAATATTCTTCTTACATAGCTTCGTGGATTCAGGCTGGCATGGAATCCTTTATTCCCTCTCAACGATTCCAGGTCAAGCCTCACTCTTCTCCATGGTTTTCCTCACATTGTGCTGCTGCAATTGCTAATTGAAACCATTACTTCCATATCTATCAGCAAAACAATTCTCCAGAAAACAGACGTCTGTTTATTACTGCTAGGAACCATTGTAAAAAGGTTTTGTCTAATGCAGGGTTGTCCAACCTTTTTACAGCCTGGGCCATTATTTTATTTTGATGACAACACGAGGGCCACAAATTAAGAAAAATCATTTTGTTTAAACTTCTAATTTAAAACAACTAATTCCATTTCAATATTGTCAAAAAAAATGTATTTAATGGGAAACTTGGCATTGTTTATTTTTACAAAATTGATCAATGTCATCTTTTATAGTGGACGATGAAATCCGAAGTGTATCAGTGAGGTGTTCATCTTTCAACCTATGTCTCTGCTCTGATTTAACATGTTTCATTCTTGAAAAAAATTGTTCACAGATGTATGTGCTTCCAAAAAGGGAAAAGTATTTCATAGCGTGTTTGCACAAATGTGGATAAACTTCAATGTTCATGTATTTTTTATAAAGTTCTAACAATTCAACATCTTTGTAAGCATCTTTCAAATCTTTATTGTTTTGTAGTTCTACTAATTCCATTTGAAATTCATCTCTTACTGTCTCAACTTTAATGGAAAATGGATGTGAAAATAAGTCTAACTCATTCTTTACTTCTTTAAAATCACAAAATCTTGTGTCAAATTCATCAATTACTTTTAAAATAAGATTACAATATTTTTCATAGTCAACTGTGTTGGTATTTCTTTCTGACAATGTTTTAAAATGGATAAGTGATTTTTGACTTAATTGTTGTTTGAGAAGTTTCAATTTCAAAACAAATGTTTCTACATTTTCATATAATTTACTAATAAGTTGATCTTTACCCTGCAACTTGATATTTAATTCCATTAACATCTGTGTAATGTCAACTAAAAATGCCAAATCATTCAGCCAGTCATTATTTTCAAGAAAGCTTGTGTCTTTATCTTTAACTTTTAGAAACTTTATTATTTCAGGTATTAATATCCAAAATCTTTTCAAAGTTGCAGCTCGACTAAGCCATCTAACTTGGCAGAAATAAATTACATCTTCTGCCTCACTTCCACAATCCTCAAGCAATTGTTTGAACTGTCTGTGATTAAGGCCACGACTTCTTATAAAATTAACAGTTTGGATAACAATTTCCATGACTTCTTTCATTTCTAATACTTTTGCACATAACTGTTCCTGATGTATAATACAGTGATATGAAAGAATGTTGTGATTAATGGATTTCTTAAATAATGCCACAAATCCAATATTTTTTCCTTTCATTGAACTTGCTCCATCTGTAGTGACACCAGAGAGTTTTGTTTCTGGCAAATCAAACTTTATCATTGTTTTTTTGACTTCAGAAAGAATATCTTCCCCTTTAGTAGTGCCTTTCATGTGCCTGAAATCCAACAGTTCTTCAATTATTTCAAAATTACTTGTTATAAATCTAATAAAAATAGCTAACTGAGCCGTATCACTTCTATCTGTTGATTCATCATGTGCCAGACTATATGCTTCACACTTACATAGTTTTTCTTTCAATGCTAATTCAATATTCTTTGATAGATCTTCAACCCTTCTTGCAATTGTCTGGTGTGAAAGACTGAGATCTTCAGCAAATTGTATTTTTTCAGGGCATACCTCATTACAAAATTGTTTTATAGAGTTTTTTATTAAATCTCCAGTAGAAAAAGGTTGACCACTTTTTGCAATATTTTCTGCAATTAAAAAACTTATTTTGGTAGCACTGTATGAGCTAATTACTTTACTTTTCATTATTGATTGTTGCCCGATAAAATTTTTCTTTAGCAGTTCTACCTTATCAACACGAAATTGGCCCTTGAATTTATCATAAGTTGCTGCATGTTTTGTAGTATAGTGTCTATTAACATTATACATTTTGCACACGGCAATTTTTTCAAAACAAATGAGACACATAATTGAATTATTTTGCTCCATTACAAAATATTCATTTGTCCAAGATGGGTTAAATATACGACCTCCTCTTCCACTTTCAGTTTCAGCTCTACGTCTTTTATTAGCACTAGCAGAAGCCATATTTAAAAAAAAATCAATATAACTATGGTTCCGCTAACCAAATAGTCAATACCGTTTTAACCGGTTTTATAAAAAAAATAAGGCGGTAGTTTTAACCGTGTTGCAATTTTAAAAAAAATCTGATTTTTAAAATTATATTAAAAAACTGCCCTAATTCTGAGCTACAGAAAAAATAGTTTTAAAAATATAATATTCACTTGATTTTGTTAAAAGTTTTGAATGGTTTTTGATAAGTTAAGAATTGAAAACGCGGGCCATGGCAAAAGACAACGAGGGCCACTTTGTGGCCCGCGGGCCACGCGTTGGACAACCCTGGTCTAACGCCAAAGCCTGCTATTCTCAGATCATGAAATCTCGTATTTCATCACAAAAATTAGGCTCTTGTTACTTCTGGAGAATCTTTAATAGTATCAATAATAAGGGCAAGTCTGTAATTCCACCTCTTTTATCCCTATTTTTAAAAATTCTGGAGAGCGATCTGATTCATTTAACTACCGTCCCATTAATCTTTTTCCTATCATAAGCAAGGTTTTTGAATCTTTAATTAACAAACACTTAATCTCTTATCTCGAATCTCATAACCTACTTTCTGATCATCAATATGGATTTTGATCTTCTTGTTGTACGGCTGATTTGCTATCAGTAATAACCGATAGGTTTTATTGCGCATTAAATAAAGGTGGAGAGGTTAAGGCCATTGCTCTTGACATTTCTTTGATAAAGTTTGGCATGCCGGTCTCCTCCATAAGCTTTCTTCTTACGGTGTATCTGGAAACATCTTTAAGATTATTGAATCCTTACTTTCTAATCGTAGTATAAAAGTTGTCCTTGATGGACAGCACTCTTCTTCTTATTCTGTAACCTCAGGGGTTCCCCAAGGTTCAATCCTTGGCCTTATACTCTTTTTAATTTACATTAATGATCTTCCAGATATTCTCACATCTAAGGTGGCATTGTTCACAAAGGTGGCATTGTTCACTTTTTTTTGGCCAATCGTTATCGAAATAATTTAGACCTTCCTATATTTATGAACGATAATGTACTCGATGAGTCTCCTACCCTTCATCTTCTAGGATTAACTCTTCTGATCTTTTTTGGAAACCTTGTATCAAATCCGTTGCAATATTAGCATCTGCTAAAGTTGCTTCTCTTTATCGAGCTCATCACTTTCTTACTCTGGATTCTATTCTCTATCTCTATAAATCTCAAATCCGGCCTTGTATGGAATACTGTTGCTATATCTAATATATAATGATGTCCTTTCTCTTTTAGACAAGGTGCAAAAACGCATTGTAAACATAGTTGGACCTGCTCTTGCACCCAACCTTCAACCTCTGTCACATTGTCGTAATGTTGCTTCTCTTTCTCTTTTCTACAAATACTATAATGGGCACTGCTCTAAAGAGCTAGCGTCTCTTGTGCCATCTACAAAAATTCATTCTCGTGTTACTCGTCATTCAATTAAGTTTCATCCTTTTTCTGTTACTGTTCCTAAGTGCTCCAAAAACTCTTATTCGTCTAGTTTTTTTCCTCGAACATCAGTTCTTTAGAATTCGCTTCCTTCGTCTTGCTTTCCTGATTCATATAATTTGCAATCTTTTAAGTCATCTTCAATCTTTTCTCTTCCAGTAACTTCCAACACTAATTAGTGGTTGCTTGCAGCCTTGTTGGAAGCAAAGATAATTAATATATATATATATATATATATATATATATATATATATATATATATATATATATATATATGTATATGTATATATATATATATATATATATATATATATATATATATATATATATATATATATATATATATATATATATATATATATATATATATATATATATATATATATATATATATATATATATATATGTTGCATACTTTGTTCTTCCACATTTAAAGTAATTTTTTTAGACACACTGACCATGACAGTTTGCATCTTTTAATTTTTAAAGCAATTCAATAACTAGCGGCAAAAAGCTATTTACTGAGAAAAAAACCAGTACCCTAAAAAAACCCTAAAAGAAGAAACAAATTGTAACGAATTATCAAATTTTAAATAAATAAACTAAAAAAATTTAGTAATTTGAAAAAAGAAAATTTAAAAAGTTTTTTTTTATAAAATTTTTAAACAATTTTTGTATTTTTTTTTAGGGTTGTTATTATTTTTAGCAACTGCATTTGATACAAGTTGAGGAGAAAAACATACTTTATAAAAACTTAACAACAATTAAAAGTTTAGATATGCAATTTGTTCACAAGTTTTTATCAGCCTGTATAATTTAGAAATTAATTTGCTATGTAGGCAAGAACTATGAGAAATTTTGTTATTTTTTTTTCTTACTTTTTGTTTGTTTTCTTATCTTTTTGCTTTATTTGACTTTTTTTCTCAATACTTGTATAATAGTTAAATTAAGAAAATAAATTGCTATTTATTTGTAAAATATACTATTTGATTAATAAATATTTAATTTTTATGAACTTTTTAAAACTTTAAAAAAGTTTTTAATAGACTCCTAAAAATTTTGTTAAAAAAGTTCAGTAAGTTAACAATGCACTAGCATTTGAAGTATTATCAATAAAAATAGCTTCAGGAAAATAAACTATAGGGTTTAAATGCGCAATTTGGAGAATCCAACAAAAGTGCAGACTATTTAATGGGGGTAATAAAAATAACCATATATATTTTATATTCGAACATTAGTATTAATGATTTTTTTTTTTTTTTTTTTATAAAAAATTGTTAAAATTTTTGCAAATAAATAGCAATTAGTTTTCTCTCTGTGCATTGATAAAAACAGTAAAGTTCAGCAAAAACATATGAAATACAAATTTAAAAATTGTCTGTATTTCTAGTACAGATAATAAAGTATTTCCTTAATGTATATTAAGGACAAAAGTTGTGACTTTTGTCCTTAATATACATTAAGGAAATAATTGCAACTGTGTATCTGGTAACATCTTTAAAACTATTGAATCCTTCCTTTCCAATCCTAGTATAAAAGTTGTTCTTGATGGACAGCACTCTTCTTTTTATTCTGTAACTTCAGGGGTTCCTCAAGGCTCAATCCTTGGCCTTATACTCTTTAATTTACATTAATGATCTTCCAGATATTCTAACATCTAAGGTGGCATTGTTTGCTGATGATACTACTATTTATTCTTGTCATGATAAGAAGCCAATACTCTCTGATTGCTTGGAGTAGGCATTTGAGCTTGAAAAAGATCTCACTTCTGCTACAGCATGGGGCTCGCAGTGGTTGGTGAACTTTAATTCAGATAAAACTCAATTTTTTTTATAATTTAACATAATTTAGATCTTCCTATATTCATAAATGGTAATGTACTCAATGAGTCATCTACCCTTCATCTTCTAGGATTAACTCTTCCAATCTTTCTTAGAAACCATATATCAAATCTGTTGCAAAATTACCATCTGCTAAGGTTGCATCTCTGTATCAAGCTTGACACTTTCTGACTCTGGATTCTATTCTCTATCTCTATAAATCTCAAATCCGTTCTTGTATGGAATACTGTTGCCATATCTGGTGCAGATCTTCTTATGATGTCCTTTCTTCCTAAACAAGGTGCAAAAAGGCGTTGTAAACATAGTTGGACCTGCTCTTGCAGCCAAATTCCAACCATTATCACATTGTTGTAATGTTGCTTCTCTTTCTCTTTTCTACAAGTACTATAGTAAGCACTGCTCTAAAGAGCTAGCATCTCTCAACCTTTTTCTGTAACTGTTCCTAAGTGCTACAAAAACTCTTATTCCTCTATTTTTTTTCCTCATCAGTTCTTTAGAATTCGCTTCCTTCATCTTGCTTTCATGATTCATATAATTTGCAATCTTTTAAGCTGTCCATCAATTTTTATCTTGCTCTACAATCTTCACCTTTTCTCTTCCAGTAACTCTAATTAGTGGTTGCTTGCAGCCTTGTTGGAAGCGAAGATGTTTAAAAAATTATCCAAAAATATTTTAATTTTTGTTATATTCTTATATGCTTTTTTCTTTGACTTTTATTAATTTTGGTAGGGAAAAATAAAAAAATAAGGAAAAAAATAAGCCCTGAAAAAATAAGAAAACAAAAACAGTAATATATTAAGTTATATTATTTTTTTGACAAAATTTTTTAGTTATTTTATTTAGATTTTCTATTTCGTATAGTATTTGTTTCCTTTCTAGTATTTTTTTTTTTATTCTCTGTTGTTTTTTATAGCTTTTTTTTGCTGCAAATTTTTAAAACGCTCACTATATAAAAATTTTGTCTAATTGTCTAAACATCCAAATACGGTACCCAAATACGGTCGACACTGTCGAAACGGAAATATATATATATATATATATATATATATATATATATATATATATATATATATATATTTGGGTTGTTCACTTTTGCAAGAGTTGAGTTTTCGATTAAAAAAAAAATTTTCAAAGCTCAATTTTTGTTTCGGTAAGTTTGAAAGGATTTTTAGTTACTTAATTTTAAACCGAAATGAATTTTACTTTTCGAAATTAACGATATTTTTTCTATACATTTTTTAATCATCAAAAACCAAAAAATAGCTCCGAAACTATTTTTTGCTTTCGAAATTTTGAAAATTGTATCGAAATATATTTAAACACTATCGAAAATTTACCAAAACAGTTTTTTACTTTCAAATCTCTATAATTTGTATCGAAATATTTTTATATTATCGAAATTCGAAAAATGGCACCGAAACATTTAATCACTTTCGAATCTCTATAATGTCGAAGTCTTGTTATACGATCGAAATTTTAAAAATGGCGCTGAAGCAACATTTCACTTTCGAATCTCAATAATTTGCACACAAATATTTTTATATTATCGAAATAATATCAAAACAATTTTTTATTTAAGGCCGGCGCGAAGTGTGTGGTCCATGAATTTTTTGTTCATATAGTCGGCAAATTTCACCCTTTGAGACAAGTCAGTTGGCAAATGATGCCCTTTAGACAAGGCAGTCAGCAAACTTAGACAGTTTCTTTTGACTACGAGACAAGGATATATATATATATATATATATATATATATATATATATATATATATATATATATATATATATATATATATATTATATATATATATATATATATATGTATATATATATATATATATATATATATATATATATATATATATATATATATATATATATATATATATATATATATATATATATATATATATATATATATATATATAAATATAAAATACCTTGGTTTCAGTGTTTTATAATGGATGATGTCTTTTGGGTGTAAAATTTTGAGGAATTTTTTCTGCGATAGGTGTTCATTTTGTATTACTTGAGTTAGAGTAGTTGGAAGGGGAGAATAGGGTAATATAAGCACCTTGGTAATATGAGCATACTTAAAGATTTCTTAGATGTAAGAAGTGAAGTTAAACTTGTTTTATATTTTTCCAATCGTCTTTATGTAGTAATAACAGGAATCAGTACAATTAGCGTAAATTTTTATGCTGTAATTAGCGGCTGTCATCTAATTAAAATGTCATTAAATATTTTGTGTTATTAAAGTAATATCATCATGCATTAATAAATTTGTGGCGCAAAATTTTGGTGCTAAAATCATGAAATTAATTTTTTCATAAAGAAAAATATGTTAGCTAAAAATCAAATCCATTTTTTTTGAAAAATAATACGTAGAAACATTTAGTTTTGACTTTATTTAAAGATGCCATATTTGTGTAAAATAAGCATGCTCAAATTACCCAGTATTTTTCATTGAAATTACCTAGTTTAAAGTCCTAAAGTAGCAGTGATTTTAATTGCTTTTTAAATAAAAACAAAACATAACAAAAAATTTTAATATTTTAACAATACTAATATACTTTTCTGTAATTTAAGTTCAAAAAATTTGAATTTTTATCATGTAAAGGTTAATAAAATTGAATAAAAACGAACTAATTTTGTTTTTGCGGAAAACATAGCAGTTACATTTTTATGACATACTTTGGCAAGTAATTTTCAGTTATAAGTATCTTTGTTATGTTAATTACTTATGTTAGTTTTTATTTGTAAAAATGAATTAATTTTACTACGCACTTCTACGCATTACTACGCATTCTTAAAATTAGCTTTATATAATTAAATGCAATGTTATTATTATTATTATTTAGTAACTTAATTTTATTCATAAATATATTTAATATTTTACATTTAAAAAAAACCTTATTATTTTACTTCAAAGTAAGCTAAAAGTTCTCTAATTTAACCTAAGTTCATGATTCTGTTAAACCAAGTGTATTAGCTGTTGTAAGTTTAAAACTATTTTTAGGATTAAAACAATTTTTGAGGCTAAAGAAAAAGACAGAATCCTAAAAGTTAGATGGATTTGGGACAATTCCATGCATGAACTCCCCAACAGTCAAACATTGCGTGTACTTTCCACATTTGTAGGCATCTGCACTACTAAAAATTTTTGTAGATGTCTGCGAAAGCGCAATTAGGCATTACACTTTTCGAAACTCTTTTTTTTCTTTTTAAAAAAAATTCACTTAATTGAAAATCTTTTTTTTTTTTCGAAACTAATTTAACTTATCAAAGTTCTTTTTTTTTTTTGAAATTTTTTTAGTTTTGTAAAACTTTTTTTTTTTTTCGAAAAAAATTTAGCAAATCGAAATGGGTTTTTTTTTTTCGAAACCAATTTAACTTTTCAAAACTCTTTTTTTTTTTTTCGAAATTTATTTAACTTTTCGAAAATCCATTTAAATTTTGAAATCAATTTAGTATATCTAAATTTTTATTTTTTTTCGAAATAAATTTGACTCTTCAAATTATTTTTGCTATTCAAAATTATTTTTGCTATTCTATATTTTTTGAAAGTTTTTAAAAAATCCAAAAAAATTTTTTTTTTATCAATAATGTTTAATCTAAAATTTTTCGAAAACCACGTTTTAAAAAATGAACCCTAATATATATAGCTTATAAAATTCAGGTTGGCATTCTGTAATGCTAACGCAAAAGCTGACCTATCTTTGCCTTATGATGGCTTACAACTGCCGAATTGAATCTCTTAAAGAGTCAGCATGCAAAATAAAGTATATGTAAAAAATATGTAATTTGAAAATTTTGTGTCTAGAAAGATCAGGCTTTCACTGAAAGGCATAAGACTGTACGCCATTATATGACTATGCAAATAATACTTTGTTTTGACAATTTGACCACAGGTTTTAACATGTTTTAAAATTTAAAAATGTGCTGAAAAAACTTACTTGAACTAAAAAAAAAACTTTATTTTAAAAAAGAAAAAAAATCTTAATGAAGGAGATGATTGTTTTAAAAATACTCGCACTTAATTTAAATTATAGGGTTTTTTTACTAATTTAAAAATATAAGTTTCAAAGTAAATACACGCTAGTATATAATTATGCATTAAACACCATTTCATGCATTGTTTAAACATTTTTACATTGTTTTTTTTTTGTTATTATTTTTTTATAATTTGTTTCAAAAGATTAACATTTGTCATAAAAAATATATAATTATATAAATTAAAAAAACAGTATATGATATTCATTAAAGGGATCCCAAAGTGCTGAGACAAGTTTTGTTCATATTAAAGAGAATGATAAAAAAAAATGTTTGGCCTAATTTTTTTGAGTTAAATAAAATAATAAATATATACCAAGAAAAACTAACTTTGTTGTTTTACTTGAAGCTCGCCGTCTCCTTGTTAGCCAGTTGCTTTAAGTCTTTAAAATATATGCCACGATTGACAGACAATTTAAACATTTTAACCTTATTGTTATTCAAAACATAATGTAGTTTTTTTATAAAATTAATTACTTTTTTTATCTTACCACTTATAGAATAGGGTGGGATGGTGGAATATGGATAGAATTTTAGATATATATTTTTTTAATATAATTTTTTTTTTCTAGTTTATAACCACCATAAAAACTTTTGTTATTTTTCTTTACATTCAGGGTGTATACAATAACTTCACAATGAGTAGAGCATAAATATATTTTCAATAACTAATCTTTTTTTAGCAACACCTTTCATATATCCATATATCCGTATTACCCCACCATCCACTGGTGGGGTAATATGGATACTTATATTATATTTGATAGATATATCACTTTCCATGAATTTAAAAGGTCAAACTGTATTGGTTATGACTTGCAGTTTTCTCTATCTTACTGATAGTCTTCTTTTTATTTTTATTTTTCTCTTTTTCTTGCAACCTTGCGATAACATCTTGAGCTGTTAAAGTTTTGCCAATTTTTGTCCAGAAGACACGTATACTGTAATACTGTTATACATGTAATACATGTATACTTCCTTAACAAGCTGTATGGAAGTCATTAATTTGCTGTGATTGTATGTACCAATAGCCTTGCATTGATATTTTATTTCAGGAATTATAGTTTATTTCAGTAATTATTTTATCTAAAATATTATAAAATAAACTTTAATTATATAAAATATAAAATTTAAAATTGATGGCAGTTAAATGCTTTAAAACAAGGCCTTCGATTGATAAAAATATTAGAGGTATGAACCATAAAAATGGTTAATAACTATAGTATAATAATAATAGTAATAATAATAATAATAATAACAATAATAATAATAATAATAATAATAATAATAATAGCAATAATAATAATAATAATAATAGATTATTAATAACTAGTATATTAAGACTTATTTAATTCATAATAGTTATTTATAAGTCAGAAGTTCAATGTTCTAGCCAAATAAGTGAAATAAGTTAAGAAGGTAGCATGAGCTTTTTAATTAAATACTTATCTGTGGTACTCTTAGAACCTCCTAAAAAATTAGAAAATATATAGAGCTGAATGTTTTTTTATGCAAAGCTGTTTAAACTTTTTTTAAATATTCTTTTTTAAAACTTGATTCAAAGTGATTATAGTTTGATCATAAGGTATATGATTAAAATTTGTAAATATAATTTTGTTTGATCATAATGATTAAAATTGTAGATGTCAATGAGTGTGAAGGAACAAATCCATGCATGCAAAATTCTAAATGTAAAAATACTGATGGCAGTTATGAATGTAAATGTGAAGATGGCTTTGAGCTGGTTCATGGAGTTTGTCAAGGTAATTATTTATGTTAATGTTAATTTTGATTTTTTCGGTTTGATTTTTGTGCTTTTAGTCTAAAAAATAAACCTAAAAATATTTTAGTTTAGAAACCATTATGTTGAGTTAGAAGTTTATTAAAAATTCCTTCCTGGGTCCTTATGAGATCCAAAGACACCATTGTAATTCATCTGTAATCCTACTAAAAAAAAGCTTTTATAAAATATGTTTTATTATATTTTTTGTATTGTATTGGATATATAGTTTAAAAAGATATAAAGTAAAGTACCAAGCGTTTCCATTCATCAGTAAAGTAGAGTACTAAGTTTTTTCATTCACCAGTAAAATAGAGTACCAAATTTTGTCAGGTAAAGGAGATTACATTTAAGGTTAGCTGCCTGTTCTAATTGACCAAAAAATAACTTTTTATCAAGACTAAAGTTTATAGTTGTATCATTGTTTTTTTCTACAAATGCTATAATGGTTACACTACAATGATAAATACATCTTTTTTTCTACAAATATTACCATGGTTACTCTGCGCTGGTAAACACATCTTTTTTCTTACAAATACTACCATTGTTACTGCTTAAGGAACCTAATAGAAGCCTTGTTAAGTAGCGTTACGCCTTGTGAATTTTATCTACAAAATGGCAATTTCATCTACGCGTAAGACAATTTATGTTATGCCAAAACTTTTTTCAATAAGATTATCTAAACAGTCTTTTAAAATATACGGAAAACATTAAGCAGTAATTAATTTAGTTTTAAAATTGCATTTTAACAAAAGTTTTTTCTTTTTCATTAATTTTTTAGATTAATCATAGAATTAACGTTGATCAGGAATGATTAACTGGTTTATGAATAGGCAAAGATTTTGTTAAAGCCAAAATGTTAAAAAGAAATTGTTAAAATTTTTTTCTTTTTTGACCACTAAGAAATTCACCCTTAAATAACTGCCCCCTCATTAATAAAAAAAAAACTACTAAATTGTGAGAAAGAAAACATAAGATGATGTTGTGTTATAAATGTTTTAAAAAATAAATAGCAAAAATTTAAAAATTTAAATAAGTATAAGTTTTTCAAAAAAAGGATTTTTTTTTTTTTCAAACCACATGTTTTAAGTTCATTGATTTTTTATCTCTATAACAAGATTGTTTAATTTTATGAATATTTTATTAAGATAAAGACTTTAGATGGTTTTTAACTTTAAAATACGCAACTGACATAATTTAACTTTTAGCGATGTAAATATGGATATTGAATAAGTTTCATTTACTCGTGTTACAATTTTCTGTTATGCAACAAAATTTCATAACAAGGCCTGCTATCATCTTACTTATTGCTTAAGTTGCACTCTTACTGTTACTAATTTTTAATGCTCAAAAATATTTTGTATAAATTTAGTTTTTTCCTTAAACATGTTTTAGAATTTTCTTTTATCTTTTTTTCTGATTCATACAGTTAGAAGTTTTTTAAGCCTTCTGTTGACTTTTTTTTTAATATTATAACTTCTTGACTTCTAGTATCTCCCAACTTAAATAGTGGTTTCTTGAAGCTTCATTGGAATAAAATTTGTTTAAAAAAACAAAAAACAAAGATGAGCTCTTTACATGCTGTGCCTAGAACTAACAATGAATTAACCTGTTTGCTTGGAGCTAACAATGAATTAACCTGTTTGCAAGGAGCTAACAATGAATTAACCTGTTAGGGATGTCAGTAAGAATGTAGTTATTATATAAACTCAATTAGAGGAAAAGTTTTGCAAAGTTATTATCCTTGTAGGAAATAAAATGACCAGACCCCTGATATATATGAGATAAAATATCAAACTTGTTTTTGCTATTGACAATATTAAAGATTATCACACAGTCTCAAATTTGAGAAAAAATGCCTTTTGAGAAAAACAAGCCCAACTTTTGAAATTAAATGATAGGTGATATTTGTGTATAAATTTCTTGCAATTATAAAAAAAACTTTTAAAAATTTTTCTAGTGAAAAAGAATGTTTTGGATTAAAATAGGAAATAACAAGTGCACAAGAAGGAATGTAGACACTGGACAAGAAGGAATGAGGACACTGTTTTCGACAAAAAAGGGAAGACATCAGCTTAAGAATCATCATAACAAAAATTGAAAAAGGTATTTCAACTAATCTTTAGACAATTGTAAAATAATATTCTAAAATAGAGTTAATCTGAAGATGAGATAAATGTTTAGAGATGTTTCGAGTTATGTTTTGAATCACCTAAGGAAATACAAGAGAGAATTAGAGACACAAATCAAGGAGCAAAAGTAAATGAGTTGGGTTGTCTGAAAAATAAAATGTTGTTTGCCTGGGTTAGAGATTCCGATGGCTTCTAAATATTTATAAAGCATAAAATTTTGAGCATCTTACAATTCATAAGATATTCAGATTTTAATTTTACTGATTTATGCAAAATGTTTTTGCAACATTTTTTAACATTAAATAATAATATTTAAAGAAACATTTTTAGATATTTTCAGTTGAAGTTATTTTTAAGCCAACTTTTCCAGTAGGTTGATATGTAGATTGACAATTGACATCTAGATTGACAATTGATATCTAGATTGATGTTGACCTTTTTTCTAAAAATACAAAGCACTCAAAAAATGAGATGGTGTTAAACATTAAATCATGTGCATGTAATTGTATGTAATCGTGCAAATATATATTTTGAAGAAATTGAAAAACTAATTATAAGTTGTGATATATTTAAGATAAAGAATAATTTTATTTTCAAATATTAACTTCCTTCAACTGAGTTCCTGTTTAAATGGTCATCAAGAATAAAGTAAAAAGATGACTGTACTAAAAGTCCCAAATTTCATCTTTCTGGATTCATCTAAAAAGAAAATGAAAAAGTTTCAGTAAGAAAAATGTTCATTTTTTTCTCAGAATGCTGTCAAATAATTAGTCTTGTATTTTGTAACTCTTGCAACAAAAATACAACTGTTTCAAATCTCTGTTCCTTAAATCTCTGTTCCTTAGATGAAAAAATCAAATTTCACTGACTTGTTTTTTGTGCCCTAAAACAAAAGTCTATTGTTTTTGACTACAAGCATAAATAGTTCTTCTAGTCAAAGTGTACAAAGACCAAATTGAACTTAAAGTTGCCTCTCAAACTCCTTCCTTTGAACTTAAAGTTGCCTCTCAAACTCATCAACATTCCTGGATTATCTGTAAGTATCTTATTTTTGTTATCTTCACTTAGTATGCAATGTAAATTAAATGAAAAAATGAACAATGATCAATGACTAAAAGTTTTTTTTTATAATATAGGGTCATGGTGGAAAATACTCATACTGCAAATTGTCATCAGCCAATTAGAAATGAGTTGAAAAATCATCAGCCAATCAGATATGAGTTGAAAAGGCTTTTAAATCACAAGTACTTTTAAATTATTTAAATTGAAAAAGAAAAAATTTGATAGCAAACCAGCAGAACCAGCAATACAGATGAGATAATACGAAAATGTTGTTATCATGCTATTTATTTATAATGCCTGTTAAATATTAAATTGGCTGAGAAAATTATCAACATAATTATTTAATTAAACAAAATATTTTTTAGAACCTTTTCAATTTAATTAGGTACAGTTAGAAGATGATTGAGAAGACAGTCTACATAATTGAGTTTAAGAAGACAGTCTGCATAAAATTATAAGATATATTTTAATATAATAATTTTCAGCAAGTTAATGTAATGGTCTTGTTCGGTTTAGTTGCTGAATGCTGTTTTGAAATGAAACTTGATATATCTTAAAAATAGAAAATGGATAATTTTGTGGTGTGTGGACTATATGTCCATGGTGCATTTGGGAGTTTCCAATTAGATAGAGGTTTTTTTGTAATTGTGAATTTGCAGTCATCAGTTCAGATTTTTGCTGAAAACCTCAATTTTTTGATATTATACAGAGCAGATTGTTGTATAATAAATAATATTTATTTATTGTAATGTTGAAAAATCATTTTAAAGTGAAAAGTCATTAATGAAAAGAACTTTTCATTGACAATAAATATTATTATTTTACAAATAAAGTTTACATTACAATAAATAGATATAGTTTATTTATTATACAATGACCTATTCTGCATAACAATGTTTAATATCTAGATATTGCTACTAAAAATGTTGCAATTTTATTCGCTTGTTACATTTCATTAAAAAATAAATTTGAAATGAAAAAATTGAAATCCAAAAATTTTTGAAAATGAGTAAAAATCTGCTTAAATAAATAAAAAAAGAACATAAGAAAAAAAAAAAATGAAAAAAAAAAAGAACATAAGAAAAAAAAAAAAAAAAAATGAAAAGAATTGGAATAAACAAATAAATAAAAAAAGAACATAAGAAAAAAAAAAAAAAAAATGAAAAGAATTGGAATAAACAAATATTATGCAAATATTGAAATTTTTACCATTTTAAAAATGATTTTTTTTTTTTAATAGTTAAAGTGAAATATTAGGAAGTTTTCACTGATACGATGAAAGCTGTTCAATTAGAGTTTTATATTCTTTTGAGGTGCTGACTAGGGTTTCCTATTTCTTGTAAATTTTGCATCCCAGGATTCCCTGTGTGTATCCCAAGATTTCTAGGGATCCTGTCATAATTTTTATTTTATTTTATCTAAAATCATAATTAAAATATAACAAACAAACAGTACTAACACCTAGCACAAATTTATATAGCACAATAATCTGAATTATTTGAATTTAAAAGATTGTTGTAAAAAACATAAACAATCAATTTGTATATCACTTAATTGTGAATGAATTTTCCCCATAAAAAGTCCCTCCTTTGTAGTATATATAACCAGATATAATTTTTTTTTACTGCTGCTTTTAATGCATGTTTGGAAAAAAAGACTAATTTTGAATTGATATTTGTTTTGTAATTATACATGATTGGGTTATTTACAAATTTTAGTGAGCTAATTAAATTAATATTTCTGTGTTTTCCAATTCTTTGTTGCACAAATTAAAGCAGTTTATTAGCAAAAAAGTTATTTTTCTCCCCCAAATCTTTTAAGATGAGTATTAATACACCTTCTGTGTCAATAAGAGTAGCATTACCTTTGCCGAATTTTTACTAATTCAACTTTTATTGGTTGTAGCAAAAATTGTTATTGAATTCATTATCACATAATTTGAAAATATTGAGAATTTCTTTAATATCGATAATTGCTTTTAAAATACATGTTTTATCTTTGAGAAATCCTTCTGGCATTGTAACAACACTTTTTCACCTTGTTTTACATCAAAGCTTTTGTTCTTTATGAAACATACATTTTATGTTTATTTGTTGATTTTTTAATGTTGATTTCATTTTCAAGATATTTTACACTATTTTGTAAATTATGTGTAAATAATATAAACTAATGTTTGTTGAACTTTATGAATTGTCATGTCCAAAATATTTCTTAAGTGTTTGACTGAATCTTCTTTTCCTGTTTGCTGGAAAATGGTATCTGTGGTTCCATTTTTTAAAAACTCTGGAGAACACTTTGACCCTTTAACTATCGCTCGATCAGTATTCGCTCTATTATTAGCAAGTTCTTAGAGTGTTTAATCAACAAATTTCTGTCGCATCTTAAGTCTAATAAATTACTCTCTGACAATCAATACAGTTTTTGATCTTTTTGTTCTATTTGCATCCTTTTACTGTATCATGCTCTTAAAACTTTTATTCATCTAGTTTTTTTCCAACACTTTAATGCTTCGGAACTCTTTTCTATCTTCATGTTTAATTGACTCATGCAACCATCAATTTTTCAAACCATCTGTTAATCATTTTCTTACTTTTTAACACTATTTTTTGTTTTCTAGTAACTCCCAATTTAATAGTGCTTGCTTGCAACCTTGTTGGTCGTGAATTAGTATATAAAAAATAGTAATAATAAATACTAAACCAACAAAACAAATATGTTAAAAATAATTGTAACAGTTTAAACATTTTTAGTTACAGTTATTTTAATTCAAAAAGTTTTAACTTTTCAATTATTTGAAATTATACCAAACAAAACATGAAGCTTTCATAGTTTAAAATCAAGAAATGTTTTTTACTTTTATTTTCTAATAACAAGATAAAAAAGTCATTGCATTTTCTTAAATTTTGAAAAAATAACACTTTTAATAATCCATCATGTTATTTAAGATATTAGCCATACCCTGAGATATCCTGCTGTCCCTTACACCTCTTTGATTCCAGGAAAATAATTCCTTTTGATAAACCCTAGCACCTAATATAGCTAGATGTCCTGATGATGTTGATGATGTTTTAACAAAAGAAATGACATTCATTTTTGGTACCCAGCAGTTATCATCCCAGTTTGGCTTGTACTTTCAATTGATTAATACAGTCAGAGGTCAAAACTTTAGATCGGATTTAATATACAGAAGATGGGAGGGATAAAAGGGTGGAAATATTTTCTTAAACCTAATTTCAACTTATTGTCAGTCTATAAATACCTTGTAATTCCAAGTTAATACTTTTTACAGAATGTGCATAAAACAATTTAATTTTCAATAAATCAAGATTTACAATATTTTTTTTTATAGGTTGATAATGACAATTTTTAAAACCTGATTAAAAGTTTTATTTTGATCAGTGACTGATCAAAATAATAACTGAAAAATGAGGTCAGCAATTTATTATTTATTACCTCAAGCTGTTAGAGGTCAGCAAAAAAAATTTGACAGAGTGTTTACCATAAAACATAAAAATGGGATTGGCAATTTTTTGCCGACTTTAAACACTTTTAGGTCGGCAATCAGGTCGACATTGACAAATGCTGTCACTGATTCCGAGGTTTGATATATATATATATATATATATATATATATATATATATATATATATATATATATATATATATATATATATAATATGTATATATACATAATATGTATATATATAATATATGTTCTTAATTTTAAAGACGGCTTACACTTATTTTTTTACTTTTGAGATTTTTTTTGTTGATAACAAAATAAAAATTAATAAGCAGGGGGGTCATAAGCTTGGGGTGGGTGGAAAAATTTTCTGA
This sequence comes from Hydra vulgaris, assembly GCF_022113875.1. NCBI lineage: Eukaryota > Metazoa > Cnidaria > Hydrozoa > Anthoathecata > Hydridae > Hydra > Hydra vulgaris. The sequence goes on along the minus strand of NC_061160.1, from coordinate 29,520,770 downwards.
AAAATAATAAATGTCCCTTCCCATGTATTAAGTACGTGAGAGTAGTACGACTGACTTAGATAATGTGGATGCTTAAAATTTACAATCAAATCAACAATCTCATTATAAATATTAGAAAACATACCAAGCCAGTAAAGTTCGTTATATTCAAAAAAGTTTGGTATTGAGATATAATATTATCAATCTGAGCAATTCTATATTTTTGTTTATTGAGGAAGTCAAAGGTTAGAGCAAAATCATCATCATTAAAAACCTTTTTTATCTTTATTATTAAAAGAGATAACAGTGTTAATTGATGGAAACTTTTTTTTCTAGTAACAGTGGTTGCTCTAAATATATTGCTACTTATCAGCAAGTTTGTTTTGTACAATTGCAATTTTACAAAAGCAAATTTCATCAATAGTGATGTAGCCAAACATGATCTTACTAATTGACTTTAGACAATATTAGGAAATTGTTTAAGGAGACAATATTTGTCTCTAATTTCTCTTTCATGTAATGGTTAATTTGCATGAAGGGTACACTGCTTCTTGCACCAATTGTTACTCTGTATCTTCTCTTATACTGCAAAAGTGTAATTAATTTCAATACTTGACTCCAAAAATGCCTCATTAAGAATAATTGTCTTTTTACAATGCTTTGGTTAGCTTGATTGTGGTTTTGCAATAAACAAGAAGTAATATCAACAAGGTTTTCACACAGAAGCTCTATAAATTAATTTAATGGAAGCTGTGTTGTTAATAATTCTATCTGTTATCCACTGTTTGAAATTCACTGTATTCTATATTGCTTTTCTGGATAATTATTTTGTGAAAGATACTGCTGTAAAAAATTTGGGGTAGCTTGTATGTCAGGACAGCTGTGAATCATGAACTTTTGGTTCTCTGATAATCATTTCAATGATTTGATGATAATGCATTTTAAGGCCTATAGTACTCAATATCAATTTCACTTTTTGGTGTATTGTACATACACAAACAGAATGTGTACCTTTTGGACCAGTAAGAATGCATCATTTAAACTAATGACTGCAAAATTTAAAAAATCTGATTTTATGATTTAGGTGTTTTAACTTGTATGCTGCATAGAGTTCCTTTTTTAAATATAATAAATTTTTTTGACATGCATTAATTTTTTTCAATAATAACATACTTTATCACAACTCATCATCACAAATGATCTCATCATCATAAGAAAAAAAAACTAATGTTGTTTAACCACATCTGGGTATTTCATGATGCCTTTTTTGTTGTATAACAACATTGAAAACTGAAAACTCTTTTGCTTTTTTCTGATCAAGATTTTAAAGTAAAAGTTTAAGCCTTCCATTATAAACTTCAAGTTTTTTTTTTCAATGCATTCAATGAGAAAAGTCTACATTCTTCTGCTTTAGTTTGAATCTTTTTTTGAACTTTAATGTTGTTTGGCTCAGCAAGATCAAATTTAGAGACATCCAGGACTGTTGCAAGTTTCTTAATAACTGCTTCTTCAACTTGCTTTATCTCTTTCTATCAAAGTGAAGGATTGCTAGAGGCTTTGCAAAGATTTACTTTTTTTAGACAAAATTTTATTTAATATTTAAATAAAATTTTTTCAAAAGGTGGCATTGTTTTGGAAGCTGAGAGGTCAAGGTTTAAACCCATATAACTCTATGTATATAATCTTTCTTGTGTTTACCTGCATAAATTAGATTTATCTGCATTTAAATAATTCATAATATAGTTTATTGACATTTTTTTAAAATTATTGATTAAATTTTTTAATTGGTTTTTATTAATAAATATTACTAGCATCAGTAAAAATATGTTAAAAAGGTTTGCGATTAAAAACATGATTAAGATATCAAGTTGACATTGTCAACTCTATATGTTGTTTTTATTATAAGATTTTTAACAGCATATAAAATATATTTATTAATTATTTTCTTTAAACATTATATTTTTAATACAGACATCAATGAATGTCAATCTGCAATTCGACCATGCTCTAGGCATGCTATATGTACAAATATATTGGGAAGTTACAGCTGTTCATGCAAAGATGGCTTTTCAGGAGATGGGTATACTTGCAGAGGTAAAATTTTTTTAGAAACATTTTATAGATCTTATACTTAGTTATAAAAATGTTCATTAAATGTGTTTATTGAAATTATTTCAGATATTGATGAATGTATGAATATAAATGAATGTGGTTCAATGTCTCATGCAAAATGTGTTAACATTGAAGGCAGTTACACATGTGTTTGTGATGATGGTTATGAAAATAAAAATGGTTACTGCAGTGGTAAGCAGAAATTAGTACACTAAAAAGATGGCCTGTATTTTTTTTTTATAAAAACTGCTATTATGTGGTAGGATTTTTTTTAAATCTTATCAGAAAAAAATTAAATTTTTATGATTTAAGATTAAGTATAGAATTGAGAATTCTACACTTAAGGCTCAATTTTAAAATTCTACAATTAATTTTTTTCAAAATTATTTACATACAGTTATAGCTTTAAAAATTATTTACATAAAGTTATAGCTTTAAAATTTGAATTTTTTAAAAAAGGTTTTTTGTATAGCACATTTTATTATGCAACATTAAATATAGCAGATTTAGAATGATAATAATATAACTATGATATTTTTCGCATTTTTATTTGAATGCATTTTTAAATGAATATTTTAATATTTATAAGTGCAAGAACACTTTCTAATCATCTTTAACAGTTGTCAGTAGTGAAAGCTAGCAATCATAGGGTTAGAGCACTTGCAAGGTTGGATGTCTGCTCTGACCATATATGCAACATTGTAAGACAGCACAAACTTCCTAGTTAAATACACAGTGTTGCAGAGTTCTTTGTTAGATGACTTCTTGAAACTCTTTAATAACCAAAAAACATTTTATAATCTCAAAAGACTCATTTTCCAAAAAAGTCACCAACTTTTTTACATTTTTTTTTTGTATTACACCTTTTTGTGATATATTTCTTTGAGATGATTTAGCTCTGACCATTTGTTGCAAAACTCTAGGCATCAACAATCTTTTAAAGAATATTAGTAACCAACCTAGTGACTAGCTTGTGACTAGCTGGATAGATCTAGTCTTTATGGCCATTTATAGACATTTTTTAGACTGTAATGTCATGATTTATTTTAAAGTGAATCCAGTGAATTTTTCATTGACTATATGTTCATTTCATTGATAATATGTTCGACAAAAAATAATTTAACTTAATAATTTAACTTTTTTTTTCCAGTTAATTGTTATCCAAACCCATAAAATATTTTTGCACTAAATAAGTTTAAATAATGTTTACTTAAGAATTGCTGTTGATTTGGTTGCAATTAGTTTGAAATTTTATAAAAATATTTTAGCCATTGATTATTGTCAATATATTGTAAGTTGTCAAGAACCTGATAGCCTGGAAGTATGTGCATCGCGAGATAATATGTGTCATAGAGAATGCCGTAATCCTCAGATGAACATTAAACATGGTTGCTTACGTAAGCAGTTTTAAAACAATAAAAATTTAATTTTTTTGTATGGATAAAGTTTAAAAATTGAAACCTATTTTATGTTTTTAGCAACATCTGAATTTTCACAAATTTTGCTTAAAAGAAAAAGAAGAAATGCCCCCATGCAAGGTAATTGTTCAAGTTAAAATTATGACCTGTATACACTTTTAATCTTTCAAAGACAGGTTATGGAATATTGTGCAAAGATATTATAAAAGGATCTAAGTATTTAACAAATATACTGTGTTGTTATGAAAAGTAATAGAAAGTTATTTCAATTAGAAAATTTAATTATGAAGTAAAGTAAAAGTATGTTCTGTAGGCAATACAAAGCTAAAAGTATTTTACATATTTTGAAGTAAGGGGTTGTCCATAAAGTACGATGGCAAAAATTTCAAAAAATTGACCTCCCCTCCTCTGGTTGCCATGCGTACTTTTTAGTTCCCTCCCCCTTTTAAAACTACGTATGCTTTTGAAACCCCCCTCCTTCTCTTTTCTTTTAATGAGTTAAAAAGTTAAAATTTATATAAAAAAGCATTTTTTAAGTAATTTAAATATTAGGGATCGTCCATAAAGTAAAAGTATTAAATCATCAAGAAGTGTTGATATTCTTTATATTTCAAAACGTTCCATTTCATTAAAACAATTGCTCAACACTTTCATTAAAACAATGCTCAAAAACAAATAAAGTTTAAAAAGAATTTCGCAATTTCTTCATATTTCAATTTTTAATTACTTTGTGCAACAACAGTGTTACTAAGAGTAACAAGTTTAAAAGCTAAAGTTTTCAAGTATTGTTAAGCTTTAAATATTAATTTTTGAAACTGTTCTGTTAATAATATCTTTTATAATTTTTTTAACTTTATCTTGTAAAAAATGTTTTTTAATAAAAATAAGATACTATAAATTATTTCAAAACTAAACAAACAAGTAGCAAAAGCCACAAAAAAGTAGACAGAAGCAACAGAAAGAAGCTTATAAATTGTGGTATAAAGTTAAGCATAAAGAATTGACATATGAATCAATTTTAAAATCACACAAAAAATAATGGAGAATAAAAGTCAGTTAATGTCTTTTTGGTCTAATGTTAAAACATCACATAATCAATCTATTGCGGAGAAGCTGCCTCTCACAAACGAAATATCAGATGAGGGATCACAAGTTTTTTTAACATCCGATGAAGCAGACAAAATAGATTTTGAAATCAATAAAACATTAGCTACTTCTTCTAAATTTGATGTTCAAAAAAATTCAAAAATCACAAACGGAACTACCAATTAATCAGCCGACTAAATCTCATACTCCATAACAAGAGAAAATTCAAACTGAAATTTTGCAGTTACAAGAGCAGTTGTTAACATTGATAAATTTGCGCTGTGTTGGAATGATAACAGACGAAATTAAATTCAAATCGTTTTTTTAGAAAAGCAAATAAAAATAAAACAAACCCGTCTTAAAAAAATGAAATGCAAAGAAGTCTGTCAAAGACAACGCAGAGCAAGTTTGAAACGAATACTTAATGATATTGTTGATGACACACCCTATTAAAAATCAAAACTTTCTAAATTCAATAGAGAAAAAAATGGTAGACCAGCTGTAATTGAAGATCAGCCAGATCTTCTTAATGCCATTGTTAACATTGCATCAATAGGAACAGCTGCTAGTGATCGACGAAGATCGCAGGAGTTACGTTCATGTAAAACGCTTGATGACTTAAAAGTTTACTAAAACTGGGTTATTGTTTATAACGATCTGCAACTTATTCAAGACTGATACCTAAGCGATCAAAAACACTTGAGGGAATACGTCATATTAAGACAGTTTCTGTGAAATTGATTAGGACTGCTAATACAGCTCGTGATGAGCATATCGATACTGGATTTACATTTGCATGCATGTAATACATGGATGAAATTTGTATTACATGCACACAAAATCAACGTTTTTCACCAGGTCCAGTTGTAATGTCTCATGCTGCTGAAGGAATTTTTATTCCTGAGCCAAATGTAGCACAAAATATTCCTAAACCTTACTTTTCTTCTTTAGCGCAGCGCTTGAGATATATAGGTTCAAAAATTTCGATGGATGCTTCCTTTGATTTGTACTGCCCATCAATTTCACAACAAAAAATTGATCAAAGAACTTGCAAAACCTGCAAAATTTATCACGCTTCTAAAGCAAGTGTTAGGCGTCACAAACGCGTGTTTAGGAACATAATCAACACTACATCTGAGGAAAATAAAAATGACAATGAAAACAATGATACTCATTTAAAAGTAAATGAAAGTAATTCTAATCAAATTCATGTCATCGAAAACATATTTGATTGGGTGAAATTACCCATTGATTTAGATCACTAACAATTTAAAATAGTTGAATAATGAAGACTGTATTAATATTTTTGTTTATAAAATATTCAAACGGTGTTTTGAAACCTAAAAAGAGAACAGTTTTTGTTTTTTTTTAATTTGTGATTGTTTAAAAAAATTTCATCACCCTGACCTAACCACAACCTATACTTTAAAGGTACCAAACAATCATTTTTGTCAGTTTGTTGATTTTAAAAGTTTTCTGTTTGTCAGCAAAAGTGTTATACTATACAAATACTATAATGGGTACTGCTCTAAAAAGCTAGTGTCTCTTGTGCCATCTACTAAAATTCATTCTCATGTTACTCGTCATTCAATTAAGTCTGATCCTTTTTCTGTTACTGTTGCTAGAGCTCCAAAAACCTTTTCTCGAACATAAATTATTTAGAATCCGCTTCCTTCATCTTGCTTTTCTGATTTATATAATTTGCAATCTTTTAATTTTGCTCTACAATCTTCATCTTTTCTCTTCCAGTAACTTCCAACACTAGTTTGTGATTGCTTGCAGCCTTGTTGGAAGCGAAGATGTTTAAATAAAAAATAGCAAAATGTTTAAAGATCAACTGCACAAATCTTTCAACAAGTCTTTTTTGTTTTATTTTTTGTAAATGATCTTTTAAATAACTGCAAAATAATATACTTCACTTTCACCTTGATGTTCAGAGTTGAAAATTTTTAAACACTAAATTAATTGCTTGCATTTTTTAGCTGAAATACTTTTCAAAAATTTATAATTTCCAGTTTTCTCAAGCTTCTCAAAAAAATTACCCTAGATAAGATGATGCAATTTTTTTGTGACATTTTTTATATTCAAGAAATAAAAACTATGCTCTCATACACAAAGAATTTTCGTATTTATTTGAGCACAAATGTGTTTTCCTCGTGGTAATTATTCTCCTACTTTAATTGCGATACAACAACATAGGTGGAGGTGTAAAAAAAAAGGTGGAGTAAAAGAAAAAAAGGTGGAGCTTTAATAAACATAGGTGGAGTAAAAAACTGTAACATTAACATTTTGAAAGAAAATTTCTAGGCTGGAGCCAAAACAACTGTTTTGACTATCGCAAGCAAATTGTTTTGAAAATCGCCAGAAAATCCAAAAACTGTGCATTTCATTAAAACTTTCCCTATTTCTAAATAACTAATAAACGTAACCAAGCATGTGAGGTGTTTATTTTTACATTTATTAAACGCTTTAAACGTGCCTGCCCGTTTAATTGCAACAAAAAACCAACAACATTTTTACTAAGCCCATTAAAACTTATTACGTTTTTATTGTTAAATTCAAGTCTTTTTTACTAATTTACTCCTTTAGTAAAAAGAACTTTAAACTTAAAAATTGTAATTTTTTTTTTTTTAAGGACAAGCATTTTTCTTTCTCTTCACAACTGTTATTTCATAGTGACAGTCATGGTTTTATTATTTAAAAACAATTATTTATTTATTATTATATTTAAAAATATCTAGTTATTAATTAAAAAACATCAAGTTATAGTTTTTGTTAGTGTATTTGTTAGTGGTTATAATTTATTTAGTTTTTTACAAGTATTTGTTAGTAGTAATAACTTAGAAAAACAAGCATTAGCAACTAAGCAGAATTACTTTTTTAAATTAGTGCGTACGCACTAAGACCTCCCCCCTTCCCCCTATGAGTGTACTTTAATGATGACCCCTAAGAAATACAATGAAACAACTTAAACCAGTCTACTCCGTTAAGCCAGCGCTTTCGTGCTTGCCCACACGCCTGCAAATACTTTGGAAAGCGCATAAAAAAGTGCTTGCCAAAAAAATAAAAGCGTTTTATTTTAAATTACATTAAAACTTTTTTGTTCATTTGTTTAACTTTTATGAAAAAAAGCTTTTTTTTTACCAGTATTTTTTTGATTATTTTAACTAGTATTTATTCAAAGCATTATTTTAGCTATTTTTATTTTAATTTAAATTACAGGAAAAAAAAATTTTTTAAATCGCGCAGGCTAACTTAAAAATGACCATCCTGCCAGCACTTTTTTTGTGTACTGACATTAAATTTCAAACAGAGAAGACTGTTAAAGCATTTTAAAATAAACACAACACCTAAAATTTAAACATTTATTGTTTTACTATAGTTTTATTATTGTATTACTTTATTTATAGCAAATTACAAAAGTTTAAGTAGAATAGCAAGTTGAAAAAGTTCTCAGTTTTAATTGTTTATTTAGATTTATTACTGTAAATAAAATCCATTGTCAAATGTACTTAATTATTAAAATAAAAAATGAATTTTTTGTCAAACTTATAAGCTACGGCAACTAGATGACAAATAAAATGGCAAATAAAAGACAAATAAAGAACAATTAGAAATTTAAGGAACAAAAATAATTTAAAAAATAAAAATTCTGAGCATAACAAATTAAAATTTATTAGTTTTAGTGATAAAATCATTTACTTCAATGTTTAATATTCTTGTTGTTGGGACATTATTAATATGATTAAATTGGACAATGGTACACAACAGATATTATATCTTCATGGCCCAATGAAGTTTTGAGGTAAACAATGAGAGTACATAAATATTATTTTGCAGTATCAATTTCTGAAATCATGCCTTCCCACCAAACAGAATTGTGTTTAAATACAACAAAATACTTTAGATTTAACGCAACATTAATTACTTCTGCTTTTGACAGTTTGAATTACTGCACAGTGATGCTCGCTTGTTTTTTGAAACTAATTTCAAACTTAGAAATAGGTATCTAATAGTGATAACTTATAGTCTCTTGAACCTTTTTTATGCATACCTAATATTTCATATAATTTTTGTTGACTTGCTATTACTGTTATTTTTGTAATTTTATAAACTTTGTTTATATTGTTTTTACAAAAATAAACATATAGTTAACTGTCAATTCTTGGTTTTCTAATAATCTTTGTAAACTTGCTCTTGCTGGTGTCCTTTTCTGGTATTACCTAAACCATCACAAGGGGATTTCCCATATCTGGTTGCAAAAAATACTTATTTAGCTGTGATCCTTTAAGGTGGCATAAATTTAGAAAGTTTTATATTTTTTATAATGAACAGAACATCCATCAGAAAAATAATAAATTTTATTGACATCCACTAAATATTTTTTTAAAAATAAAGAATGACTTCTGCTGAATATTTGTTTTAGAAACTTCTCTAAAACATGTTACAACTGGATGTACATTGTTGTTTACTCCAATAGTAACTATGTTTTTTGTTTCTAGTTTTTAAAACAGGATGAAATCCTGTATTAAAAGAAGTCAGGCCCATCATAGGTTAATTGATTTAGAAATAATTTTAATACTTTTGAAAATCTGTAGTATAATACATTCATTGTAACTTAAATTATTTTTAAACTCTTTCAAATTGTGAGTTTGGCATTTAGAAAAATGATTAAGTTAAGAAATATGTGGGAAGGTTTTTATTTAAACTTTGTTCAACTACTCCTAATATTCAAATAGCTGCCTGAGTAATTATATGAGATCTATCAATACTTTTCTATTGATTAAATTAAATTTCTTCTTTCAAACTGAAAAATTTAACTTAATGACTTTCATTTTTTTAACTTTTAAGCTTTTGTTAAAAGTTTATAGAGAGGTGTATTTATGCACAGGTATTTATGTATTTGCCAGGGGCCTGACTTATGAAGAGTTCTAAAATTCTTTATTTTTACACTTTTTTTGATCATATTTAATTTGACTACACACAGAAAAACATTGAAAAATTTTTTTTCCTAATAAGTAGTTTATATTTAAGTAAATTGATCTCATAGATTAATTATTTTAGAAACACTATAGGATAAATAATTGATCTCATAGGTTAATTGTTTTAGAAACACTATGGGATAAATAATTGATCTCATAGGTTAATTGATTTAGAAATTTATTGGATAAATAATTTTATACATTTGAATAATTATCATAGAAAATAAAATTTGATTCACTATATGAGTTTACCTCTAAAATCATTAATGTGTTCAATGATGTGTATTTGTCGTCTAGATAAAATAATCAATAAAATTCTCAACAACAAGTCTTCTTGCTATTAACAATACAAACAAGCATGTTTATATTAACATATAATATAATGTATAGTAGTATAATATAACATATAATAATGTTAATATAAACCAACATGTTTATATTGATGTATGTTTATATTAACAATAAACTACAGGAGTAAATATTGCATTCAATTTACAGTAAGTCTGCATTCAAAAAATTTTGTCTTCCTTTATTTTGTAAAGACTTCAATAGTCACATCTTGGCCTGGGCATTTACATTTGTAAGAATTCACTCGTTTGTTGGGAAACTAGATTTGAATCCACAGACTATTCTTTTATGTGCTTTCGTTTAGCACCTTTCTGATTGGTCTATATTGCTCTCCTTCATCTCAAGACAGCACTCTTTTTGATGTTATTTCTGACCAAATTGACCAAGCGCTTTCTCTTTATCCTTTATCATTATCAAATATTCAACTTTTCAACTCGCTTTCCAGACAATCTGAATCATTTATCTTCACTACTCGACTTATATCTTGTTTATGATTCTAGTCAGTACTTAGTTTCTCCACATTCACGCTTAGGAGCTTCTGATCATGGTTTGATTTCTTTAAAACTATTATCTTCATCTTCTTCATCATCAGAATCCCCGTATCATTATACCTCTTGCAACTACCTTAAAGCTAACTGGGACTCTAAGAATCAAGAAATGAGATTACTGAAATGTTTTTAGCAAACAATTCAGCTTTGTGTTTAGGTGAGGTAATAAAATCTGAACCATGCAAGAGAGGTGGAATAACAGATTTGCCCTTATTATAGGGACTGTTAAAGATTTTCTAGAAGTCTCTGGAACCTTATTTCTGTAATGTTTCTTTATTTTTGAGCCATATCACTAATCACATCCTACCTGATATATCCAAAAAACAGATTAATCATTAGCTTGATGTTTGTATCACTCCAGCTTCTGTATCTAAAATGATTTCCTGCTTAGACTCTTCTACAGCTTGCGGCCCGGACAACATACCTGTTATAGTCTTGCAGAAGTGTTCTCCGAAGCTATCATCTATACTATTAAAACTATTTAACAATTACTTATTAGAGTCTTGTTTTCCAGCCTGTTGGAAAGTGGCATCTGTTATCCTTTAATTCTTAATTCTTAAGAGTGATCTGATTCATCTGTCTTTTTCCTATCATAAGCAAGGTTTTTGAATCTTTAATTAACAAACACTTATCTCTCATCTTGAACCTATTAATTTGCATTCTGATCAATAATATGGATTATCTCTCATCTTGAACCTATTAATTTGCATTCTGATCAACAATATGGATTTCGACCTTCTCATTCTACTGTTGATTTGTTAACGGTAATAGCGGATAGTTTTTATCATGAATTAGATAGATGTGGAGAGGTTAAGGCTATTGCTTTTGACATTTCTAAAGCTTTTGATAAAGTTTGGCATTCTGTTCTTCTCCATAAGCTCGCTTTTTATGGTTTATCAGGTAACATCTTTAAGATTATTGAATCCTTTCTCGCCAATTTTAGTATAAAAGATTCCTTCGATGTACAGCATTCTTCTTTATTTCCTGTATACTCTTTTTAATTTACATTAACAATCTCCCAGAAATTCTCACATCTAAGGTGGCATTGTTTGCTGATGATACTACCATTTATTCTTGTCTTGATAAGAAGCCAACACTTTCTGATTGCTTGGAGGGAGTATTTAAACTTGAAAAGGATCTCACTTCTGCTACAGCATGGGGCTCTCAGTGGCTGGTGACCTTTAACTCAGATAAAACTCAATTTTTTTCAGATAATTGTTATCAAAACAATGTGGATCTTTCTATATTTATGAACAGTAATTTACTCGATGAGTCATCTACCCTTTGTCTTCTAAGATTAATTCTTACATCTGATCTTTTTTAGAAAGCATATATCAAATCCACTGCAAAACTAATATGCTAAGGTTGCGTCTCTTTATCGTGCTTGCCACTTTCTTACTCCAAGTTTTATTCTTTATCTCTATAAATCTTAAATCCGTCGTTGTATGGAATACGGTTGCCATATCAGGATTCAATCTTCAAATTATACCCTTTCTCTTTTAAACAAGGTGTAAAAATGGGTTGTAATCATAGTTGGACCTGCTCTTGCCGACAACCTTCAACAATTATCACATCATTATAATATTACTTCTCTTTCTCTTTCTTATAAATACTATAGTTGAGCAGCCATGGCGGAGTATTTGCGCATATGCTTCAGAAACAACAAACCCCACCTCTGGCCAAGTTTTACGACATTGGTTAGGTAGAAGGCACTCAACATTACATCATTTTATTTATTTGTTTATGTAACATTTTCAATTCAGCATTTGAAAATGAACCATGTTTTCTATTATGGCACATTTCTTTACACAATTTAATAATTTAACTGTTTTTTCCATTGTAATGATGTTTATAATAATTGAAATGATATTTCATTTTTTTTAAAGTTTGGCAAAATGTTGGGTTTTGCTCTACAATATGTGGAGATAGTGGTCAGCAGTTGCAATCTCAAACAATTAATAACATAACTAGTTACAGAAATGTGTCATGCAACATATTCCCATGTGGAAACTGTATGTATATCTTGTGTAATAATGATTATTATTAATGTAATATGATTGTTTTAATGATTATTTTAATGATTATTTGTTTTTATGATTATTTGTTTTTAGTTTCAAAAAGTACTATGATGATTTAAAAACAAGTTACAAAATTATTTTTAATAAAAATCCCACTTTTATTTTTTATATGTACCTATATAAATTTTTTACTACAAACTAATAAGGAGAGTGGGGCATTGTGAGCAATCATTATTATATATTTTATTGCCTAATTTTTTTTTAATGTAAAATTTACATTTCATTATTATTTTGTATCATTAGGTTATAAAAAACTTTGTATTAACTTTTTTTTTACTATTTTTTATGATTTTTAACTTCAGTCAAAAATCCAGTTTCCTACTAAAGAAGCATCTTTCTACTTCTTTATAATATACGTGGCCAACGGCATTAATATTTTAAAACCTAATTCTAACATCTAACATCACTCAATTTCACTTTAACAAACTCAATTTTATCTTAAATTGCTTATATGTCAGTTAACTCACACGCTGCACCATCAAAAAGACGTTCTTTTAGAGCAGCAAACCAGCCTTATCAACATTAAAACAATTTTGACCTCAAAAGAATCGCAAATAAAAAAGTCTTTTTCTTAACAAAAATTTGTTGGTTTTCAGTAATTTTTTTGCTACTTAATTTGTTGAATTCAAACTAGCTGATGCAAATCTACCGAGTTAATTATTTATTATGCATGTTAAATTATAATTTAATTTCGCTCTCAACTGTTTAATCTCTGATGGTAATAACATTTATAAATGTTTGAAATGGTACAATATGCATAAAATTGTTTTCTGCTCAACCTACCAAATTAACTTAATTTAGCCCACAGAATAAATATATTGTCGCCCAATGCATTTAATCTCGGGTGAGCAAGAATAGATGCAGCATAATATATTAAGACTTACGCTACCAGCAGTTTTAAGAAAAAAAACCTTTAACCGTGACCCCCATTATTTTTTCATTAAATTGGAATGACATATTTAAAAAATAATTGAAAAACAAAATCATAAAATTTCGTAAGGATACATATTATGAGCATAATCTTTTTGAATACTTACAAAGGAGTATTTTTTATGTAGTTTTATTTTATAAATTATTAAGTTAACTATTAATTAATTACTCTTAATTCAACATCCTCGGCATTATCGTAAAAATGAACTCCAAACTTACTTGATAATTGCTTTGACAAAAATTGATGATATTTACTTTAATTTTTTTTTGGTTACTTTCAAAACAATACTCTTTCTCTGTGTATTGTTATAAAAGAAATTAATTAAAAAATAAATTGCTATGGCTCTGCGTTGAGTAATTGTATAAAAAGCTCATGTTCATCAAAACCAAATAAATTAGTTAGATAAAGAACAAAGAAAGTATCGCAAATATACTTTGTCTGCTATTGCATTTTCTTTTTCTGATAATTATTGGTAAGAAAGAATTTGGAATTTTATCTTTTTATGCTATGTTTTTTTTTTAGAAATAATTTTTTAGTGTTTAGAAATTTTGTTTTCGATTGTTTTATTTATTTTCAATTTAAGAACTAATGTTTTAGTTATTAAAATAACTAAAACATTAGGTCCAAAACATTAGGTTCAAAAGGTCCAAAACTCATTTTATGCATAACAAGAATGTTTTTATTCTTCTTTAATAGACTTTTGTAATTACTTAGTTAAATGCTTATTTGCTTCATAGTAAATTAAGTACTGTGAAGTTCTAGGGTTGGGATTAGGTTACAAATACTAACATATGGTTTTCACCACATGTTAATATTTTTAGTTCTTGTAAATTTGGAGCACTTTATTAAATTAATATTATATTCATACTGCAATTTAATTTATCTAGGTATTGTCTTGAAAAAAAACATGGTTAAAACAAGAGGTGGGGGATGTAGATTATCACTAAGGTTTCAGCGGATGTCATTTGGAAAGATTGCTTCTGTAGCGGGAGGCTACAATATGTTATAATACAACTCATCTTCATGATGGTAAAACTCCTTCAACATCTGGTAGTAGTACTCTTGACATTTGTCAAATGGAACAGCCACCAACCATTAATGTGTCAATGGTTCCAATCATTCCATTGATCAATCAACCATTGTTAAGAAACGGGGCAAATTTCTGAAATGGAGTAAAGAAAATATGATGAGTGCAATTAAGCATGTCAGATCAAAGCCATCATTTTCAGTGCGTAAGACAGCAATATTAAACAATGTGCCACGTACAACACTGAGAGACAGACTTTCTGGAAAAGTTGTTATTGGGGCAAAGCCAGGAAGAAAACCTCCCCTACCTTTTGCTCTGGAAGAAAAATTTATTGATTATGCCAGCAATAGAGCAAAGTTAGGGGTAGGTTTTGGAAAGTCACAGTTCCTGAATTATGTTGGGAAACTTGCAGCAAAACATTGCGCATATGCTTCAGAAACAACAAACCCCACCTCTGGCCAAGTTTTACGACATTGGTTAGGTAGGAGGCACTCAACATTACATCATTTTATTTATTTGTTTATGTAACATTTTCAATTCAGCATTTAATTCTACTTTAAGAAAGAACTTCCAAACAACCATTTGTGGACTAGGGTTAAATATTGGCATGGGCATAAATTTAGTCTGTGACAACCTGAGGGTACAGCTTCAGTTCGACATCAGTGTATGGATAAAGATAAAGTGTCAAAGTACTTTAGTTCTTTGAATGACATCATGGTGAAAAATGGTTTTCACGTTTAACCAGAATCCATATGGAATATGGATGAAACTGGTCTACAACTTGACGTAAAACCAAGAAAAATGGTTGCACCAAAAAGCACAAAAAAACTTCCATAGTCAAACAAGTGGAAATTGAGAGTCAATCACTGTTATTACATATGTGAATGCACAGGGCAAGTTCATTCCACCCCAGGTTATAGTAAAGGGAAAGGCATCCAGATCTTTATGGGGTTTTAACACTGAGTTTATGCCCCCGAGAACAAATTGGAGCTGGTCTGATAGTGGTTTAAACAGTGGATTAAACAGGACCTAGCAAAACTATGGTTTACCAAAACATTTTTAGAAACCATTGGTCCACAATGTCCTCATATATTGATTCTGGATGGGCATGATTCTCACAACTTTATTGAGCTAATTGATATTGCTATAAAAACATGATACATATAGTTGAAATGCCTTCACACATATCAAACTGGCTTCAACCATGCGACCGCACCTTATTCATACTACTGAAGGATTATTATTACTCTACAGCACAAGATCTGATGGGTCAGTTTCCAGGAATTTTAGAGCATGCAGGGATAGATACAGTAAACGAATGAGACTTAGCTGAATGACCAGTAAAACGAGAATGAATTTTAGTTGATGAATTATTACTTGTCTGAATGAATTATTACTTGTCGTTCAAATTTTGGAGGGATATTTGCTTCAGCTTGGGAAAAAGCAATCACTCCTAGCAACATTACATCTGGGTTCAAGTCGTGTGGAATTTATCCTTTTAATCCTCAGGCTATTCCTAGTGATGCATATTTACCAAACTATATACACAAAGCTGAGGATATATCAGTTAATACAGCTGAAAATAATTGTTCTTCGGTTAGTATTGTACTACCGTGTTTTTGCTAATACTACTATACAATAAAAATTATTATTTAAACTTTAGCTAGCAACTGTGACTAATATTTTATGTACAAATTGATAAAAATTCTGAATGAAGCATAAAGTTTACTAACTTGCATTTCAATAGTATTATTTAATATTTTTTTAGGAATTCTAATCATTAATTGTTCAAGAAATTAATTCTTCAGACGTTGTTGCTTCTATAGATGCTGGAAAAGTTGCTAATTATCTAGAACAATTACAAAATGGCACTGAAGAAGATAATACAACTCACAGTTCGTTACAAAGCAACTGTTGTTCACAATAATCAGCTTGCATATTTAGTCAGTTCAGTTGAAGAAAAAATGTTGACTGCATTGTGAATAGTATTACCAATCTTACTTAGCAAAAAAAAGAAAAGAAATCTTAAAAAACGTAAAAATTAAAGTTTGAACCATCAAACTTTAATTTTACTACAGTTTCAGATTTTCAGTTTGCAAACTCTTCCTATCCTGATAAGTCAATCATTTTACAGTTTTTTTTCATTTCATTTGATCAAGTGATCAATAGTTGCATAGCAACAATGCAACTTTTAATAAATTTTTAGTTTTAAAATAATTAAAATTATTTAAATACTTGTTCTTTTATTGAGTATATATGTTTTTATCAATGCAGGTGATGGAGATGATGATGTCTTAGCATACCCTAAGGCCACCACACGAAAAAAGATGGCAAACAGAAAAGGTCAGCTTAAATACTTTGCTTTAACTTTTCGAGAAGCAAACTCAGCAAAGCTGAAATATCACCAAGACAAAATCCAACAAGAAAGAGAAAAATGCGAAATAAAACAACTGCGATTTATTAATACTGCTAAGCGACTCAAAGAAAAAGATGAAAAAAAGGTATTGGCTAAGAAAAAAAAATTAGACAATTATGTCAACAAGTCTTTGGCAACAACAAAAAAGAAGTTCATTTCATTATCATCTGAATTGCAACCATTGGTTGATCCCGAGAACAATACTGACTAATATGTACTAAATATTTGACAATATTTTTTATATAACTAAAAATGCACACAATTTCGTCTTATCTATATAAATTTTTTTATCATTTTAATTTAAGAATACTCTAATGGTCTTACTTGTGATAAGACCTAGTGGTCTTATCACTAAGCACCGCCACAAGGGCTTAACCATTTAATGAGTTGGTTTCCCATTTCGAGCTTTACCGATATTGTATAAATGTTTCCAGCAGAATTTGAACTCGCAACCCTTATACAATAAGTACCATACTCTAATCACTTAGCCACGACTGCTCAATATAATTATTAAACTCATGACTGGGGCAAAAAGAAGACAATATTTGTCATATCACTATGGCTTGTAAGCATTGATGTGTTGAAATTATACTTTATTTACATATTTTACAATTACAATTAAGATTGATCTCAGAATCCAGAATCTAGGAAGAAAGTTTGCATTAACAAAAACCCCATGGTTTTATACTTTTCTAATTAAAATGGTGCAATTTGAGCATAGAAATTAACTAACAAGGTTTAATCTCATTCACCTGTATACAACGTCGCCCTACGCAAGTATAAGTTCTTTTTTAATTTACACTGTGGGGGACTTTAAATCAACATGGCGAGATTGAGTTCAAGTGGGCAAGAATCAGTGCTTTTGACACACTGTACAATTTATAATGGTACTGCCAACTACTCTCATAAAATCTCAAGAAAATTTAATTTTAAAATAAATTTTAAAATTTTCTTTTTCATTCGAAAAGCTAATGTATCTTTTTTTTTAATGTTATAGTTGTATTTTAAATCATGTGGGCAGTTAATAACACTGAATCTCTTTTGTTTTTCATTAGTAAAAAAAAATTAATTAAAAATTTAACTTTGTCAAACAAAATTAACGTAATAAAAAACATTCTTAATATGCACTTGAAAAACATTATTAGAATGCATTTAATGATGCACAGGTGGAAATTCTTTTTTTTTTTTTTTTTTTTAAAGTCTTAGGGATTGACCATAAATTACGCAAGTAATTAATGTTCGATCAAGTGAGTAATCTTTAATTTCTTAAGTCACAGCGATTTTCATTAAATTTAATGAGCCATTTGATTTTTTATTAAACTTAAAGCTTTGTGAGCAAAAACTTCTGATCTTTTTTTTGTTCATTAGAGTTGCATAGTTTATGGACAATCCCTTATTATAATGAATTACAATAAAAACATGTTTTAAACATGCAACTTAATTTTCAACTAAATTTTATTGAAGATTGAGAGAGAAAAATAGAATATTTTTCTTTTTATAAATCGTTTCTTTGCGATTATGGCTTTCAACTTTTTTTCTCAGCGTAATGAAACCTTTGTTAAGATTGACAAAAAGAAACAACGTAAAACATATATTGATTATGTCAAAAATGACAATCTTTTAAAGTAGTGTTTAAAGATATTTCTTCACTATGTTACTAAAGTTACTTAAAAATATTTTTTTAAAGTTTCTTTTTTTTTTCCATTAATTTACTTTTAAATAAACCGTTTCTTATTAGTTGTATTTTAATAGTAAGACGTTAAACTTTTTTCTTGAGTTTTTTCACCTGAGATAAAAAAATATCAAAAAAAATTATTATACCGGACTACTGATTATCATAGCGAATGACTCAAGTAAGAAACATAAACTGTTACAGTCACTGCAGGGCGACCAGGAAAAAAACGAAGTGTACACCACTGCATACCATATGTTACACACTTACCTTTACCTTTTTCTCTAGAAGCTACTACCTCTCTACATGTCTTTACCTAAATCATCTGCAATCAATCTATGCTCAACATACCCGAAAAAACTAAATCTTTTTTGACAAATTTTTGATATTTCTAATCTCTATCTAAGTTGATGGGTTTTTTTCTTGTCTTCTTAGAGTCCACACATCCATTTTATCATCCTCTCTCTTGGCAAATACTACTCTATATAAATAGAGGATAGTTAGGATAGTTGGTGCAACGCCTTACTTTCACTTAATTTGGAAATAAAATATCTCATGGCTATATTTTTCATTTTTTGAGTAAAATTTTTTATTTTCTATATTTTGAAAGAGATTTTGAAAGTTATTTGAAGCTTTTTTGCATCATTTTTTTAAATAATAAAATTTGGTGTTCACGCATATTGATTGTACTGGGTAAATTATACTTCTGTGCATTATACCATTTTTTGTGTTTAATGCAATGTAATTTAAAATAATTTATAACTCTTTCTTAAAACTCTTATAAAATATTGCATGATATAGCAGTGATATTGCAAAATTGTCCAAATTTCTTTTTCCTTCATTCGAACTATAAAGTTTTTCTTCCGTAAATTCAAGAGGTAAAGGAAAAGTTCAGACGCAATTTAAAAACTAATAGTTAAAATCATAAACCTCTAAAAACTTTATTTAGTGATTTAGTTATTTAGTTAAAAACATCACAATAGTTAAAGCTTTTGTACAATTTATTATTTGTACAATTTTACTTTTATCGGGCAATTTTAATCCTATTGAAAGTTTTGAATGATTTAGATAAATTGTCACTGTAAGGATGAATTAGTCAAGTTGTTTTATTAATATAACTGTAAATATATATATATATATATATATATATATATATATATATATATATATATATATATATATATATATATATATATATATATATATATATACCCATATAGTGTAGCTTTAAGAGCATTTTAATGTAAAAAAAGTCTCTTACGACTACAATTTTAATTACCTCGTCTCTTAAGCTGTTTTTGATTGTCATCGAAATGTCAAAGCAATTAATTTATGCGGAAGTACATTAAATTTTATTGTTTTTAAAAAATTTTTTAAAAAACCGCAATTATAACGACTAGAAAGTTTTTTTTAATTAGTGGTGTTTTTGTTATTGATTTAATAAAAAACATTTTTAAAACATGCGTAAATGTTGCTACATCGACTATCTTATAGCCTGACTCGCAACGGAGTGCTGCTACATCGACTGACAAATAGCCTGACTCGCAACGGAGTGCTGCTACATCGACTGACAAATAGCCTGACTCGCAACGGAGTGCTGCTACATCGACTGACAAATAGCCTTACTCGCAAGGGAATGCTGCTACATCGACTGACAAATAGCCTGACTCGCAAGGGAGTGCTGCTACAACGACTGACAAATAGCCTGACTCGCAAGAGAGTGCTGCTACATCGACTGAGGGTTTGGTTTGGCCAGGCAGTCTATCAATTAAAAAAAAAAAATTAATTTTTAAAACCTTTTTTGGTCTGGTTTATTAACGCGCTCTTTAAAACTACAGTTTATGGGAAACATTTTTTGATGCCACGCAAGAGACATGCAAGAGTATATATATATATATATATATATATATATATATATATATATATATATATATATATATATATATATATATATATATATATATATATATATATATATATATATATATATATATATATATATATATATATATATATATGTACACAGCCCTGGAAATTAGGGGCGGCATTTGGCAATGCCAACCCAACTGCTGACCTAAAAGGCTAGCAAAAAATTGCAGACCTGGTTTCTATGTTTTATTCTTTTTTTTATATTAGACCTTTGTATCAAATTTTTTTTTGCTGACCTGATGCCGACCTCAAAAAGATTGAGGTTGGCAAACTATTGCGGATCTCATTTTTCAAGAAAATGAGGTCAGCAATAGTTTGACCTCATTTTCAAAGGTACATGAATATTAATATTAATCAAAAACTCACATACTGGAATCTAAGCTTAACTCAAATTTTTGGATCTCTGTTGGCTAAAAAAAGCTACAAAACCACAGAAAAAGTATCAGAATGTGGGTTGAACATTTGTGACAGCAATGTTCAACCCACATTGTCTGTTCAGTTATGAATGGAGCTTTTATGATATTTAAATTTGAAAAACTAGTTTCAACTAAGTATCAAACCTATTATGTCTATGAAATGTATTTGGCAGTTCAAGTTCTGTATGAGAGACCTCTACATTTGTTTTTCAGTGTTTTTCACTTTATACAACTTTATTGCTGCTCTTGAACTAGTCAAATTGGCAGCAGAAGTCCTTTGCCGACAAGATGCAACTTTAAAGTCTGTACTTTATAAGATTGCAAAAATTTGCTGTCAATACTTTTTTTCAATGAATCCAGATGACTTTGAATTCATTTAAAAAGTGTGTGGCTCAGATAATCTTAACAAAAATCCGCTTTCACTTAAGATGAACACAATGAAGCAATTCAGCATTCAGCCAAAAAATAGCACCACAATTCAAATAACTAACTCAAGTCCATTTCAAAAGAAATTTTGAAATATAAAATAAAAATATTGGTCTATTAAGATACTGAAAAGAGAACTGCTAAAGTTCATTTAGTAAACTTTACCAAGTTTACCAAAAGAACTGCTTTTGTTCAATGCTGTGGTGATTATTTTTCTGACAAGTAACTAGTTTGAACGAGTTTTGCTGCTGGATTATTGTTGGTTGTTTATTGATCCAAGCTGGATCCCTCAGATAGTTTATATAAAACGATTTTATTTATATAATATATATATATGTATATATATATATATATATATATATATATATATATATATATACATATATATATATATATATATATATATATATATATATATATATATATATATATATATATACATATATATATATATATTATATAAATAAAATCGTTTTATATAAACTATCTGAGGGATCCAGCTTGGATCAATAAACAACCAACAATAATCCAGCAGCAAAACTCGTATAATATATAAATATATATATATATATATATATATATATATATATATATATATATATATATATATATATATATATATATATATATATATATATATATATATATATATATATATATACATATATATATATATATATATATATTATATAAATAAAATCGTTTTATATAAACTATCTGAGGGATCCAGCTTGGATCAATAAACAACCAACAATAATCCAGCAGCAAAACTCGTTCAAACTAGTTACTTGTCAGAAAAATAATCACCACAGCATTGAACAAAAGCAGTTCTTTTGGTAAACTTGGTAAAGTTTACCAAATGAACTTTAGCAGTTCTCTTTTCAGTATCTTAATAGACCTCTTAATAGTTCTCTTTTCAGAGAACTATTAAGAGGTCTTATCTTAATATATATATATATATATATATATATATATATATATATATATATATATATATATATATATATATATATATATATATATATATATATATATATATATATATATATATATATATATTAAGAGGTCTTATCTTAATATATATATATATATATATATATATATATATATATATATATATATATATATATATATATATATATATATATATATATATATATATACTCTTGCATGTCTCTTGCATGGCATCAAAAAAAGTTTCCCATAAACTGTAGTTTTAAAGAGCGCGTTAATAAACCAGACCAGAAAAAGTTTTAAAAATTAAATTTTTTTTTTTAATTGATAGACTGCCTGGCCAAACCAAACCCTCAGTCGATGTAGCAGCACTCTCTTGCGAGTCAGGCTATTTCTCAGTCGATGTAGCAGCACTCCATTGCGAGTCAGGCTATTTGTCAGTCGATGTAGCAGCACTCCGTTGCGAGTCAGGCTATTTGTCAGTCGATGTAGCAGCACTCCGTTGCGAGTCAGGCTATAAGATAGTCGATGTAGCAACATTTACGCATGTTTTAAAAATGTTTTTTATTAAATTAATAACAAAAACACCACTAATTAAAAAAAACTTTCTAGTCGTTATAATTGCGGTTTTTTAAAAATTTTTTAAAAAACAATAAAATTTAATGTACTTCCGCATAAATTAATTGCTTTGACATTTCGATGACAATCAAAAACAGCTTAAGAGACGAGGTAATTAAAATTGTAGTTGTAAGAGACTTTTTTTACATTAAAACGCTCTTTCGACTACACTATATGGGTATATATATATATATATATATATATATATATATATATATATATATATATATATATATATATATATATATATATATATATATATATATATATATATGTATATATATATATGTATATGTATATATATATATATATATATATATATATATATATATATATATATATATATATATATATATATAAATATATATATATGTATATATATATATATATATATATATATATATATATATATATATATATATATATATATATATATAGCAGCAGTTACTAGCCCAGTCTAAAAAATTTCAGGTTTTATTAGAGTTTATCTTTAAAAGTTTATGCAAAAAAAGCATATCATAGATACATTTTTTTGATATTTATATTTACAAATAAATGAATTTATTGATAGCATTATTGAATATTTGAAATAACATTCATCATTTTCGAGTGAAAATCTCTTTTCAAAAATTTTCTTGTTTAATTGTTTAAATATTTTTTCATAGATATCTTCCAATAAAAACAAAATTCAAAAAAATATTTTTTAATTTTCCAAGTAAAATAATTAAACAGTTTTTTTCGAAAATTCTTTTCCCTATAATAAAAAAATGTATAAAAGTAATACTTACTAATCTTTTGAAATCTCTTGTTATTTTTTTTTATTATCTTTCATAATTTTGAATTTTGAAATTGTAAAAGTCATGTGCAACTCCAAATAATCTAGAGGGGTATGTTACTACTAATTAATAAATAAATAAAACATATTTTAAAGCTTCCAGACCACCCAATTGCTCCAAAACATATTTTTAAGCTTTCCAGACCCCATTGCTCCAAAGCATATTTTAAATACTACTTTGTCATTTAAAGTCTAAATAAATTTAAACATTAAATACTGGTATTTTCTGATTTTTTTTTTCAAGTTTTGCCAAAATAATTAATTTATAAATAATTATTATAAATAGTTAACTAATATAACTATTATATATTAATTATATATATATAAAATATATATTTTACAATAGTTATTATATATTAGTTAACTATAAATAGTTAACTAATATAATAAAAAAATAATATAATAAAAAAATAATATAATAGAAGTTAACTATTGTAAAATATATATTTTATATATATATAATTAATTTATAATTAATATAAAATAAAAATTAATATTAAAAATAAATTAATAATTAAATAATTATTATAATAATAAAATAAATAATTTGTCATAATAATTATATTTACAAAAAATCTTAACATACCTAATAATAATTTCTGGTTTTTCATAAAATGTTGCCATAATAAAATATCATTACTTTTTCAACTAAAAAAGAAAACCACCTACCTAGATATTTACAAAAAATCTTAACATACCTAATAATAATTTCTGATTTTTCATAAAATTTTGCCATAATAAAATATCATGACTTTTTTCAACTAAAAAAAAACCACCTACGTAGTTGTTTGCAAAAAATTTTAACAACTACTAGTGAAACTTACCAAGATTGGGTGCATTATTTTAAAGAAAAATAAAAAGACACTGAGAAAAAGAAAATCAGATAGATGTATAGTATGCATGCACTTATTTTATGCATGAGCAATATATGACGTATTTGTATTATAATATTTTGTATTATGATTGAAATCTGTGTGTTGCATTTTAAATATTGTTGAACAAAAATATATTTTTTAGACACTTCTGTAAACAAAACTGGCAGTTGTGGAACAGTTTATTCTTTTTCGAATGTTTCTTTAATCAACGATGACCTGATATACAAAGTTGTTGGTTATGGTGGAAGTCAAGTACCTGCTTTAATTGATTTTCTTAATGAATGGATTTATATTTTAGAAGCCAACAAAATTCTACCTATAGGTATTTTGAATATTATTATGTTCTCAATTTTAGTATATAAAACATTGACTCTCTAGCTGTTTCCAATATTAGAAACATTATTTGCTTGCATTGACAGGTTGGCCACAGCTTTTCTAAAATCCTCTAAAGTCCTCTTTTTTGAAAAACCGAGGACTTTAGAGGATTTTAGAAAAGCTGTGGCCAACCTTTAATTAACTGTTAGATTTCTAAACTGTTCATTTTCTAAATTTAAAGTATTTAATAATGAAAAGGCTAGCAATTTGATTGCACGTTTCTTCTTTTTTTGTTTAGATCAATGTGACCAAGTTCAAAACAATATAGACAAATTTAAACAGTCAATTGCTACTTTTCAAAACAGTTTTGATATGTTTGATTCGATAAGAACTGCTCTTAATAATATAATACATTGCAATGGAAATCCTGCTGCTTTTATCCCACTTTCCAGGGCATATAGAGCATTTGTGAAAGCACATGTAATTGAAAGAAATCTTTTAGAATCTTCTCAATTTATTTTAAGATCAATGGAGGCAAAAAAACAAGACTGCAATGAATATAAAGGTATTTTATTTGTATGCATGTATGTATGTATGTATGTATGTATGTATGTATGTATGTATGTATGTATGTATGTATGTATGTATGTATGTATGTATGTATGAATGTATGTATGACTTTTTATGTGTGTATGTATGTATGAATTTTTATTAAAACAAGTACTTAGATAAAACATAAGTAATGTTTTGTGATGCTTTGCGAATAGTTTTGATCCCAAACCAAAGAAAGAAATTGGTTAAAATGCAATAAAATGATTTTCATTTTTAAATAATTTTATATAAAAATTAAAATTCAATCTTGAACTAATTATCAAATAGTTTAAGCAAAACCTTTGTGTTGATACTTCTGTAAATATGTTGATTGGATTTTGGACAACAAGTCATATTTTATGTTTGCAAATGTGACTTTAAATTGAAATAATGGATTCTATTCAAGTAACATGTATGCAATTTTAATTGATATAGAATATGTGAAAAAAGAAAAGCTTGAGAATTAGCAGTTCTGGTTATAATGTTAAACTATCAGGCAGGGTAGGTGTGGTCACAGCTAAAAAGCTGTAGTAAAAGCAACTTACCTAAAAGAAGAAAAAGTTTGATATAAAGTCTCTATTTTAGTTTTGGATAAGAGTAGGCTTTAGCTCAAATCATTTGACATGTCAAATGATTTGAGCTAAAGCCTACTCTTAGCAAGTTTACATTACACTAACGAAGTTTTTATTTTTACTTGGATGCAAATAATGTACCAATTTAGGATATTCTTCAAATGAAGCATGGCTAACTTGACTTTGGTTGGGTTTTTCTTTTTTTGCATTTAACTTTTGAAGGTTTTTAAAAATAAGAAGCATACTTTATGTTGTCAAATAAACTTTCCTTTTTATTTAGTTTTCACCAAATTTTCTCAATGTTTTTTCGAGCCCTCTGGATCTTTTTTTTGGACAATTTTTTTTACTTTAAATAACTTAAAGTTCTTATGTATTCATTTTATTTCATAGTAAAATGGAATATTTTTAGTATCAAATAAAACGACAGGGGTCATTTATTCGTCATCTCAAAATATAATGCTAATAGGCTTTTATTCATGTAAAGCTAACCAATTACTGAGTATAAGTATTGGTTGTGCAAAATAACCTTGGCAAAACGATATACAGTAGAAACTTAAATTTGCTTTGTAAGAATGTTAACTATAAATAGTTATACATTAAATAATAATAATGATGATAAGCTAAAAAAATTAAAATAAAAAACTAAACCAAAAGATTTACAAAAAAAATTGTTTCTTGAATGAGATTTAACTCTTTAGTAGATGATGTATCAACATCTAATGTCTGTATCAACATCAACTTGTATCAACATTTTGGTAATTAGTTAAGATGGTAGCGGTTAACATGTTTGTCAATGCAATTTTTGAGTTTATTCCGGTGATGAAACTTAATTGCTGTTTACAGGAGTTAATTTCATAGGCTTACTAATCTGTTAGAGAAGAAATTAGTTCTAGTAGACATATGTTGTTATAGTTATCAGCATTAAAGACTCTACGAGAATGTCCTCGAGTTATTTAGAAAAGATTGTGGGTCAAATGAGGGTTCAGTCAAAAAAATATTTTTGAGGTTTCTTATAAGCTTTAAGTTGTAGATCAACTTTTCTTGAGTGTGTCTCTTAGTTAGTAATGTGGCTTTGCTGGGTGTGCGTGAGAAATCCAGAGCAGGTTTACTTAACATTGTGACTTTTAGAAATTTTATTAAAACTAAGAAAGTAGGCTATTTAGAAAGTCTAAAAGTTTTTATGGCGTAATTCCAAGTTAAAGTTTAATGAGCTTGTTTGTACTAAAATCAACATGTGTGTTAAATGGAATCAAACATCTCAATAATGTCTTCAACTATATCTTAGAGTGGTGGAAGTGTTGTAAGATTCATGTGTTAAGGTTAAGATCTAAGAAAAATTCTTTTTTTACTAAATTCAGTTTACCTGGGACTTAATTTGTATATTTTTAAAGCTTTTGCTGAGATGTGATATAATAGTATATACAACTAACTAAAATATGCAAAACCTCGTATAACTGAATTCAGTTATGAAATAACCTAGTATAACTATATTTTTAAGGTGACTAGAATACTTTTCTTTACATAGGAGAGCACAGCAACAAATTAAGTTTAATAAGTTTTGGCGCTGTGCTGTCCTACAAAAAAAAAAAAATATTAGTATTCTGGTCAACCTATCATTATGGAAGAACGAAACCAGTAACCAAATACTATATACGTAAAATAATATTTTATTAAATCAGCAACCAGAAATTATAAGCATAAAATAATACTTTATTAAATCAGCAATCAAAAATTATAACCGTAAAACAATACTTTATTAAGTTACGTAAAAATACGTTAAATGTATTTTTACTAGACACTAGATAACCTATTATCGTGTAAGTCGATACCGAGTAGGATGGTCTCGTATCGTGTAGTACTGTAAACATACTAATGTTGATACCATCAGTATCGGTTCTATACCACACAATAACGATAATAAAAAGAATCTTATGGTATCGAATGGTCGCATAGTCTCGATAAAAAAA
This sequence comes from Hydra vulgaris, assembly GCF_022113875.1. NCBI lineage: Eukaryota > Metazoa > Cnidaria > Hydrozoa > Anthoathecata > Hydridae > Hydra > Hydra vulgaris. The sequence continues at coordinate 29,492,675 of NC_061160.1, read as the reverse complement.
GAATTAAAATGTGACTTTGAATTTTTTTTTACCTGGTATAGACCAGGCGAATTACAGGAGAATTGTTATACCAAGCGAGATTTAATTAAAGTAACTATGCTAGATAAGAAATTAAAATACGGAAACGATAACACACAGTTAATTAAGTTAAAATAACTATACTAGATGAGAAGTTAAATGACAAATATGATGTCATACGATACCACACAATCTTTGAGAATTTTTACTATACTAAATAAGTGAATTATATACATCTCAGTTATATAAATATACTAATCTAATCGTAATCTGCGATACCAAATGGTACTATCGACAAAAAATAATATCAACATAACCCATACTTTTGATACCAGTATCGCGTGATATTGATACTGTAAGGTATTGCACCGATACCAAACAATAAATTGTTACTCGATACCAATTATCTAGTGTCCACTGATCTTGATATTGATACTGTAAGGTATCGCACCAAAACCAGACGATAAACCGAGAATCGATATCAATTATCTAATGTTTAATATTTACGTAAGCTAATAAAGTATTATTTAACAATCTAAATTAATCTTTTACTATTTGTTTATTTTAATTCTCCACTATTAAAACAAGTTAGGTGCTAATTGATTAGAATTATAAATATGAGACTTAAATTACTTGTAGTTAGTACACACAATTATGAAATGCCATGGTTGTATTAGCTATTGTGGTAACATTAATATATATCCGGCTTGATATATTTGTATATATTTGTTAATATTGATATATTTGTATATATTTGTTAAGGATCGGATATGTAAATGTATGTAAGTAATCATTCTAATTTATTGTAAATGTTTCTATTCAACGTGTTTGTTATAATACGAAGTAACTACGGTTAAAACTATGATAAAATAATTTTTTTGATTTTAAGGATGGCTTGGAATTTCGTCAATGATAATAAACTGCAAAGATGCTTAATGTTCTGAATTACTTACAAATTCATTTTTGTGGCACATCCCATTTCTATTTTTATATTTTTAATATTTTTAAAATTTAATTTGAATTCGAATTTTTTTTTTTAATATTTACTTTAATTTCTTAAAGCACAAGTTCTAAAAAAATTATTTTGAAGAATTTTTTGTAATTAAGTTTATTTTATTCATACTTTTATATTATAATATTTTGTATTAATGTTAAAAAAAATAGTATCACTTGCATAAGTGTGTTTTTTTTTACTAGTAATAAAGCTAATTACCAATTTTTTCAGTGTATAATTTTTTGAAAATATTATATTAATTTTACAATCTCCTCTCTCACCTTTTAATCATACTTCATATCGAAATAAAAAGCTTTAACGCAGTTCATTAAATTTTTTCATTGAGGGAGGAGGTGAATTTTCTTTTGTCTAATAACTTACTGTCTGATAAAAAAAAGTCTTAATGCAAGCATAATTTTTAAGACCGAGTTTGTTGATTATGTTATTGTATTGTATATAAAAGTGCAGAAACAGTGCTTCGTACTCGAAAAGATTTAGTAATAGTTTTTTCAAATGTTGTAACACGAGAAAAATGTTTACTTCAATTAAATTGACATAAAGGAGAATTTGCATAATGCATTTACTAAATAGTCAACTTAGGAGAACCGAATCTAAATAAAATACATTTCATTATTTTACAGTAGGTAAAATAATGAAATGTATTTTAGTGATCATTATTTTACAGTAGACAATATCAAAATTACGGAAATAAGTAAATTGTTAATGATTACGTTTTATTAATTTAAAAATGTTTTCATATTTACAGATTCCAATATATTTTTGTAAAAGCAAAAAGTTAATCGTTTCAGCAATTCTAAACTTAAATATTTGAATGATTAAGTTTTTCTTAAGGACAATTAACCCTTTCAGAATGAAAAAAATTAATTTTACTCACAATTAATTTATATAGGCCGTAATAGAGTTTAATTAAGTTGCATTGAGCATTTGTATTGTTAGCTTTTTTTAGTTTGTTATATTAGCTTTTTTTAGTAACTATTAATTCGATTATTAGATTAGTATATGTACCATCGACATATAAGTTATGCATCTTGTTATAAATCGAAAAATATTATTTTACTCGTTTCTCTGTTAATTATTATTCTTTCAAACCAGAAACACTTAACAATATGAATTTTTAACCTTGGGATACTGCCAAAAAATTTCGTTTGTCTTTGTTCACAACGGTTTGTACTTCTAAGATCATTTCGAGCGATTGCAAGATATTCAATTAAGATTGCAAAATTAACTTCATTATTACAAAACGTTGTCTTTTCTTTTCTTCTTCTCTTTGCTTTTGTACCATAATTTTTTGGAATTCATTCGAGTTTGCTAATTTCTACGATAATCTTCACAAATTTTAAGCAATAGATTTAATTCTTCACATTAGAGCCAAAAATAATAACATCAACAGTATAAATATACCTTTAAAATCAAGAGCATACATACATAATACCTTTAAATTGTTAATACAAATACAATAATCTCTATAAATCTTTCATCTCACACTTCTCCTTCGTACTCACCTATCATCGCACTACTTCCTACTACCCTAAGGCCGACTAGGATTCTTTTTGCGATTTTCTTCATGGCTTTGGGCTGATGTTTATTCTCTCTTCGCTGATACGTAAACTCCTGGATCCTGGCAAGGATCCAGGAGTTTATTCAAGCCAAGTCATTTACCTTGTTTTTACTTTGTTGGGGAGCTGCTATATCTTATCTTAATCATTTTTTTTTCCTCATCTTTTTCAAAAGAACAAGTCTTTTGAGAACAAAAGCCTATTTATTATTGCAAAAAATCAATGTTAAAAGGTCTGATTTTAAGCTCCATTATTCCTAGTTTACTAAATCTCATAATTTTTCTCAGAAGTTTTGATTTAAAGATTTTTGGAAAATAATTTTTACAAGACAATCGTGATATACTGAGAAGGCGCAAATAAAGAATCGAAAGAAAAATGATTCTTGTGTGGTTAATATGTTTCAAGTTAATTTAATGAAAACAACCTTTATAACCTTAACAGGCCGTGAACGGGAGCGGCGTTCACCTTTTATTATTACCCTTTATGGGCAAACGAACGTGAACTGTCACTTCAATTTTTTGCGTTTGCATACATACGTTTTTTAGACCCTCCCATCCTACATTCGCACTCTTATGCAAATCTCTGAATTTGGGACACTGCCCCCTTCTCCTCCGTGCACCCGTAATATATGGATATAAGTGCTTGACTATATCTTGTTTTTACTCTCTATTATTAGCAAGGTCGTTAATCAACAAATTTCTAACATCTTACCTTGAGTCTAATAACTTACGCTCAAACAAGCTATGATCTTGAGCTTCATCGACCAAAACTTACAAAGAACATAATTGAATTTATTTAAATGAAAAACTAATGCAAGTTCTAATTTTATAGTTATTATATCATAATTTAGTATATTTTAATATAAATGGTGGCTAACTTAATCTAACAAAAAATAGCGTTTTATATGGTCTTAAAAACTACATAGTTTTCTCCTTAAACATTATATTGCATTAGTTAATATTACTTCATAAACTAACTTAGAATGGCCAGGAATTCCTTGTCAAAAAGTCTTATAGGATCCCATAGAAATCCTATAAATCCTATAAGATTCCTATAGGACCAATAAGGTTGCTGAAAGATTCCTATATTATCCTATAGGATCTATAAGATTCTTATAGGACCAGTATGATACCTATAGGGATCCTATAGCAATTTCAAAGATATCTTTTTTGTGATTTAACAGATAAAAGAGTATCAAGCAAAAATATTTTCTTTATTTTAAAAGTTGAATTGTAAATAAGTTATAACAAAAATAAAAATCGTGTTTTTGTTGTCTTTTTACTGTACCCAATTTAAATCACTTGTATCTGTAACCTTTTTTACTGCACCTAATTTAAGAGCACCAGCAGATTTTCCCCGTTTTTCTTGATTGACTTGTTCTCGCTGTAAATTTCTTTCTTGCTTTCTTCGTTCAGCTAATTCTTTACGCAAGTCTTTTTCTGATGAATCTTTTTTCGTACAAACATTTGCCTTGGCGTTGAAATTATCTTCAAGATCTCCCCAAGTGTCTTCCCAGCTGTCACCAAATTCTTTTTCAATAGGACTGTTATTTTGTACGGGGGACAGCTTATTAGACACAGGTTTCTAAATTCAGTAAATAGCTGAAATTAAAAATTTGTGAAATTTAATTTACTAATAATAAAGAAAACTATTATCATTAAAATATTAATATAAGGGTCTGAACGATTTTTCGCCACCTTCGCAACGCACAAATGTCTCAACATTTTTATAATCGATATCTTTTTTCCACTTATTAAATGAATTACGTCAACAGTTGGTTCTAATTTTTAGACTGAAAATTGATAAGATATAAGAAGCAAGACCTAGATATAAGAAGCAGGATTTAGAAATAAGAAGCAAGATTTAGAAATAAGAAGTAAGATTTAGAAATAAGAAGCAAGATTTAGAAATAAGAAGCAAGATTTAGAAATAAGAAGCAAGATTTAGAAATAAGAAGCAGGATTTAGAAATAAGAAGCAAGATTTAGAAATAAGAAGCAGGATTTAGAAATAAGAAGCAAGATTTAGAAATAAGAAGCAGGATTTAGAAATAAGAAGCAAGATTTAGAAATAAGAAGCAGGATTTAGAAATAAGAAGCAAGATTTAGAAATAAGAAGTAGGATTTAGAAATAAGAAGCAAGATTTAGAAATAAGAAGCAAGATTTAGAAATAAGAAGCAGGATTTAGAAATAAGAAGCAGGATTTAGAAATAAGAAGCAGGATTTAGAAATAAGAAGCAGGATTTAGAAATAAGAAGCAGGATTTAGAAATAAGAAGCAAGATTTAGAAATAAGAAGCAGGATTTAGAAATAAGAAGCAAGATTTAGAAATAAGAAGTAAGATTTAGTAATAAGAAGCAGGATTTAGAAATAAGAAGCAAGATTTAGAAATAAGAAGTAAGATTTAGGCTTAACAAACAATAGTTGAGGAGTTTGGGGCAACGTTCGAAAAATTATATGTATATCAATAAAAGAAATTCAATTTGAAAATAAATGCTTATCACAACACATTGTTAAATATCAGAAATTTAAACTTAAATACTCCCGGACATACCAATGTTTAAACTTCAATACTACCGGACATACCGAAGTTTAAACTTCAATACTACCGGACAAGAGTATTATTTCAACTCATAATACAAAAAAATTTTAAGTTTAACGGTTAATTAAAATATCATTTTTTTAAAAAAAAGGCGTCAATCCAAAAGTTCAAAAACAGTATTATCTCTCGCAACTAAATCAAATTTTGTAAACAAAAGCAAAATTGAAGGCCAAAACATTTGTGAAACTTATAAAACTTCACAAAGTTACATCATGAAAGCCTAAAATTACAACTGAATAGGCTGATAGATAGTAGTAGGGTATTCCAAGAATAATTAAGTAATAAAATATTTAATAAATAATATATTAAATAAGTAGGGTATTCCAAGAATAATAATTAGTAGGGTATTCCAAGAATAATTCTTACAAGACTGTTGTTGAACCTAAATCAATTATGCATCAGTTTCCTGATACAACCTGTAACATCAACTAAACGTCGATTACAACAAAATAATCTGTACGTTAATCTTGGCGTTAAAAAAACCGCTGATATCGCTGAAAGAAATTTAATAGCCAGAAAAAAAATTTGCAAAAAATCATCTTTGTTGGGCAGTTAACAACTGGTCAAAAGTCCTTTCCTATGATGAATCAAAGTTTATGCTATTCAGTGGTCACAATATTAGGTATTCAGATGTCCAATATGAGACTCAATCCAAAATATCAGTTGCTTGCTGTTAAACATGAAGGAGAATATGGTTGTTTTGGAGTATTTTAGTCGTGACCATTTATCTCAAAATGTAAAAAATAAAATGTTTTACTAGAAAAATGCAAAATGAGAGATTTTATTTTAAAATTAAAATCTTAGTCAAATATTCAAAGTTTTGAAAGTTTTCAATGTTTTTGCTTTTTTTTTTGCTATTTAAAATGAAACAAAAGTTGTTTAAGTACACCCTTCAATATTATATGGTCCAAAAAATGCTGATTAAATAACATAATATCTTTATATGACATAAGTATGACCATGCAAAAGTTTAAAGTTAAGAACTTATCTGAAAGATACTTAACTTAAAATACCAAATAAATTCTGGATCAGATTTGGTCTTAGACATTTGGGAATAAAGCCATTGTAATAGAATTTTAATAATAAAAACAATCATCATTAATGAAAGCCACTCAGTGTTAATGGAAGCTAATATAAATGAAAATTACCTTTAATGTGTCATTTGACATATTTATGCTGTTGCTAATAGACTGTTCATCTATATTACTTGTAAGTATCTTTTTTTTTATTTCAGCTGGCTCACCTTTGCTTATGAATAATGCCTACAAAAATTATATAAAATACAAAAAATGTATAAAATGAAAAAAATATTCATTATCGATGTTAATAACTAATTTATCTTAATACAGAAATCATTTTAACAGCTGTATAATATAAATTAGTGAGTTTATCACACAGCTTTACTATACATATATTATACGGCGTTAACTCACCATTAACCAACATTCTTTAAGCAAAGTTGCTTTAAACCTTATTATGACTATAAGACGATAATATGCAAAATTTGAAAGTAGGTCTTTTTTTGTTGGCGTATATAATGTGTTGGCGTATATAATGAAAGATAAATATACTGTTTTATTCAAATTAATAAAAGTAATAATGATAGGGGGAGGGGGAAGGGGGTTCATAAAAATATTTGTTGATTAAAAAAAAGAAATCATCAGATCCTAAAATTTGTAGTCTAAAAACAAGGTCCAAAATTGTTAACTGACAAAACAAAGCATAAAATCTAATTTTGTTTATGTTAATATTTTGTATGTTGTTATATTTAGCCTTTGAAAGCAATAAATATGTTTTCACAACAATCTATAAACAATTACATTAAGCATGTATGTTAATACTCATAAATATTTGTACCACTAAACTTCAATAATGTTATATAAACTAAAAACTTATTCAATTAATATTTTTAATTAGCAAGAGCTAAAAAGTTTGTTGACATTATCTTTTTTTTTAACTAAAATTATTTTAGTTAAAATAGTCAACTTATTTTAGACTAAAAAGTTAGTTGACTAAATATAATTGAATTAACACTATCATTAACATTACTACTTTCAATGATAATGGATTAAATTTTTTCAGAGCAATAATATTTTTCATAAATATTTCATAATTTTACTCAGAAATTTTATATCATAATAAAATAAAATACTCTATCATAATAACATACTTTATGTTTAGATTTTTCATCATTGAAATCCCAATCATCACCTTCACCCCAATTTCCATAATCACTATCACTGCTGTCATCATCTTCAGTGTTTCTCTAAAATAGAGATAATAAATAGAATCTTAAGAAAAGTTAACTATAATGGAAGCTTTTTTTTTTAGTTTCTTTAAAATTAAAAATGTTATACAAAAAAAAAAAATAATAATATAAAAAAAAAAAGAAACAACCATCCTGAAAATCTGAAAAAAAAATTTGTTTGCTTTTCAAAAAATGAAAAACTGTTTTACAGCTAACTAATTAATAGAGATTTGATGCTTGGTTATTTTTATTCCCTCAAAACAAAACAAAAATCATTAAAAAACAAGTAGAGTAAAATGGGGTCAAATGGAATAGTTAAGGATTTTAATTATTTATTTCTTACAGAAAAAAAGTTTTTAACTTTTTTTTATACTTAAAGTTGTAAAGAATATTGAGCTGTATTTAAATATATAAAAATCCAATAATTTTTTATGAAACTTTATTTGATAAAAAAAAATTTTTATTCCATTCTACACTGACATTTGGGGAGAATGAAATACGCAAATATTTGTATAATTAAAACAACACTTTATTAAAAAATCAAAAAGCAATCAATAACAACAATTAACAAATCAATAAAATAAACTTTTTTATTCTTGAGATAATCTCAAAATTTATAGAGATTTTATAGATCTATTTATAAGGATGCGAGGTCACTTAATTAATAAATAAAAACATTTAACAAGAGAGTAACTAACATATTTCATCCATTCATTAGAATCATTTAATAAAAGCAGTCAGTAAAAGTCATTTAAGTAAAAGTTCATTTAAATTCAGAAAAATTTCATTAAATAAATTTTTTCAATACAAAAAAGTTATAGTTAAAGATTTATTGGTCACTTGAGATTTAATAAAAAAAGCCGCAAGTGAGATATTGCTTCACTTATTATTAGCATATTTTATTCAACCCCAAAATTCTCCTTTTCTATTTTTTACTCAACTTTTTTTCCTAAATAGCAAATTTAATTTTGAAGATTCTTGAGATTTTTAATTACCATGAAAATTTAAACTCTAAGTTTATGGTATTTGTGAAAGATATAAAAACATGTAAACAAAAGTTTTACTCTCTTTCTAATCTCCACCTGATGAAAAACATTCCTTAGAAAAATTTATAATTACGGACTACTGTGGAGTTTGACAAAGTAAAATAAAGTTTGTCACTAATAAAATAATTCTTTTTAAAAATTGATTTATAAAAGCATACTTATTTAGGGTGGCCCAAAGGTTTTTTTCTCAAAAAAAGGCTATTGGATGAATGAAAAATGCAGAAAAATGTTTTATTTTTTTTGGTAAAAACGCATATTTTTATTTTTAGTTATAAATGTAATTTTTTAGGCAAAATTTGAAATTTAAAACAAAACTTTTTTTAAAATTGATGATTATTTGAAATTTTTATATATTTTTGCTTCTTTTAAACCCAACATGATATATTTTTTGATAACTTATTTTTTAATAATATTTAGGATGTTTGGGAACCTTGTGCAACCTTTGAAAATGCTTCAAATCACCTCAGATTTTTACCAAATTTTTGTTTTAGTAATTTATAAAACAAGAAGAAAACAATTACAAACAAAACACAGTGGGCCAGGTGGTGGACAAAAGTAAAAAAAAAAATTATCAAAAATTACATTATTATATAATCTTTTTATAGCTTAAACATTCAACTTTTCTAAAATATTTTTTTGCATAATTATCATGTTGTATGCTTCTAAGCTGTAGAAAAAAAAAGCTTTTTTTTTTTAAAAAGATTTTTTCTAAATTTTTCTTTTTTTAATTTGATAGTATTTTTTATGTTACTAATAAGCATGGAATAGATGTTAACATTAAAACCTATTTTTTTTATTGCATAAATTAACAAAATCATTATCTTTCAAATGAGCTATTACAACACTATTTTGCATTTAAATTATGTCAAATAAAGTATAAGTTATGTCAAATAAAATATAAGTTATGTTGAATAAAATGGTTTCAAATGACGGGGTATTTGAAGTACTTTTTTTAGTTAAAATTTCACTTATATAGCCAAATAACTTTTTAATTCTAAATGGTTCTAAATGTAACAATTGGGTCTCAGTAAGACTAGATTAGTGTTACAAATTTGTTTTATTAATTATACATTATAAAATACCTACTTGAAAAATTGTGTAAATAAAATTTATATTTTCATCTAGTTAAAACATGAAAAGTATTGATATTTATACATATATAATACAAGAAAACCTGAAGTTAGCTGATCCTAATATTTTTTATACATTAAAACTCAGGGTTTCTTTTTATATGGATTATGGGTCATTATATGGATAATTGGGAATGTGTTGAATTATATGGATAATTGGGAATGTGTTGAATTTTTAAATGCATAAATAATTTTTAATCAGACTGCCACATTAATATTATTCTAGTTATAATATTGAGGCTTGGGGAAAAGTTACTAAAGTTTTTAGATGTCATTATCAACCAAATAAAAAATCCATAGTACATTTCAACATAGTACCACTACATTTCAACATAGTACCACTACATTTCAACATAGTGCCACTACATTTCAACATAGTGCCACTACATTTCAACATAGTGCCACTACATTTCAACATAGTACCACAACATTTCAACATTGTACCACTACATTTCAACATAGTGCCACTACATTACAACATAGTGCCACTACATTTCAACATAGTACCACAACATTTTAACATAGTACCACTACATTTGTAGTATCAAAATACTCATTTCTGGCCTACTGTGCAAAAGGAGTAAATCCTACAAAAAAAAAAAAAAAAAAAAAAAAAAAAATTGAATAAAAATGTTATTTTTTACTTTCAAAATAAAATAGCCACAACTATATCATGACATAAATTTGTAGATATTATTTATAAATTATATATTTTTATGGGAAACTTATATTTTTGAACTAATATTAACAAACAAAAAAAAAATTATGCAAAAATTTTTTCAGAGAAAATATCATATAGCAAATGTTTGCTTCAAACAAATCACAATCATTTTCATTTTTTTTAAAAAAAGTTAAAAAAATGTCTTTCTTTAGATAAATTATAATACATCAGCTCTTTCTTTATGTAAGTCATAACACATCAGTTCAATCTTTAGGTAAAAAATGATTCTTTCTTTAGATAAATTATAATACATCAGTTCTTTCTTTATGTAAGTCATTAGACATCAGTTCTTTCTTTGGGTAAGTTATAATACATCAGTTCATTTAAGTTAAGAGAGTGAGGTTATTCTGGATAAATTATAAACCCATACAGAAGTTTTTTTAATCTGAGTTGGTTTTGGGATTACACAATATTTTATTATTTGTTATGTTGTTATGACAGCAGCAATATGCTTATTTTTTATAAAGTGAAATAAGTTTCAACTTTCATAACATAACAAAAATGTTTCAACAAGACATGTTCACTACTTTATTGTATATAATTTTATATACAACATATTCTGTTTCTTATATATTGTTGACTACATCCTTCTTAAAAATGAAATATTCTTTTATAAACACCAATATAGTTTATGTACCAAATTTTTTTCTTCTCTCCCAATAAATAAATAAAATGTCTACAATCATTTCTTGAATTATTGCTTACATCTAAAAATTGTTTGAAACATATTCTTTCATGGGAAGTACAAGTACTATGCTGATAATTGTTTAACTCACTGCTTTTTACAATTATATACTTAAGACTCGCCCTCCCAGATGTACAAGTGTTTAAAATGATTTTGAAGACTCTCAGAGATGTTCAAGCAAATACAAACCATATAAACCTCTCACATATAGATGTTATCTCTCCTATATGTGTAAAGTTAATCACATATAGATGTCACTGCTCACATGTATACAAAGGTATTAAACTTTTCTAAACCTAAGTTCTCAGATATATTAAACTTTGTTCCTAAGTAACAAAAAACTTTTTATTAAGAAAACCACAACTAATATGGTAAACTCCAAAAATTTCTTGTATATTGTATATTTTCTCTAAAGAAAGAACTAATTGTTAAAATTATTATATGAGGTACTCTTTCCACTGGAAATACAACATTGAATGAGAAAACTGTTAGATTCTCAGGTTAATGTATGTTAAGAAAATACATTTTTCCTTACATTATTATGATATGGTTCAGAACTAATAGTTTTCACATTTATTTAGTTTATAGTGATTATGGCTAGTAATAATGCAATAAACAATAATTTATAAATACACACAAAAAAAATCAAGAACATCAAGCAAGAGACCAACAATGAAACTCCAATAAGTTTGTAGAACTGATACTCATGTGTGTTAAAACCCAGAAGGTCAGGAAATCAAGTAACACTAGCTTAGACAAACTAAAACATCTAGATTCCAGTAAAAACAGTAATATGGATATCTGAAAATTCAGAATCTAGTCAGGTATTTGATAGGTATATCACTTTGCAATGTACCAAATTTATACAGTCAGGTATGTATGCAATGTATGCAGTCAAGGTATGTCACTTTGGAATGACATCACAAATAGAGGAAGTATTTTTTTTAACGGCGAAAAGGTGAAAAATAGATAAAAGAGGAAAAGAAAAATAAACAAAAATTGTTTAGAATAGAATTTTTAAAAATAACTAATAAAGTGAAAACAATGAAAATATTTTATTATTATTGCTTTTTATATTTGTTGCTATTATTTAAGTAATTTCATACTTTTCTCATCATATATTTTAAATATTTTCTTCTATTATTTTCTATCATCCTTCTGATCATTGCATTCTTCATTTCATGTCATGTCATTGCATTACCTCTTCATTTATTATCTCTCATGTCAACTCATTCAATTTTTTGTGTTATTCTTGATTTTTTAAATATTATTGTTCTTCTTTATATTTTTTTGGTCACTATCTGTATTATTATTTTTTGTTGTTTTTTTTTTTGTTTTTTTTTTGCATAATTTGTTCATAATAATTTTTTCAATTTCATGGTTAAATAAAATGGATAAAAATAAATATTAAGTTATTGCTTAAAAAATAGTTTTAACATTTTTTGTTTATTTACACAGCCTAAATAAAGCTTTAAATATCTAAGGTCAAAAAAGAGTATACAAGCCAAGAAGGTAAAAAATCTATTACATTAAGTCATTTAAAATTTATGGTCTTTTAAAGATAATTACCAGCATTACAACTTTATCTTTTAATTATCCATGAAGATTAATATACATTGAAAGTTTATACTAATGTATTTGTCTCAAAAACCAATTTTTTGAGACAAATACATTAATTCATTTGTATTTGTCTCAAAGAAATCAATTCTTCTATTTAATAAAAATATAAAATACAACTTATTTGTACCACTTATTTTTTTTTTTTTAATTTATTATTATATTATTATTATATGATTGTCATAGTAAACTCAACAGACCATAATTTTTAAAATGACCTTGAAGACTCAGTAGATGGCCTTAAATACCTTTATATTTAAGGTTTGCGTTTTTTTTTTCAATTAAGAAAAATGCAGGGGCAAATACATGGTCTGTCCATCAAAATATTTGAAGTTTTTTGAATAATACTTATTTTAAAATATTGAAGTAATTATTTTATATTTTATTATAATTTTATATATTAATTATATAAAATTTAAAATAAAAAGACCATAAAATGTAAAAAAGAAAAGAACTTTAGCGAATGAGAAAATAATTAAAACTTATTTTGTGATAGTTATTAAGGTGCTCCATAAAGACCTTATGCTCTTATCACAGAGCATTTAACCATGTTCACACCTCATTCCTTACCAATGTCACTTATCTAGCCAGAGCTGGCATTAAACATCAAACCTTTGAGCCAGAACTCTAACCATCATCATGGCTTCTTAACTTAAAAAATAAAACTATAAAAAATAACACACATGTTCTTTTTTTAACTTTAAAGCGTTTCAAATAAAATGATTTGAAAAAAGATCAAAGTTTCAAAGTTATTTAACTTAAATACTTTGATATTTTCCAATGTCTACTTAGTGAAAAAATATTATATGGATTGTCAGACAAGACATGCAATTGCACATCTTTCCTGTGAAAACTGTATATTCTTATATTTAACATCAGACTTAATTACAAAACTACATAAGAAAAAAAAACCATAAATAAAACTAGAGCAAGCTAAAATAAACCTTTAAATTAGATCCTCCATCATAATTTTTTGCCTCTGTGTAAACAGATTGGTTATTTACACTAACATTAGGTTCTTGCTTAGCAACATCTGTTTTATGTTCTTTCAGATTAAGCTCTGCTTTATTAAAAAGAATTCATATTTAGATATAAAATATAGTTTTAAATTTAATATGTTTAAAGATATAGAATACCACTTGGTTTGGAATCAGAATTAGTAGAAGAATCTGGTGACTGTGGCTGTTGCTGTTGTTGATAAAAGCGAGATGTTAATGATGTTACAGCCCAACCAGTCCATGTTGACGATTGACTTAATTGCTCTTTCTCTTTTTCTAAAAAAAAAAGTTGCATACAGCGCTTCAAATAATAATTTAGAGGTTGCCGATCAACACTGATCGGCAGAAAAGATAAATATTGAAAAGTAGACGATCAAATAATTTTCCGGACGATCAAATATTTTTGCAAGTTTGTATTAAAGTTTTATGTATAGTAATTTTTGTTTCACACTTTTTACGTTTGTGCTTGATAGCGCTGCTTATTCTGCAGAATTCCCACTTTGTTTAAAAGTCCGAAACAATAAAAATATAAAAAATAAAACTTATACTGGGCCTTGTTTTAAAGTGTCACGTTATAAATACAAACAAGCCTCTTAAATAACGTTGTAAATACACTTTAAAAAGCCCTTAAAAAAAATTTTTTTTTTATACCTATTTTTTATACTTATTTTTTATATTTTATATGCCAGACAGTTGTCTGTCTTATCATAAAATTTATGATAAGTTGTTCTGCATATCCTATCTTACCAAAAAATTAACAAATAAGAAATTAATTAAGTTGATCAAGTTAACTTTTGATTCGTCATTTGATTATGCAAAATCAATCTTTCAAAACGTTAAAAAAAATTTATTTTCTAATCACCTTAAGATATTTTTATCACATTATAGATTGTCAATAACTTTAAGATTTTTGTATTGAATATCTCGTCCATTTATGATCTTTTTTATATTTATATTACAAAATATTTTTGCTACATTTATAATATAAATATTTTTATTATATTTATAATATAAAATATATTTTTTACATTCATTTAGTTAAAACTATAGTTTAAACTAAGTGACTGTTTGCAACATTATAAATGATTGTTTAGTAAAAACATTTAAAATTGACAAAAAAACGCAAATTCATTCATTCAATGTTTTTCAAACTCAAAGTTTATTAAAAATTGATAATAACACGCAAATTAGATCAAAGTATATCATTCATTCAAAGCTTAATTGCAAAAATGATTTTTTCTTTTTCGTTCTACGCATTAAAAAAGGCTTTTCTAATATTAATGAACTTTTTTGGTTTCGGTTACCAAAAAGAAATGATTTAAAAAAAAAAATGATACAAGAAATATTGGGAACTTTTAAAAAAACATTTATTGATTAAACCTATAACACAAGAATATTTAAAAAAGAATATTTAAAAAAGAAAATTTAAAAAAGAAACAAAATACTGTTTGTAATTGTAACTTTCTTTCGTAAAGTTTTACTTAATTCTTAGCAATTGTTTCAGATCCTGATTTCTTTTTCAAAGAAATATTTTTCTGTTGCTTTTTCTCACATCTGTTTTATGTTTATTTTAATATTTTTTATATAATTTTACTTCTAAAACTTATTTTCTAATAATTAAAAAAAAAACAATTTTATTTTGCTTAAAGCATTATGATGTTTTATGAAGTCAACATTCTTTCTACCAATCATAAACTTGCGTTATTTACTATTTTTCAAAATTTTTCACATGAAACTTTAATGTTTCTAAATAATAATGCAAATTAGATTCATTAAAAAAAATACATTTCCTTCAAAATAGTTCATTAATGTGTAATAAACTTTTTGTTTATATAAATGTTAAAATTCCTTTTCAACAGTTGTTTTACTTTTAACATTTTGGTATCAATATTTTACTTTTGTCTTTTGAAGATTTTTGTGACGTTTGTTTAAATGTTTTTGAATTTTTAATATAAAGTTTGATATGCAATTCTTGACGATCAAATTTGATCGTCCAGAATTTATTTTGAGAGATCAAAATATTATTTTTTCCAAAAGCAGACGATCATTGATCAGTGATTGGCCACTTTTTCGAGCACTGAGCATATAGCTAAATACCAAATAAAACATTTTTATTTGATAAATTAAATTTTACTTAAACCAATTAAAGTTAGACACAAAAAAAATACCTTGGTTATTTACTGTACTGTTGGAATCTTTAGAAAAAGCTTCTAGCTTCTCAAGAAAACATCTTATGAGTTTAAAAGCCTAAACAAAATAATTTTCAAGCTTGAAGCATTTTCCACTAAATAAAATAATACTGCATTAAAAAACTTTAAAGTTTTAACTAATAATTTATTATTAACAATAAAATAAAATTATTTAAAATTGTAATTGAAAATTTATATTTAAAAATAAATTACATTACTAAACTCAAATTATCCTATTTTAGTTTAACAATTATAAAATTATTACACTAAAAGTGATAATTTAGTTAATTTAAGTAATTCATTTTTAAATCTAATAATAATAAAATACTATCTAAAAAATTGTGGTTAAAAAATTTTGTATCAAAAAAAAAAAAATCAAAAAAAAAAAAAAGGCATTACATTTTCTCGAACATTTTTTTCTTGATCAATTGTTAATGCACATATTGAGGGTAGTATCTTTTGAGCTATATCTTCTATTGAATAGTACTCTTGAGTAGCAGATAAAGCCAAGACACCAGCTGAACGAGCAGGAGGAAAAGGATCTCTCAGTGCTCTTGAAAATGCCGGAATTAAAACTTTTTTCCGAGTCTAAACAAATTTTTAAAAATTGAAAATATTTATCAATATTAATAGTTTTTCAAATATTAAAAAACAAATTATACTAAACCAAAACATAAAACATTTAAAACATTGAACTACTACATTTTCAAAACATTTTCAAAACATAAAACATTAAAAAAAAAAAAAAAATTGAACAGTAATATCATAAAACAAATTGTTTAAAATACTGTAAAAAAATATTTAAAATAATGCACCATAACACTTACTGATTCTGAAATATACTGATAACATAACACTTAATGATTCTGAAATATACTGATAACATAACACTTACTGATTCTGAAATATACTGTGCAATTTTTCCGAGACATATAGTTGTATTTGTTCGTATACCTGGCTGAAATAAAATAACTTATCAAATAATAATTTATAGTTATTAAAAAAACAAAAATATAACTGTATAAATGTGTTTCTATAGCTGATTTTAAATTTGAAATAATTTTATTATGGGTATCATTTTATTAAAGCTGATTTATTATTTATTAATTTCTTAAACATTTTTATAAGTATATTGAAATAGGAAACTTATGATAAATTTTCTAAGATTTAAAGTCTTTATAATGATGCTTCATCAATTTTGAGTTTATTAAGAATTATTTTTCTGTATTATAAATCATTAGAAGTTGTATGTATTATAAACCAAGAAGACTTAAAAGTCTTCAACTTTTCAATTGAGCAAAAAAGTTTATTTATTGTGTGACATTTTAAAAAATTCTTAGAATATTTTGTTTAAAAACATTATATGATAATAGGGGAAACTGGGGTATAATGGGGTACTTAAGGGAAAGTCATCAAAAAAACTGTCAAAAATAATTAAAATCAAAACAATTTTTGTTAAAATGACAAGATGAAAATGTTTAAATGACAAGAGACAACATAAACTACGATATGATAAAAGAAAATGCCAATAACAAAAAAAAGTTATTCAACATTTAAAAATCTATGAAAAAAAACCATTTTGCCCCATGCTAGGGGCAAAATGGGGTATACAATGTAACAATAACATATGTTTTAGAATGTATACAATGTTTAGACATATTTCACAAATAAAGTTTGGCTGTTTATCTTTTTCTTCTAAATCAGCACAAGAGTAATGTGCCCAGCTGTGGTAATCACTACAAGAAACCCAACTTTCAACACTAGTAGAATAATTTTTCCTGACAGTAGAGACAGTCTTCCTCTGAATAGAGAACTGTCTTCCTCTGAATTTTTGACTGTTTTCTTTTTAGATGCAATATTTTGTCCATCTACTTCAGGTTTTTTTTTTGCATATCCATTTTTGTTAGTCATTTTGAGCCTTTTTCCTTTTTTTGAAGGATTTGGCTCGTTTTTACTCAGGGTGTCTAAGAGTGAGGCTCTATATGGAAAAAAGGTCAGGATAGCAGTTTTTCCTCTCTGCCTTGATAGTCTCCTTTGCAGTGACTGCTTTGGTATAGGAATAATAAGATTTGGAGATACATTTTTAAAATGATGTGGTATTAACATTGCTCATAGAAGTGATTAAAATGCTGGAAGACGTGGATATTATGCTGGTAAAATCAGATGATTGGTTTGTAGAAGCAATTGTGTGAACGTTAAAAACATTCATATCGCTGCTAAAAGCAGATATTTGGATTGCAGGTAAAATTTGATGACAGGTACTTACAGATGGATGGCTGACAGAAGCACAGAGGTTGCTAGTAACAGCAATGTCACATGTATCAGCCACAGGGTTTGTTTTAATGAAACTAATATCAGTAGTTTCTGCTGCCAGAAAGTTTGCTTTGGAAAAAACATTTCTATTAACTGGCCATATGCCAGCTTTTTGAAAGCCAATTATAGCATTTGTCATTGTTGCAGCTTCCAGGTAGGCTAAGCCAAAAAGTGCAGCTATTTGAAATTGAGTGACCACGCGTCCAGTATTTGTTCTCAACCATTTCCTGATATTGTGGTCATAGTAAATGCTAAGTGGCTTCATAAACGCCAAATCCAAGGGCTGCATTCGATATGTGCAATGAGGAAGCAAATACAGAATAATTACACCATTCTCTCTCGCAATGTTAATCAACTCAATACTTTTAGTGTGACATTTATGTCCATCTAATATAAGTATTACTGGCGAGGTTATTTTGGCCCCTGAATATTGAATAAATTTTCTTAACCAAACAGTAAACAATTCTTTTTTGTATCCACCCACTTGAGTGACATTCAGCCTGTGCACCTGGTGGTGCTCCATCCATTAATTCTGGCTTCATTGGTTTACAAGGAAAGATCATCATGGGTGGCATGTACCTCCCACTTGCTGATGAGCAAATAACGGCTGTGACAAGCTGACCCCTTTCAGCTGAAGTGAGAGAACCAACTTGTTTTTTCCCTTGGGTTGAAAAAATTATAGAGAGACACTTTGGAACTGTAGAAATACCTGTTTCATCACAATTCCAGATATTTTCAACATGTAGCTTGTTGGTATCCGCAACCTCTTCCAGTGAAGAAAAAAAAAGAATGACAAGTGTTTGGAATGTCTCTCCATGAAACCTTTATACCAGTCATAACCGGCAATGCCAAGGTCATTATTAAAACTGTGTTTCTTATTGTTTTTAACTGCCAGCTCATACGCTAACTTTCTGACCTCAAATGAGCTAAGTTCAAAAAGCATTTTTCCCATCAGATGAATGTGTATAACAAATTCATTTTCCTTCTCTTGGATGAATACTGTTTTGAAAGCACCTAGAGCTGAAATACAAAAGTATTAATTTAACCACCTCAAAATTAATTAGAAAACATTAAGTATCATAGCCCAACACTAAAAGATTAAATGTGTAAAATAGGTTATAAATTTATTATAAATATAACTTTTTAAAGGGTAATAATATTGATTATGTTTTAAATACATTGTATCTATACTGTAAATAAATAAATAATCATTTGAACTAACTCTTTTCACATGCTTTTTTAATATCAGGATTTTTTCAAAACTTTTTTACTCTCCTTTTAAAGGTAGTTTGTGGTACACTATAAACCTTGACAACTTTTTTATATCCTTGATCAACGTTTATCACGAAGAGAATTGCTTGTTGCATGACACTTTCACTCCATGTCTGTCGATTTGATGTGCATTTATATTTTCTTATATTATTATTATTTATCTTGAAAAACAATTTTTATTTATATAATAAACTTTTTACAAAAAAGTACAAAGAATACTAAAGTAAAAAGTTTTCTAGTATAAATTTTACAAACACACACACACATTCGTATAAATATGAATTGAAATAAATATGGAAGGTATATGTTATATGGGACAGAAATGTGTTCAGGATGAAAAATTATTTTATTTTCATAAAAATGTCATACATAATTAAAATTTAAAATTTATTTAAAAACACTTGGGGTAAAATGGGAATACCCCATAATGCCCCATACTTCATACTCTATGATGCCCGATTGGTGGCACATTGCTAAAAACAGTGCCACATATAAGAAAAATTTACAAATTTCAAAATTCAAAAGTTTCAATAATATCCAATTTTATATGAGTTAAATTCAATGTAAGCTTCAGCATGTCACATAATAAACAATAATAAACTACTGCATCATATAATATGACACAGTAAAATTACATTAAAGTTCATTTGAAGTCATTTTACTTAGCTAAGACAAATTTTGCTAAAATTTTAAACTAGTGCAACTGATGGTAGCATTTTGTCACATGATAATTCAAAATCAATCACTATTTAGTTGTTTCCACACTCAGAACACAGTCTACTTGCAAAAAACCATTTTTTATATATATATTTTTTTTAAAATATAACTATATATTTTTATTTTTAAAAATATAACTATATATTTTTGGATAAAAATTCAAATGCAAACAATATGTATGAAGTGAATGGCTAAAAACTGCATATTTTACTGTTACAATCACATAGAGTAAAAAATTGGGAGTTCAATATTATTTATAAAATCAGACAAACTTTTAAAATCTCTTTATAGTTTGCATAATTAAAAAAAAATTATAGTTTAAGCATGACAACAATTGCTACCATTACTACGATTGCTACCATACTAAAATTGCTACAATTTTTGCCATTACTACAAATGCTACAACTAAAAAATAAAAAAATAAAATTGCATTGCTTAAACAACACCATAATATAATAAATAATAAATGTACATTTATTATTTATTACATTATGGTAAAAAAGTGATTTAGATGAGCAAAAAAAGTGAGCTCACTTTTTTTGCCCATCTAAATCGAGGTTTTTTATAAAACGAACAGGGAAAACGATGAATAATGAATGAATGTTTATTGAGCATCACTGTAAAAAAACTCCATAGTATTTATCAGACTTATTCTGTTGTTATGTCACAGAAAAAATTAGTCAATAAATGAGTCAAAAAAATAGTCAATAAATTAGTCTTTCACCTATAATTTTATGACTTTTAAAATAATCACATCAATTTATATGATTTTGTCAGTATTTATGATAAGGAGAAGTTCTGTAACTTTAAGTTACGGACTTTAACCGTATATTTTTGTATACTTTAGAACTTATCGACAGAGCGCTAATTTTCTTTTTCACAAGAAGAGAAATAATACATGCATATAATTTCAAGTTAGAGATTTTAATATATTTGTATTGGTTTTAATAGAACTAAAGTGTTATATGTTTTTAATGAAGTGCATTCATAAAAAAGTCCTCTTTAATTTAGATTAAGGATGCTGTTATAAATAGCTATAGATATTTATTAAAGATAGGTAATTCTAAAAATTAGCTTCATATATTAATAATATCTCTATGATATTAACCCTATCAATATTATGATATAAGATTTATAGTTAAAAAACCTTTTCTTATGTATTGAATTTTTAAAAAGTCATATATATGTATATATATATTCTTTTTTTCAAAATCTTCGCTTCCAACAAGGCTGCAAGCAACCACTAATTAGTGTTGGAAGTTATTGGAAGAGAAAAGAAGAAGATTGTAGAGCAAGATAACGATTGACAGACGACTTGAAAGATTTCAAATTATATGAATCAGGAAAGCAAGATGAAGGAAGCCAATTCCAAAGAACTGATGTTCGTGGAAAAAAACTAGACCAATAAGAGTTTTTGGAGCACTTAGAAACAGTAACAGAAAAAGGATGAGATTTAATTGAATGACAAGTAACACGAGAATTAATTTTTGTAGATGGCACAAGAGACACTAGCTCTTTCGAGCAGCGCCCATTATAGCATTTGTAGAAAAGAGAAAGAGAAGCAACATTACGACGATGTGACAGAGGTTGATGGTTGGCTGCAAGAGTAGGTCCAACTATGTTTACAATGTGTTTTTGCACCTTGTCTAAAAGAGAAAGGGCATCATTAGAAGATCCACCCCAGATATGGCAACAGTATTCCATACAAGGCCGGATTTAAGATTTATAGAGATAGAGAATAGAATCTAGAGTAAGAAAGTGACGAGCTTGATAAAGAGAAGCAACTTTAGCAGATGCTAATTTTGCAAAGAATTTGATATAAAGTTTCCAAGAAAGATCAGAAGTAAGAGTTAATCCTAGAAGATGAAGGCTAGGAGACTCATTGAGTACATTACCGTTCATAAATATAGGAAGGTCTAAATTATTGCGATAACGATTGGCTGAAAAAAATTGAGTTTTATCTGAATTAAAGTTCACCAGCCACTGTGAGCCCCATGCTGTAGCAGAAGTGAGAGCTTTTTCAAGCTCAGATGCCCCCTGTAAGCAATCAGCGGGAGTTGGCTTCTTATCGTGACAAGAATAAATGGTAGTATCATCAGCGAACAATGCCACCTTAGATGCGAGAAAATCTGGAAGATCGTTAATGTAAATTAAAAAGAGTATAGGGCCAAGGATTGAACCTTGAGGAACCCCTGAGGCTACAGAATAAGAAGAAGAGTACTGTCCATCGAGGACAACTTTTATACTACAATTGGAAAGGAAGGATTCGATAATCTTAAAGATGTTTCCAGATACACCATAAGAAGAAAGCTTATGGAGAAGACCAGCATGCCAAACTTTATCAAACGCTTTAGAAATGTCAAGAACAATGGCCTTAACCTCTCCACCTTTATCTAATGCGCAATAAAACCTATTGGTTATTACTGATAGCAAATCAGCCGTAGAACGAGAAGATCGAAATCCATATTGATGATCAGAAAGTAGGTTATGAGATTCGAGATGAGAGATTAAGTGTTTGTTAATTAAAGATTCAAAAACCTTGCTTATGATAGGAAGAAGACTAATGGGACGGTAGTTAGACAAATCGGATCGCTTTCCAGAATTTTTAAAAATAGGGATAACAGATGCTGCTTTCCAGCAGGCTGGAAAACAAGACTCTGATTAGCACTTGTTAAATAGTTTTGAAAGGATAGACGACAGCTCCGGAGAACACTTCTGCAAGACTATAACAGGTATGTTGTCCGGGCCGCAAGCTGTAGAAGAGTCTAAGGAGGAAATCACTTTAGGTACAGAAGCTGAAGTAATACGGATGTCGAGCAATGGAGCAACCTGTTTGACAGCTATATCAGGTAGAACGCAACTAGTGGAATCCAGAGGTGATATTGATGAAAAGTTCTTGGCAAACAATTCACCTTTGTCTTTAGGTGAGGTGACAAAGTCTGAATCGTACAAAAGAGGTGGAATTACAGACTTGCCCTTATTATTGATACTATTAAAGATTCTTCAGAAGTCACGAGAGCCTAATTTTTGTGATGAAATACGAGATTTCATGATCTGAGAATAGCGGGCTTTGGCGTTAGACAAAACCTTTTCACAATGGTTCCTAGCAGTAATAAACAGACGTCTGTTTTCTGGAGAATTGTTTTGCTGATAGATATGGAAGTAATGGTTTCAATTAGCAATTGCAGCAGCACAATGTGAGGAAAACCATGGAGAAGAATGAGGCTTGACCTAGGATCATCGAGAGGGAATAAAGGATTCCATGCCAGCCTGAATCCACGAAGTTATGTAAGAAGAACATTTGTCAACAGGAAGACGAAAGATTTCTACCCAGGGGCCATCAAGAAGAAAATCACGGAAAGAGTCACAGTCAGCTTTAAGGTAGTTGTAAGATGTACAATGATAGGGGGATTCTGATGGTAAAGAAGAATGAGATAATAGTTTTAGAGAGACCAAACCATGATCAGAAATGAAGGTGAAGCACCTAAGGGTGAGTGTGGAGAAACTGAGCACTGACTAGGATTAGAAACAAGACATAAGCCGAGTAGAGAAGGTAAATGATTCGGGTTGTCTGGAAAGCGAGTTGGAAAGTTGACTATTTGAGTTAGGGATTGAGAAAGGCAAAAGTTGTGGGCCTTAATGCCTGCAGATTCACTGACACTAGAGCCAAGCCATTCAGTGTGATGAACATTAAAGTCACCGACAACAACAATATTGGCTGATGGATAAAGAATGAGGGCTTGGTCAATATAATCAGAAATAACATCAAGAAGAGTGCAGTCTTGAGATGAAGGAGAGCGATATAGAACAAAGAGAAAGGTGATAGAGTGAAGTGGTGCTAAACGAAAGCACATAAAATAGTAGTCTGTGGATTCAAACCTAGTTTCCCGACAAATGGGTGAATTCTTACGAATGTAAATGCCCAGGCCAAGCATGTGACTATTGGAGTCTTTACGAATTAAAGGAAGATAACCATCAACACTAAGATCACAAGATGAGACAGCTGAACTCAAATTAGTCTCACAAAGAGCAAGTAGGTCTGGTGAACTTTGCAAGAGATAAGACTCAACAGAAGAAAAGTTACTTCGAAGACCTTGAATATTGGTAAAAGATAGGTTTAGCAAACTTGGTGATGACTGTGGTTTTTTGTGTTTTATGGTTTTGTTACTTTATTCATTTTTAAATTTGTTAAAGAACTTAACAAAGATAGTACTCAGTACACTGTTTTACAGCTCAAGCAATTGCCTCATTTCCAGTAATAAACCCTAAGCTGTAACAAAGAGCTCCAATGTGGCCTTGGCAATGCACACCAAAAGTACAAACAGGACCACCATCCATGCGCAACATGGCATTGTTAGTACTCTGATATTTTTCAGCTGTTGATGGATTCAGCCTCTCTGAGAGCTACCACAGAATTCGGGAAACCTGACTACCAGCTGGCCTCAGAACCATAAAACTGAGTTTTAGAGCTGTACCCTCATTTGGAGATAATAGAATGAGTTGCCTAGTCATAAAAACAGAGATACAAGCAAAACCAATGCATCGAGTCAAGAAGATCCAGCGTTCAACATCCTAAACTGGATTTAGTGTTTATATATATATATATATATATATATATATATATATATATATATATATATATATATATATATATATATATATATATATATATATATATATATATATATATATATATATATATATATATATATATATATATATATATATATACATATATATATATATATATATATATATATATATATATATATATATATATATATATATATATATATATATATATACATATATATATATATATATATATATATATATATATATATATATATATATATATATATATATATATATATATATATATATATATATATATATATATATATATACACACACGTAACAAGGGATTCATATTCAAGTGAACTTGATATTGAACATAAGTTGCACATTCTAACACCTTGTGCAATACTGTCTTCTGTCATTATCTGAACTATATTTAAATTATTTAAAATTGTGGTTTGACAAAGTTATTTGTAGAATAGAAATTTTGGATAATAATTGTTAAATTATTATTTAGTTATTTATTTTTATTTATTTTATTAATTTATATTATATTGATTAATTTTGATTGTAACTTTTAAAATGAAATACTACTATTAAATGTTTTCCTCAGGTTCATGCTTTGGTTCCGGTTTTAATCCAACCTTGAATTTCAAATATACCTACATCTGAATCTTTCAGGTTTTTGGTCGACAAATGGATAGATGTTTTCAAAGTTCCCTGGATATACTGCCAGCTGAAATCATGAATTTACTCCACAAAAATGTTTCTTTTTTGCCAAAATACAAAAGTACAATAATCAAGATCATTTGTAAAGATATATTTTCATACTTGTTTATAAAAAAATCTATAAAAATCCATGCTTTTTCATATTATCTACAATGTATTCTAATTTTATCTACTTCTACCCAACACTTCTAAACCAATGCATCCTGATTACCTGAAACTGTACATTCTACATGCTCGCTCTACATACAATTTTTTGATATTTTAAACTTACTTTATTTTCTTTTTTTTACTGAAAATAATGATTTATTAATCTGATCTGATTATTATGTAGATGTATTGCAAAAATCCTGAAAAATGAAATAAAATTGGAAAAAAAAACTGCTAAAAAACAGTATGTTGGACCTAACCCAAAAGTTTTGAGTTTTGTAAACGAACTAACGCTGCTTGAATGGACAGAGCATCATTATAGCAAAAGACATTTAAACTATTATAATTTGTGTAACTATTATAATAATAAAATATTATGAAATGTTATCATAAATATTATATAATATATTTTTATATATAATTTGTTTATATTTATTATAACTATTGTTACTATAATAATTATTTCATCAACATATCAGGAGTTCATCTGAAAACACGCCAAAATCCAAGTAAATTGAATTTAAGAAAATTAGTGAAAACTGAGCTACTCATCGTTGTGCATCAACAGAAACTGATTTTTTTTTTATTTAGGAAAGGAAAAAAAAACTTTTAAGTGGTCTAATATTTAAATTGATAATAGATTTCAATGTATAGATTGTGGAAATAAAATTAACTCAAAAAATTTATTTCTGAGACAAACCGTTTTGCATATAGTCTATATGATTAAAATAGATTTTCTTTAGATGTTTTGTAAGTAGCCAAAGTACTCAAAACTACTGAGTTTTTTTATGTTGTGTATGATGTGTATTATGTTATAATTTTTATTCATTTCACGAGTAGTTTCTTAATAGTCAAAATAAAATAAAACAACATATAAATTCTATTTATTTATTTTTGAATTTCACATAAACTCTGTAAGATTAGTTAACAGAGTTTTTCCGTTAATTTGAACAAAAAAAAAGAAATACGGAAACCATAAATTTTATGGAGAAAGTGCTGTCACTTTACTGTCAGACATTCTCAGTTAAACCTACAGCAAATTTTTTAACAGTGATTATAAATTTAAAACCTAATAAACCAAAGCAATAAATGCATAGAACATTTAAAAATTGTAGACATTTAAAAAAACAGTAATAAAAAGTAAAACTTTTAAAGAATTGAACCCTCAATTCATTTTTTACTCTTAGCTGTGCCTATCCTCATTTTAATTAGTTGATCAGTGAATTTAAAATACTGGAATTATTTCAACCAAATAGACGTTCAGTAGGTGGAAACAAAAATTATCCAAAAAAAAATGAATAATAAAAAAATGCAACATTAAAAACTTAACCCTAAATTTAAGATAATTGATATTTAAAAACTTTTTTGTTATTGATAATTGAAAAATATTTAATTTTTTATTTAAAAAAAATTACTTTTACATTAGTTCTACAATACATTGTTATCAAACATTCAGTGAAACTGTTACCAAACATTCAGTGAAATTTTAGTGGCCCTATAAAGGCATTTTAAGCTGACCACTGTGGTTTTTTCTCATTGGTTACTTAGTAGACCATTAGTGGCAGCCACCAAAAGTGGCTAGCCGATGACTAGCCACATTAACATGTCATAAAGTTATTGGCTAGCCATTTATAGCAGCTGCCACTAATTGTCCACTAAGTAACAGATGAGTAAAACTAGTGGCCCAATAAAAATGCCAAAACACTACAAATCCACTAAAACAATGTTTGCTGGGTAGTAAAAGTTTTACCTGTTCATCCATTTGCAGCTTGGCAAAATATTTTAGAAGTTGGTTGTTCACTGTTTTTTCAGATAATTTTGGTGCTAACAGAAGCATAGCCTGACAAAAATATATAAATGTAAATTGAAAAAAAAGTGTAAATAAGTCACAAACACACACACACGCACACACAAAAGAATACCTAAAATAAAAGTTTTGTAAGCATTATTTTTTTTAAATGTCGATAGTTTCACACTTCCCATATCCTAGGTAAATTGAGATCACCATGGCTAAAATGCCTTACCTGGCCTAATATAAGATCAGTCTAATCCAATGACAGGACAAAGACAACAATACATTAAATATTTATATACATCATAAACTAAGCAGAAAAACATTAATTTTTCAGTTTTCAGGAGGAAAAACCTTATTAAAGGGTAACAAGCTTGCATCTAATAATGTTTATTTAAGTTTGCAACTATGTACACATTACAAGTAACTTTATTCAATCTAGAATATTCACATATTTGCAGCTATATGCAGATTATTTACAAGAAATTTTATATAATCTAAAATAATCACAAATTTGCAGCTATATATACATTATCTAAAGTAACTTTATTCAATCTCACAAATATTCACACTTATAAAATAACACAAATAGCATTTTTATTAAAAGTTCTGAAAACAATTTTATTGCAATTTTATTGCAATTTTATTGCAATTGATGTTCAAATCAATCTCAAGATTTAATTAAAAAGTCAGAATTTTTTTGAAAAAAAAACTTTTTGAAAAATAAAAAACAACAAAAACACTAAAGAAATAGGTCTAGTTACTAAAATATTGTATACAAGAAAAAAAAGGAATTAAAAGGAAGGAAAATTTAACTGGTGAAGCATAAACTTAGCTGGTAAAGAAAACAAGACTGGTAAAACATTTTTAAACTAAAAAACAATAAAAAGACTACAGATTTTTTTACTCTTGTTAAATTCAGTATTTCAGTATCAAATATTTTCCATAAAAAATTTTTCTGTACTAGAAAAATTTTTCTTGTGTGCCTTTAAACTCACTGCTCGATATGATCAAAAATGTGTGAATTCTTATGTACACATAACATTACAAAAAAAACCATAAATTTTTATGCCTGATAAAAATCATGAAAAGAAATAAACAAAAAGTAGAAACATAGCTTAATACAAAATCTTAAAAATTAAAGTAAAAATAAGATAATAAAATATCAAAATTAATTCAAGTTCAACAACAAAAAAAGAATAGAAGAAATAAAAAAACAATTTAAAATATTAAAATTAAAAAAATGTAAATACCTTTACAGTTTGTTCACGCATAACAGGTAATGTATCACCAAACCCAGTTGCCACACATGCAAAGATCTGGTTGTCTACAACATTTGGTTGAAGATGTTTTATAAACTTCTCTAACTGTTTAAATTAAAATATAAACAATAAATTAAATATTTGAATAACAATAGCCCACTAAATCTTTCAAAATCAATATGAAACTTTAAAGAATGTTTTTTGTAGCAACAACTTTTAGGACCCATCACAAAACATAATCTCATATAAAAAGTCAATTTTCAACTAAGTTTAGTAAGCAAAAAAGCAAAAAAATATATTTTCAAAAAATATAATAATCTAAATTTTTTTTATGTCAACTTGTTGACAACCTTTTGAAAATAATGGTACATGTAAAACCGCATAAATCACTGTATATTGCAAATCGAATATAATATAAATTTTCTTGAAACATTTTCTTTTTTTGTGGGTTTAAAAAGTCCTGACCTGGTTACAAACAAGGCTTTTATTTGAGTTGCATAAATAGAGCTTTTTATTTGAGATGTGAGTGAGAAGAATAGCTAAACATGGTGGCAGAAGTGTAATTTTATGAGGTTGTAAGGCCTCGAATGACATTGATAAGTTTGAATTTATTGATGAAACTATGAATGCTAATTTATATAAAAATAATTGCAACCCAAGCCATGATCACGAAATCTCAAAAATTAGGCTCTCGCAACTTCTGAAGAATCTTTAACAGTATTTATAACAAGAGTAAATCTGTTATTCTGCATCTCTTATATGGTCCAGATTTTTTCACCTCACCTAAAGACAAAGCTGAATTGTTTACTAGGAACTTCTCATCAATATTATCTCTCAATTCCACTAGTTGGATTCTACCTGATATAGCCAAAAACAGGTTAATCCATTGACTGACCTTCGTATCACTCCAGCTTCTGTATCTCAAGTGATTTCCTGCTTAGACTCTTCTACAGCTTGTGGTCCATACAATATACCTGTTATAGTCTTGCAGAAGTGTTCTCTGGAACTGTCGTCTATACTTTCAAAACTATTTAACAAGTACTTGTCAGTCTTGTTCTCCAGCCTGCTGAAAAGTGGCATGCTGGTCTTCTCACAAGTGACATGTTTAAGATTATTGAATCTTTCCTTACCTATTGTAGTACAAAAGTCGTCCTCAATGGACAGCACTCTTCTTCATATCTTGTAACTTTAGGGGTTCCTCGAGATTCTATCCTTGGCCCTATACTTTTTTAAATTTACATTAACAATCTCCCAGAAATTCTCACATCTAAGGTAGCATTGTTTTTTGATGATACTACCAATTATTATTGTCTTGATAAGAAGACAACACTCTCTGATTGTTTAGAGGGAGTATTTGAGCTTAAAAAGGATCTTACTTCTGCTACAGCATGGAGTTTTTAGTGGCTGGTGAACTTTAATTCAGATAAACTCAATTTGTTTCATTATATTCATGCTCAGTAATGTACAAAATGAGTCATCTACCCTTTATCTTCTAGGAATGCCTTCCAATCTTTCTTAGAAACAAATCAATTGCAAAGTTAGCATCTGCTAAAGTTCTCTTTATCATGCTCACGACAATTCCATATGAAAGCATCCAATTTTTTTATAAAATGCAACCATAAGTCTTAGATTTTGCTAATTTTTACACCACTTAAAGATTTTAATAAGTTATGAACATTTCTAAAATTTATCAAAATCATCTAATTCCAAATGGTTTCAAAGATATGACTCATCAAATTTTGCTTTGAACCAACAAAAGTCCACCATTTAAAAAAATGCTTTTGGTCATTGTTTCTGTTCTGTGTGCATTGGAAAGCTGAAAATATTACATAGTTTAAGACAAAGAATCCAATAAAACAACTTAAAATATTTAAAAATAAACATAACACCTGTAATTTTGACCATTATCACAATTTTACTTGGGCAAGTTTAATTACAAAAATGCCGATGTAGCTTGGTTTTTTTTAAATTTTCTGTTATTATGAATAATTTAGTTATAGTTATTACAAGGAATTGGAGAGTGGTCTTTTCTTAAACAGAAAAAAAAAAAGGTTTAGTTTACTTAGATATGTTACTTTAAAAGTTTTTTCCTTTTAATTTGTTAAATTAAAAGGAAAAAAGGTGGCACACTTAAGTGGTTAATACACAGCAGTTGATGTTTAATACTTTTCAAAAAAAATTTCAACCCACACTAAGCTTGTTAAGACCCTCCCCTATTTATTGAATTTTATTCAGGGATGCAGAGTCCCAAAAAAGACTGCATTTTGAAAGTCGCAAAAAGATTTCTTCTTAGTTTTTAGTATCCAGGAGCTCTAAAAACATAAAAAAGCTTATGGACTACTAATGGAAAAAAACTTTTAATTTTGAACAAGCAGTCATTAGGTATAATGCCAGCAAGGACTACAGGCTTAAAAACAATATCTTCCAAGCTATTAAACCTTGTGTTTTTTTTCTTTTCGCAGATCATAAGTAAACCAACATATTTAGAGCTTTTGAACACCAGAGACCAGGAAAAAATAGAGATATAAAGCCGGAGTCCTTTTGGGAATGCGTATTCCTGAATTTACTTGTGGTTTTTTTGTTTTAATTTTTATCAAAGACGGTCTTATCACAGAGCACAGAGGATGAGCATTTAATAGGAAGTTCATGCCTCATTCCTAACCGATGTCGCAAAACTTGCCAAAAGGTGGGGTTTGAACAACAAATCTTTTGTGTCTGAGGCAAGTGCGCTACCACTGGGCCACAGCTGCTTGTTGTAAAAAAAAGAAACTGTATCTCAAAACTAAAAACAAAAAATAATTTTTATTAATTATTTTCTAATTTCTGAGACCATTCAGGTCATAAAAATTAGAAAATATAAACTCACTTATAAAATTAAAAATAAAAACTTCTACCCTTGTGTTTATTAATACCCCATTCCTCCGCCTCCCCCTTCATATCTTCCCTCATTTATTACATATGAACTAAAACTTGATTTGTCTATTGGTTGCAAGAGCTTAATGAGTTAATAAAACAACTTCCTCTACAACTCTAAAAACAATTGAAAAAGATAGCCCACTATTAGAAACATCCTAAATTACCAATAACACTTACCACTACACTTCCTAAATTACCAATAACACTTACCACTATTGCAGTGCATTGCCTAACTGGAAGTTCCTTCCTTATTTCTGTGAGAACTATTTTCTTTAAATATTTTTAGATAAAAAAACAAAGGTAGATTGTATATATCTGTTATAATATTCTAATGATTATTACATTCTGACTATGAATTAGGTTTAAGGGTCACAATCCAATTCATATAGTTCTAACTAAATTATTGAAAACAATTAAAAATATATTTTTTTTAACTAAAATAAAAAAGAACCTTTACATCTGCATTTTTTAAAACTTAAATAATTTAGGAAGTCAGCAACAAGTAAAGAAACAATTTGATATGATCAAAGCTTTTTCAGTTTCATTACTGTCAAGTTACTCTCAATTGCTTAACACAACGTGGGATAAAAATAAAAGGATAGATGGGAATTTTTATCCAAGTGCAATAAATGGGGGGAGATGAAAAAAGAAGGAGAATAGTTAGTCTTACCAAACAGGTGAGTGGGAACTTTTTCTTTCTTGCTATAAATAAGTTTATATTTTCTAATTTTTAAGACCTAAATGGATCTCAAAAATTAAAAAATAATAACTGAATTTTTTTTTTCAGAAAATTGGGATACAGTTTCTTTGATCGTAACAAGTAAAATTTAACAAACAGGGGAGGGGTCTTTATAAGCTCAGGGTGGGTGGAAAAATTTTTTTAAAATTATTAAACATCAACTGCTGTGTAATAAGCACTTAAGACTGTGTGTAATAAGCACTTTTTTTTTTTCACAAGTTTTTTTTTTTCCTTTGATTGTTCATAATTCATAAATTTTTTTAATTAACAAATTTAAGTAAACTTGACCAATTTTTTTTTCTGTTTAAGAAAACTCTCCAATTATTTGTATTAACTCTAACTAAACTATTCAGAACATCTAAAAAAAAAAATTGAGCTACATTGGCATTTTTTTAATTAAACTCGCCTCAGTAAAATCGCGATAATGGTCAAAATTACAAGTGTTATGTTTATTTTTAAATATTTTAAGTTGTTTTATTGGGTTCCTTGCCTCAAAATGTAAGTATACATATTTTCAGCTTTCCATCACACACAGAACAGAAACAATGACCAAAACCATTTTTTTAAATATTATATTTTTATTGGTTCAAGGCAAAGTTGGAGGAGCCATATCTTTGAAACCATTTGGAAGTAGATGATAAAATTGTGGAAATGTTTATAATTTATTAAAATTTTTGTATGGTGTAAAAATCAGCAACATCTGAGTCTTAGAGTTGCATGCCCTGGATGTTTTCCTACTTTCTTACTCTGGATTCTATTCTTTATCTATATAAATCTCAAATCCGCTTTTGTATGGAATACTGTATATGTATGGAATACTGTATATGTATATGTATAAATCCGCTATTGTATGGAATACGCCATATCTGGAGCGGATCTTCCAATGTTGCAAAAACAAGGTGCAAAAACACATTGTAAACATAGTTAGACCTGCTCTTGCAGATAACATGGTCAATGAGCTTTAATCTAGAAAAATGCAAGTACATGATTTTTAACAAGCATCGTCACACACTAAACAAAGAAACTTTAACTGATGATAAATTTAACAGCCCCTGCTTCCACTTAACAATGACTGACAAAACTAGCTTTGTTTACATTCTCAAATAGACGGACTCTGAACGTGACCTTGGTGCTGTTGTTCACAATCAGTTTTCATGAACCGATCAAGTAGCAAAAGCTATTTCAAACTCATATGCTGTTCTTGAATTCTTAAATGCATATTCAAACATTAGATTCATGAAAGGTCCTTGTCCTTTACTGCTCTTATATAAGGCCTTATTTGGAGTACTGCTTAGCATTAAATTGAAAATATAAACTCTTGAAGCTGTTATTAATTGAGCCACAAAACTTGTCTCATATCTTTGTATCATGAAAGCCAAGGACAGGTGCTTAGCTATATATATCCAATCACTTGAAAATCGACAGCGCCAAAGCGATCTTATACAATACTTTGAATCACCATCTCCAGCTCCTGCACTTGCGCAACCTGGACCATTGGTCTTTGGATTTTTTCCCATCGCATTCAAGCACCAGAAATTATTAAATGTGTAGCTCGCAAAAAAAATGCTTGAGAGACTTTTTGGCTCACTTCAAAAAAAACTGTATGATCGGTACTGTTTCTAGCTTGGGAATGTTATTAACACTACATACTGAATATTTTATTTTTATTTATTTGTGTTTGGTAATCCTCTATACTGGATCTACTATAGCTGGGATTGGTTGCTTTCCCAGCTTCACAGATTCTTCAATTGTAGATAAAATTTAATATCTATATGTTCTTTATAATAATTATAATAACATTAGATTTTCAAATAAAAAACATTTTTAGGGGTGCCTCAGGACCCAGTTTTTAATTTATATATAAATTTAAAAACTTTATAAAAAAATATTATTTTACATATTATTACATAAAAAATGATATTTTAAAAATGAAAATAAAAAAGTACAATTTTACAAATGCTTTTGAAAATTTTTTATATATATATATATTTTTAAAAAATGATTTTTAATTTTAAAACTTTTACGCAACTTTGTTTTATTCAAGGCTCAGGTTAATTTATTTTTAAAGAACTTTTTCTTTGATGATATAAAGGCCCCATTCCATGTTTTTTCCATCTTCATTCCATATTTTAGAATTAAAAAAAAATCATAATACAAAATGTATAAGTATTTTTAAATTAATGAAACTTTAAATTTTATTAAAAACCATTTTATTATTCCCAAGACAGTTTGACCACTAAAACCATTTATATAAAGTGTTAGTAAAAAATATATTTTTAAAAACAGTATGAAATGGTATATAAATGTGAAAATAAAATATAACAAAATCCATAAAATTGATTAGAAATAAGAGGCCATATAATTCATTAAAATTTCCTAAAGATACACAATTTTTTAACAAATGCAACATAATAAAAGGACATAAT
The DNA here is from genome assembly GCF_022113875.1 of Hydra vulgaris. NCBI lineage: Eukaryota > Metazoa > Cnidaria > Hydrozoa > Anthoathecata > Hydridae > Hydra > Hydra vulgaris. The sequence continues at coordinate 29,457,960 of NC_061160.1, read as the reverse complement.
AAAATAATCATTTTAATAGACTAAAAGATTTTAACATGTTAATAAACTAAAAGTTTTAAAGCAAAAAGTTTATTAACTTATTCATTTTAACATGATTTTATGTTTATTTATTTTTTGGGTTTAAAATCACCATATATGCAAACTTTTTGTAATTTTAAGTTTTAAGTCTGATTGAAATTATATAGTGAAAATTAATTAGCATATGCTAAAGTTGCTTCTCTTTATTGTGCCCGCCATTTTCTGTCTCCTGATTCCATTCTCTACCTGTACATATCTCGTATTTGTCCCTATGTGGAATACTGTTGTCATATTTGGGCTGGTTCTTCTAATGATGCTCTTTCTCTTCTAGACAAGGTCCAAAAACGCATTGTAAACGTAGTTGGACCCCTCTATCTGATAAGGTTGAGCCTTTTTCCCATTGCCGTAAAGTTGCATCTCTTTCTCTTTTCTACAAATACTATCATGGTCGCTGCAAAAAGGAGCAGTTCCGGCCAGAATTATAATATTTCAGGCCGAAATGCCGGAAATTGTTTGTTACTTTATTTACTTAAGACATGTGACACAGACTGTGTAAATTAAATAAAAAAATCATTGTCCTACAGGGCAATGAAGAAACAAAGGGTAAACCTAGGTAAAAAATACAAAATTCTTTACTAATACAATGTAATTTTAGATAAAGCTACAGTTTAGCGCTCTAAAATAACTTTATTTTTTCGCTCTCATTAATGGAGAGTTTTTATACATTAGAAATTTTATTTGTAATAATAAAAGAAAAAAGATTGCTGCCCTATGCCAAACCCTCAATCAATGTAGCAGCACTTCCTTGTAGAAGCCGGCTATAAGATAGTCAATGTAGCAACACTTCCATGTAGAATTAGGTTATAAGATAGTCGATGTATGAACTAAAGCCAATAAATATTTTTTATGTTTATATTAGTCACCACTTTGAGCCCTCCAAACGAAAGCGCAACAAGCGATAAAATAAAATTATTTTAGACTGCATATCTGTAGCTTTGCTTAATTTTATTTGCAGTAATCACTTATATAAAGATTTCTAAAAGTTTAGGAATAATGTAGTGCAAAAAGTGTTGCTTTCCAGTTTTGGGCAACAAGCAAGCTCTTTTTTCATCAAAAATATTACCTGCCTCAACATTAAAAATGAGATAATAGTCTTAAATGTTTTTTAACTTTTAAATAGTTAAAAACTATAGGATTCCTAATACAGTAAATATTTCATATATATGTATATATATATATATATATATATATATATATATATATATATATATATATATATTATATATATATATATATATATATATATATATATATATATAAGGCAAGTACATTTGCTAATCAAAAGCCATAACATCGTCAACAATTTGGTTGTAAATCTATCGAAAAGATGAAAGATGATTTTTAAATTAATTTTGTTGATTTTAAAATTGGAATCTGGAAGATTCCAAAAGGTACAAAGGTTTGCATAGTTTAATTTGTTAACTAAAGTAATTGAATTTTTAGTACAAAAATGGAATTAATGAGTATAATAAAATTCTAATAATTCTAGCTAAAATAAAATCTTTCAAGTGCCAATAGAAGATAAAAACAAATTGTTATTAATAGACCATAATTTCAATATTTTTAGATAGTTCTACATGTAAGCAGGAGGATAACTTATATTTAAGCAGGAGGATAACTTATATTCAAGCAAGAGGATAATTTATTTTTTGTATATTGACTCAGCAAAAAAATCTTTACTTTTAATTTTTTAAGATGTTTTGAAGCTTTCCTATTAATCGTGACATCTTTTTTAAGTTTAAATTTAAATTTATTTGGATCATTAATGATAAATCATAAATGAATTTGGATGAATTGGGTCATTAATTAAAAATAATGAAAACTTTTTCTGGTTCTGACAGAAAATACCTGCAGTATTTATAGTTTTAGCTTATTGAATAGATCTGCAATTCTTAAGATAGCTGTGGTGTTTTTTTAACATCTAAAAATTAAACAAACTTTTTTTTTTTTTGAGTGTTTTGAGTGTCTTTATAGTAAAAGAAACAATTTTTAAACTAATGATCATTAGTTTTAAATATTATTACCGTTTTAAATAGTGTTTCATGAAACAACATCGCTGACCTGCTGTAGCAATTGAACTCTTGTTGCTCTATCATTTGATGAAAATAGCTTTATAATACAAGGAAGTATTTTTGCTTGATATGATGGCTCATCGAGGAGAAGTCCAACCTTTTTGTTAAACATATAGATGATATTTTATATTATATATTTTACATTAAGATTTATAATTAAATAACGACAACCAAAAAATGAGTATCAATTAAATATATTAAAAATAATTATTTATTATAAGCACATCAAGTAATTTCATACCTTGAAAAGTGGTGAGAGAATTGCAGATCCAGAATCTGAAAACTCAAATGCATTTAGGAGTTGTGGAAGAATTTTGTCTATACAAAACTGCTTTGGGAATGAATCCAGGTTTTTATCTAAGGATGAGTAAAACTCTTTTTGTTCTGAAATATCTTTTATCTAAAATATTTTTTTATTTTTTGAATTAGAAAAGCATGGATAAAAAATATTTAATTAAAAAACTTTAAAAATGTTAAAAAAAATTATAAAAACCAAACTTAAATTTTTATTTTTTTAAATGACATTAATAAACACCTTTTTGCCCCGACCCTACCCCACCTCTAAAAGTTATAACAAACAACTATCAAAATTTTCATAATAAGAAGAAAAGATAAACTCTGTCATTATTAAGAACTTAACTATTAAATTGTCAATAATGTTTTATACCTGAACCTCTTGTAAAAATAGATTTGCTTTTATAAAATCATTGTCTAAAAACTGCCCAGCTTTTGTGCAGTTTTCAAGAAATTTTTTTGGATTGCTTCTACTTTTAGGATTTGCACAGACCAAGTCACAATAATGAATAACTAGTTGCTTTGGTAACTATAAAACAATAAAATAGAACAAATCATTTTAGTCAACTGATAACAACATCACAATTTAATGAAGCAACTACCCAAGTCATGATTTGCACATGTTTTGATATTTTGAAGTATTCAATTTTTTAAAATAATTTTTCAAGAAAACCGTGGTTGTTAAAAACATAAATAATAAAAAAAAATAATAGTAACTATATTATCTAGTAATTATAATAAATAAGAAGTGATAAGTAATAAGAAAAATTTAAAAAAACTCAGAAGTATTTAAAATAAAACTACTATTTAAGTTTAATTAATTTATTTAAAAATTTATACGAATACAATTTTTAAGTGGAGTTTTTTAATTTCAATAATGGATATAAATATTAAAAGACAGTGTATGCTAAAAGCTTTTTCGTGATAAAAACATTAAGGTGGTTCTAACAACATTCAAAAACTTGCAAAAGTGTTTGGATGTTGTGAGAAATATCTTTTTATTTCAAAACCATTTAATAAATGTTAATTTGAATCAAAAACATCAAAGCTTGGTTGGTTTTGTCCAAAGCCTTCGTCATATAGTGTAGCAGGGCGTGTTTTTAAATATATAAAATTCCTAATCGTAGAAATAAAGTTATCCTTAAATTAGCATATTCTTATTTCCAGTAAACTCTGGAATACTAAATATCCATAATCTTTATAATCTTCATAAATGATCTTCTTGACAACCTTAGAAGTGGTTTTTTTTGCTGACAACATTTGAAAGTGGTTTTATTTGCTGACAATGCAGCAATATACTCAAGTCAGGTCAATACAGGTCAGGTCAGTTTTATCCTGCTACTGGTAACATGTAACCCAGTACAATCTGCTTCATGTCCTGCTGCCTTGTAGGATATGCCTTTTTAGGCAAAGGCTAGGAAATGCAAACTCCGACATAAAACACCCCCTGCCTTGGGGCTCTTGGTTGAGTAAAGGCTGGAGATGGTGTCTCGATAAAAATACTCATCTTGGGCAGATGTTTAATGCATCCGGCTGCCATCTTGTAGAAGGCCTCCTAGGCAAAGACTTAAGGGGTAAACAGATTCTATCTGTTGACCAGCCTCGCACCCCTTCTCTATCTATTAGGCTGGCGCAGATGTATTTTTAATACATTGTTTCCAGTATAGGATGTTGAACGCTGGATCTTCTTGACTCAATGCATGAGTTTTGCTTGTGTCTCTGTTTTTATGACTAGGCAACTCATTCTATTATCTCCAAATGAGGGTACAGCTCTAAAACTCAGTTTTATGGTTCTGAGGCTGGCTGGTAGTCAGGTTTCTCAAACTCTGTGGTAGCTCTCAGAGAGGCTGATTCAATCAACAGCTGAAAAATATCAGAGTACTAACAGTGCCATGTTGCGCATGGATGGTGTCCCTGTTTGTACTTTTGGTATGGATTGCCAAAGCCACATTGGAGCCCTTTGTTACGGCTTAGGGTTTATCAGTGGAAATGAGGCAATTGCTTGGGCTATAAAACAGTGTACTGAGTACTATCTATGTTTCGAGTAAAGTTCTTTAACAAATTTAAAAATGAAAAAAGTAACAAAAACTATAAAACACAAAAAACCACAGTCATCACCAAGTTCGCTAAAGCTATCATTCACCAAGATTCGTGGTCTTCGAAGTAACTTTTCTTCTGTTGAGTCTTATCTCTTGCAAAGTTCACCAGACCTACTTGCTCTTTGTGAGACTAATTTGAGTTCAACTGTCTCATCTTGTGATCTTAGTGTTGATGGTTATCTTCCTTTAATTCGTAAAGACTCCAATAGTCACATGCTTGGCCTGGGCATTTACATTCGTAAGAATTCACCCATTTGTCGGGAAACTAGGTTTGAATCCACAGACTACTATTTTATGTGCTTTCGTTTAGCACCACTTCACTCTATCACCTTTCTCTTTGTTCTATATCGCTCTCCTTCATCTCAAGACTGCACTCTTCTTGATGTTATTTCTGATTATATTGACCAAGCCCTCATTCTTTATTCATCAGCCAATATTGTTGTTGTCGGTGACTTTAATGTTCATCACACTGAATGGCTTGGCTCTAGTGTCAGTGAATCTGCAGGCATTAAGGCCCACAACTTTTGCCTTTCTCAATCCCTAACTCAAATAGTCATATTTCCAACTCGCTTACCAGACAACCCAAATCATTTACCTTCTCTACTCAACTTATTTCTTGTTTTTAATCCTAGTCAGTGCTCAGTTTCTCCACACTCACCCTTAGGTGCTTCTGATCATATTTTGGTCTCTCTAAAACTATTATCTCATTCTTTTTTACCATCAGAATCCCCCTATCATTGTACATCTTACAACTACCTTAAAGCTGATTGGGACTCTTTCCGTGATTTTTTTTATGATGGCCCCTGGGTAGAAATCTTTCGTCTTCCTGTTGACAAATTGTCTAACGCCAAAGCCCACTTCTCTCAGATCATGAAATCTCGTATTTTATCACAAAAGTTAGGCTCTCGCAACTTCTGGAGAATCTTTAATAGTATCAATAATAAGGGCAAGTCTGTAATTCCACCTCTTTTGTATGGTTCCGACTTTATCACCTCACCTAAAGACAAAGCTGAATTGTTTGCCAAGAACTTTTCATCAATATCATCTCTGGATTCCACTAGTTGTGTTCTACGTAATATAGCTGTCAAACAGGTTGCTCCATTGCTCGACATCCGTATCACTTCAGCTTCTGTACCTAAAGTGATTTCCTGCTTAGACTCTTTTACAGCTTGCGGCCCCGACAACATACCTGTTATAATCTTGCAGAAGTGTTCTCCGGAGCTGTCGTCTATCCTTTCAAAACTATTTAACAAGTGCTTATCAGAGTCTTGTTTTCCAGCCTGCTGGAAAGCAGCATCTGTTATCCCTATTTTTAAAAATTCTGGAAAGCGATCCGATTTGTCTAACTACCGTCCCATTAGTCTTCTTCCTATCATAAGCAAGGTTTTTGAATCTTTAATTAACAAACACTTAATCTCTCATCTCGAATCTCATAACCTACTTTCTGATCATCAATATGGATTTCGATCTTCTCGTTCTACGGCTGATTTGCTATCAGTAATAACCGATAGGCTTTATCACGCATTAGATAAAGGTGGAGAGGTTAAGGCCATTGCTCTTGACATTTCTAAAGCGTTTGATAAAGTTTGGCATGCTGGTCTTCTCCATAAGCTTTCTTTTTACAGTGTTCTGGAAACATCTTTAAGATTATTGAATCCTTCCTTTTCAATCATAGTATAAAAGTTGCCCTTGATGGACAGCACTCTTTTTCTTATTCTGTAACCTCAGAGGTTCCTCGAGGTTCAATCCTTGGCCCTATACTCTTTTTAATTTACATTAACGATCTTCCAGATATTCTCACATCTAAGGTGGCATTGTTTGCTGATGATACTACCATTTATTCTTGTCACGATAAGTAGCCAACTCCCGCTGATTGCTTGCAGGGGGCATCTGAGCTTGAAAAGAATCTCACTTCTGCTACAGCATGGGGCTCACAGTGGCTGGTGAACTTTAATTCAGATAAAACTCAATTTTTTTCAGCCAATCGTTATCGCAATAATTTAGACCTTCCTATATTTATAAACGGTAATGTACTCAATGAGTCTCCTAGCCTTCATCTTCTAGGATTAACTCTTACTTCTGATCTTTTTTGGAAACCTTATATCAAATCCGTTGCAAAATTAGCATCTGCTAAAGTTGCTTCTCTTTATCGAGCTCGACACTTTCTTACTCTGGATTCTATTCTCTATTTCTACAAATCTCAAATCCGGTCTTGTATGGAATACTGTTGCCATATTTGGGGCGGATGTTCTAATGATGCCCTTTTTCTTTTAGACAAGGTGCAAAAACGCATTGTAAACATAGTTGGACCTGCTCTTGCAGCCAACCATCAACCTCTGTTACATCATCGTAATGTTGCTTCTCTTTCACTTTTCTACAAATACTATAATGGGCACTGCTCTAAAGAGCAAGCGTCTCTTGTGCTTTTTACTAAAATTCATTCTCGTGTTACTCGTCATTCAATTAAGTCTCATCCTTTTTCTATTACAGTTCCTAAGTGCTCCAAAAACTCTTACTTGTCTAGTTTTTTTCCTCGAACATCAGTTCTTTGGAATTCGCTTCTTTCATCTTGCTTTCCTGATTCATATATAATTTGCAACCTTTTAAATCGTCTGTCAATCGTTATCTTGCTCTACAATGTTCATCTTTTCTCTTCCATTAACTTCCAACACTAATTAGTGGTTGCTTGAGGCCTTTTTGGAAGCAAAGATGTTAAAAAAAAAAAAAAAAAGTACAGATAAAAAAGTCAACAACATTTAACTGCAGAACAAGCAGTCAATATTGAATATAAATTCTTCTCTGTGCTTACCTAGCTCAACCTGAAACTTTGACCAATTATCATCTATGAATGGTAACATAGTCACTATTCTACTTCGCAACATCTCTGATTATTTTATACTACCAAGCTCTCATAAAAAACAATATATAAAACCAATTGCTAAATTAGAAACTTTAAATTTTTACTGAAAATACTAACAATTACCTAAAAACTTTAATTAAAAAATAAATAAAATTACTTTGTTTATTATTTTAAGGTCAGCTGGTGATTGAAGTGCTCCATTGTAAATCTCCCAAATTAAACAACCCAATCCCCAAGAATCTGTAGACCTGTAAATTTATCAATTCATTTAAATATTAATTTTAATATATTTACCTAAAAAAAAATTTTTGTAAAAAAAAATATGTTAATTTTACCAAGATCCCTTAACAACATCTTTCAAACCTTCAGGGGTATTATAACATTGCAATTTAGGTAACTTAGCAACTGGATCTGTATTTGAAGCATGCATGTATTCCATGCCCGAAAGTTTCCATTCACCATCATTTCCAACAAAAACTGAGAAAATGTTTACATTTTCATGAACTAAATTACAGTCATTCACAAGAAAACTCAAACCAGTCTAAAATAATAATTAAAACTAGTGTAAATAAATAAAAAAAAATCAAAATATTTAATAACATATTTACTGTTAACTTTTATTTGATTTATTTGAAAATATATAGTTTATAGTTTTTAGAATTTAATTAGTCAATTATAAAAACTATCAATATCAAGAATTATTTTATGTTTGATATGTTATGCAAGTCCAACCCCAAAAAAAAAAGATAATAAGGTTTCCTGATCTTTCTGATTATTCTCAGAGAGGCTAATTCCATTACCAACTGTAAAATATCAGAACATTATCAACACAGTTAAGTGCAAGGATGGCATCACCATTAAACTGCTTATTTTACATTTATTTGTGGTTTTCAGAGTAATTTTTGATCTGCAGAACCTTACTTCTTGCAAAATTCACTAAAAACCTTTTTTGTGAGATTTGAACTTTCATTTATGTGTTTTCATTTAGCAACACTTATTCTTTTTCTCTTTGTTCTTTATTGTTCTCCTTCTTCCCAAGACTTGCTTTCTTATTTAAATGTTTTTCTTAATTAAATGAAACTGTTACTTTTTACCTAATATTGTTGTTTTTAGTAACTTTACACTTACAGTGTTTATTCAATCAACCTTAGTGACTTTACTAACTTACAGTGACCCTGTATTGCTCATTGCCATGAATGGTTTGACTTTTGACATTTGAATGGTATCACTGACAATGCTAGTACTAAAGCTGAAACCTTTTGCCTTTCTCGATTGCTCTTCCAGACAATCCCAATCATTTCTTTTAGATTTGCATCTTGTCTCTGACTTGATTAACTGAGCAGTCTCAGTTTTTACTTGGAGAACTTGAACTACTACTTGATCTCTGAGGAGACCAAGTAGTAAACTTGGACTCTTTGGAGACCAAGTAGTAGTCAAAGCTTAATTTTAGATTTATCTGTAAAACCTTAAAATCTATTCTTAAATCTTTTTAATATTAAATCTTCTAAACTTTATATTTTATTTTAATTTTTAAAAAACACTCCTTCATCATTATACTTCTCACATAAGATTTCTTTATAGCCTCACTCTTGAGTTTTCAACTTGAGTTTTCTCCTTATTATTCTGTGACAAAAAACTTTTTAGTCACAGAATAATAAAGATATATATATATAACACAAATATATATATATATATATATATATATATATATATATATATATATATATATATATATATATATATATATATATATATATATATATATATATATATATATATATATATATATATATATATATATATATATATATATAAAGCCTATTTAAGAAATTCTCCTATATATTATTTATAAAAAATACCAACATCCATTTTTTTTTTAGTAGCAAGCCGTTTACTACATGCCATAAAGTAGAAAAGAAATTGGGAAGGCTTGTATATATATTTATTAAAACCAATCAATTAAATTTAATAACCAGTTAAAAATAATATATTATAAACTTTTAAAAAATACAGTAATTTGATGAATTCCCCATGTTATAAGATTTGAATTTCTTCCATCATCTTTGTCAAGAAAAAGAATCAAAGGTGTAACAGGTTCAGTAACCATGTACAACATTGTTTCAGACTAAAAGCAAAAAAATTTTATAAAAACTTCTATAAAATAACAAAATACAAAGGAATACATAAATATTTTTTTACATAAATTTTTTATCTACCTCAAATCCATCTAAAAACTTTATAATATTTGGATGTCGTAAAGTCTTTAAACGTTTGTAAGCTGTTTTTGCAAGATAAAACTGAAATTGTAAAACAAAACAAAATTTTATACTTTAAATAAATTGTAAACTATCTATTAAATTATTTTATTATTTACATTTATATTTTAGAATTTCTGAAAATAAAATTTTTATGACCATTACTGATTACTTTAATTTTTCGCTAGGGTTAATTAATTTCCACTTGCTTTTTCCATTGTCGTCAGAACTAATCTGACATTAATTTAACAAGATCTAAATAGAGAGATTTTTTGCCATTTTGTTTTAAACTTCATAAGATTTATCAATAATCCGAAGTAGTCAGAAGACTATTGCAATAATTCGAGCTAAACATTTTCTTTTTTAATACCTTGACAAATTAAAATTTTAATGACTTTATAGTCTACTTTATCATATCCATATGTACCAACTTAACAATTGTTGGACACAGCTGATTAAGTTTTCACAATAATCTTTTTCTGCATCTTATAACTTTAACATTAACATTATAAATTACCAATTATATTAAACATCCTACTATTTAAGAAAATCTAATTAAAAATTTATAGAAAAATATTCTTTCTAAATAATATTTTTCTTAAGTTAATATTTTCTTATTTATATATAACTCTTTATTATATATATATATATACATATAAATATATATATATATATATACATATATATATATATTATATATATATATATATATATATATATATATATATATATATATATATATATATATATATATATATATATATATATATATATAACAACCCTCGGAACTAAGACCTAATCTTTTAGAGGTCAGCAAAAAAAATTTGATACAAAGGTCTTACCATAAAACATAGAAACGAGGTCAGCAATTTTTTGTCGACCTCTAATACTTTAAAGTCAGCAGTTAGGCTGGCATTGCCGAATGCCAGCCTAACTGCTGTATATATATATATATATATATATATATATATATATATATATATATATATATATATATATATATATATATATATACATATATGTATACAAGATATATATATATATATACATATATTTACAAAACAACTTAACTAACACCATAATTAGCTTGCAAAGCATAGCTTGTCTATATTCAATTTAAAATCATTAATGGACTGCGATTTAACTACTGAAGTAGGCAGTTTGTTCCATAACTTTAACACTGGATTTGTGAAGAAATTTTCACAAAGATCATTTTTATACGTTTCAGTAACAGTGTGATGATCTGGTCTTTTTAAAATAACTATGTTGTAATTTTTTTTACAATGATCTTGTGATTCAATTTTTTCTTTATCTTTATAGCATATAAAGAATTGTATTAAAACCCCTCCTTTTCTTTTTTTTGTGTAAAATTTAACAAGCATAATCGTTTTTAATGTTATAGATGTTGTATTTAAATGATTAATATATATATATATATATATATATATATATATATATATATATATATATATATATATATATATATATATATATATATATATATACACATATATATATATATGTATATTATTTATTTCTTTATTACTTTATTTTGAAATTCTTATCAAACTATTAAGAAGAGTTTAACAATAGTTAGGGAAAATAAATAAAGACAAAAAAAAAAGAACCCTCCTTAAAATGTCCCCGGTCTTAAAAAGGTTAATAAAAAAAAAATGTTTATCTTACATGGTTCAACCCTTGTGTAATTTAAATGGGTTCCCATGTAATTTTCATAATTTATTTTATTTGATTGTAAAAAATTGCTTTAACTTTTTTAACTTTGTACCATTACGATATTTTATACATACATACATATATATATATATATATATATATATATATATATATATATATATATATATATATATATATATATATATATATATATACATATATATATATATATATATATATATATATATATATATATATAAAATATCGTAAATAAATTTTTTTTTTAAATATACTAAAATAATTAAATCAAAAAAGCTAAAACTTAACTAAAATAAATAATAAACTATAATGATAAGATTGTTTAGAATAAATAACTTTGAGTCATTCATCTTTACTGTTTTTATAATATAATACTATGCAAAACCCTTTCTAAATAAAGTAACAACTTACATCTAACGATTGTTAAATAAATACGCACATTTAAAAGTTAAAAAAAGATTCTTAACAATTCTTTACAGTAACATAAACAAAAGAAAAAATAATTAAATCGTTTATTTTAAATATTGATATAATTCTTTTTATTCAAAGACATTTATAATAAAAAAATACATACTTGTATAAATATAAAAAAATATATTATTCATAAATATTTTAATAAAAAATTATTAGCAATGATTTCTTACTTTATTTAGATGTGTTTCAATAATATAAAAACATAAATAAAGATCAAAGTTATTTAATTCAAACAGCTTTCAAAAAAGTTTGCTTTTTTCTTTTCTACTCAACAAAATCATTCTACTTTTTGAGTGAATTAACTTCAATGATTCTTATATAAAGTTTATTAAAGAGATCATCGCTGTTTAAAGATGTCACTTATAAAAAAAATTTTTTATAATTTTTACTTTTTTTATTTAACTTATAAAAATATTTTTATATAATTAAATAATATAAGTAAAACTTTATACAACTTTCGATAATACTTTAATTAAAACCATTAGCTACTTTATTTAAAAGCGTTAAAAATATTAGTAAAGATAAACGTGTCGAAATTATATATTTTTAATGTAATTATTTGTAATTATTAATAAACCAATTTTTCAGCGCATTTGTTAAAAACCGTGGTTAAATCGTCAAAACAAAATATTATTTGCATGGTCATATAAAGACTTAAAATTGCTGGCCTTCCTGGCCATGTCTCTCTCACTCTCTTTCTCTCTCTCCCTCTCTCTCTATATATATATATATATATATATATATATATATATATATATATATATATATATATATATATATATATATATATATATATATATATATATTATTAATGAATATAATTTATATAGCAATTCAGGTTGTAAAATAATAATAATATTAATAATAATAGCAACAACAAAAATAATAATAATAATAATAATAATAGTATTTTTATGATTAGGCAACTCATTCTATTATCTCCTAATAAGGGTACAGTTCTAAAACTCAGTTTTATGTTCCTGAGGTTGGCTGGTAGTCAAGTTTCTAAAACTCTGTTGTAGATCTCAGAGAGGCAGATTCCATCAACAGCAGTAAAATATCAGAGCCATGTAAACTAACAGTGCCATGTTGCACATGGATGGTGTCCATGTTTGTACCTTTTGTGTGCATTGTTGAGGCCACATTTAGAGCCTTTTGTTTTGACTTAGGGTTTATTAGTAGTAATTAGGCAATTGCTTGGACTGTTAGATAATACTATCTGTGCTTTGATTGAAGCTCTTTAACCAATTTAAAAAATGACTTAAATGTCAAAAACTATAAACACAAAAAACCATTGTCATCACTTAATTCTCTAAATCTATAATTCACTAACACTCGCAGTCTTCGAAGTAACTTTTCTTCTCTTGAGTCTTATCTTTTTTTTACAAAGTTCACCAGACCTACTTGCTATTTGTGAGACTAATTAAAGTTCAGCTGTTTTATCTTGTGATTATAATGTTAATGCTTATATTCCTTTAATTCGTAAAGACCCGATAGTCACAAGCTTTGTCTGGGCATTTACATTTGTAAGAATTCACTCATTTGTTAAGAAACTAGGTTTGAATCCACAGACTACTCTTGTACGTGTTTTCGTTTAGCACCACTTCACTCTATCTCTTTGTTCTATATCGCTCTCCTTTATCTAAAGACTCTTTTCGATGTTATTTTTGATTAAATTGACCATGCCTTTCCTCTTTATCCTTCAGCCAATATCATTGTTGTTAGTAACTTAAATGCCCATCACACTGAATAACTTGGCTATAATGCCAGTGACTCTGCAAGCAAAAAGATCCACAACTTTTGTTTCAACTTTTTCTCAACTTCTAACGCAAATAGTAAACTTTCCAACTTGCTTTCCAGACAATCCAAATCACTTACCTTCTCTACTCGACTTGTGTCTTACTTCTGATCCTAGTCAGTTTTCAGTTTCTTAACATTCACCATTAGGTGCTTCTGATCACAGTTAAATCTCTCTAAAACTATTATCTCATTCTCCTTCATCATCAGAATCCCCCTATCATCGTACCTCTTACCACTACCTTAAAGCTGACTAGGACTCTACTTTTATTTCCTCTTGACAATTCAAAGTCAAACTTCACTCTTCCCCGTGTTTTTCTTCTCATTGTGCTGCAATTTCCAATTGCAACCATTACTTCCATATCTACTGCTTAGAAAACAGATGTCTGTTTACTAAAGCTAGAAACCATTGTAAAAAAGGATTTGTCTAATGCCAATGCCCGGTATTTTCAGGTCACAAAATCTTGTACATTTTATATCAAAAATTAGGCTCCACAGGAGAATCTTCAACAGTGTCTATAATAAGGGCAAATCTGTTATTCCACCTTTCTTGCATGGTTCAGATTTTTTTACCTCACCTAAAGAAAAACCTGAATTATTTGCTAAGATCTTTTCATCAATCTCGTCTCTTGATTCCACTAATCACATCCTACCTGATATAATCGAAAAACAGGTAGATCTATTGTTTGACATTTTTATCACTCCAGCGTCTGTATCTAAAATAATTGCATCTGTATCTAAAAAAATTATGCTTGGACTTTTCTACAGCTTGTAGTCGAGACAACATACCTGTTATAGTCTTGCAGAAGTGTTCTCAGGATCTGTCATCTATTCTTTCAAAACTATTCAACAAGTGTTATCAGAGTCTTGTTTTCAAGTCTGCTGGAGAAATAAAAATTTGAGAGTGTGAACCTGACACCTACCATCTATTAGTCTTCTTCCTATCATAAGCAAAGCAAAGTCTTTCATTAACAAACACTTAATCTCTTATTTTAAATCTAATAACTTACTTTCTGAAAGTCAATATGGATTTCGATTTTCTTGTTGTAATGCTGATTTGTTATTGGCACTAAATGATAGGTTATCATGCATTAGATAGATATTGAGAAGCTAAGGCTATCACTCTTGACGTTTCTAAAGTCTTTGATAAAGTTTGGCAGTAACATCTTTGAGATTATTGAATCCTTTCTCACCAATCACAGAATGAAAGTTTTTCTTAATAGACAACGCTTTTCTTCATTTTCTGTAGCTTCAGGGGTTCCTCAAGGTTCTATCCTTGGCCCTAAACCTTTTTTAATTTACATTATAAATCTCCCTGAAGTTCTCACATCTAAGGAGGCATTGTTGGCTAATGATACTACCATATTTTTTATTCATGTCTTGATAAGAAGCAACACTCTCTGATTGCTTGGAGGGAGCATTTGAGCTTGAAAAGGATCTCACTTTTGCTACAGCATGAGGCTCTCAGTTGCTGGTGAACTTTAACTCAGATAAAACTAAATTTTTTTGGGCTAACCATTATTGCAACAATCTAGATCTTCCTATATTTATGAATGGTAATGTACTCAACAAGTCATCTGCCCTTCATCTTCTAGGATTAACTGTTACTTCTGATCTTTCTTGGTAACCATATATTGAGTTTATCGCAAAATTAGCATCTGTTAAGGTTGTAACTCTTCATTGTGCTTGCCACTTTCTTACTCCGGATTCTATTCTTTATCTTTATAAATCTCAAATCTGTCCTTGTATGGAATATTATTGCCATATCCAAAGCCGATCTTCAATGATGCTTTTCTCTTTTAGACAAGGTGCAAAAAGGTATTGTAAACAAAGTTGGACATGCACTTGCAGCTAACCTTCAACCATTGACACATTGACACATTGTCATAATGCTGCTGCTCTTTTTTTTTTTTACTATATATACTATAATAATAATGTAATATAATATATAATATACTATAATATATAATGTTGTAGCTCTTTTTTTTTTTTACTATATATACTTTTTTTTTACTATAAATACTATAATGGACCATTTACTAAAATTCATTCTTGTGTTACTTGTCATTCAATAAAGTCTCATCCTTTTACTGTGACTGTTCCTAAGTGCTCCAAATATTCTTATTTGTCTCAGTTTTTTCTTTGAATATCAGTTCTTTAGAATTCTTTCCTTTCATCTTGTTTTCCTGATTCATATAATTTGCAATCTTTCAAGTCATCTGTTAATCTTTATGTAGCTTTATCTTTATCTTTTCTCTTTAACTTTATCTTTTCTCTTCCAGTAACTTCCAATAACTTCCAACTCCAATAGTGTTTGCTTGCAGCCTTGTTAGAAGTGAGGTTTAATTTGAAAAAAAAAAAGTATGAAGGATACAATGCTTTTCACTCTATTATTTTCTCGTAGATAAATTTTAATTTTAAAGTTATTAAAGGACTGATTTCCTTTTGCAACTTTATAAACAGTTAGAAAAATCACTGCTGTTACAATTCTTCACATGTTTAAGACTAAACATATTGTTTGAAAGAGTCTCTTTTTTAGATTCTTCTAACATCTTTAATGCAGCAGATTTAATTAAATTACATATTTATATATACAGAATTATATTATTATATAATTTCACTTCTTTTGAGTTGACCTACTTCTAAAGAACTTTTTTTTTTATAATATTAGGTACCCTGTAAATGTTTAAAGATCTTGGGGGACTTCTAAAAACTATTTAAAAAAAAAAATTAAATTTAGTGTTATTTTATTATATAGAATACATTTAGAGCTATAACATGGCATTTTTTAAAAACTGTTGTTTATTGATCCATATATATAAAATTGTTTAAAGTATTTTAAAAGTAACTACATTTTAGTAATTTTAATTTTAGTAGTTTAAATTTAAATGTTTAAAATACCTGAAACAATTTTTTGATTATTTTATATGTCCTGTTGTCAAATAGTTATTGTCTATATATAATATAATAGATTAAAGAAAAAATTTATTTTGTTTTATTGTAAGGTTATTAAACATGGCAATAGGATTATATCAATATAAAACCATATTAGTCACAAATTTATACTCAATATTTATTCGCAATATAGTCACAAATTTATTCTCAATATATTTTGTTGACAGTTGTTTTATCAAAGAAATTAGGAGATAGTAATAGAATTGATAATTGTATTTGACATGACAACTTCTAAACCAGAAACAACAGTTGAATCAACAAACCTCAAAAAAAAATACAGATGAAAAGAAAAAGAAAAAGCAATACAGATGATGTTAAATATGCAACAACAACAAACACATATGCAACAATAAATGTCTTAAATAATGAGAGCATTAACTATACTACAATTTCAAAATAATATTCCTTAACAAAAGTATTTCTAACAAACAATGTTTGATTGCAACCATTAAAAAATAAATCGATTAGAAGCTAATAGAAGAATATAATAGAGTATCTCAGACAATAAATGAATAATTTTCCTGGATGCACGGATAAGATAAAAGAATTTACAAATCTTACCAAACCAAATAGAACAAAAGTATATAAAATCATTTCTATTATGTATGTGAAATCACTAAGATGTCTTACACAAATTAAGACAATTACGAAGAAATATTTTTTATACTATCTGTAGCTGCTGACCAAATAATACTAACAGATCAAATTGGTACATGGGATAAAAACTGCTCCTAGAATATGGGATAAACCTTTACCTTTAATAACCCTGAGCCATTACCAACCTTGTTAGTAAAACTCAAAATTAACTTAACAGCTCATAAAAGATTAAAACTATCAACTAATCAGCCATATCTGATACCCATACCCAAATATGCAATACTGGCTTAAACATACTAAAAAAAAAAAAGTAATTACCAGATTAATTTTTAATTAAATCACGACCACCTGCACTTATCAACAACTACAACCAATCACAGTTAAGTCATTAAATATTACATTCAAAGACAGGTACAAAACAATCGAAATACAGAAATCCATATCAATACCACATAGTTTGCAAAGGTAAAAAAATTTGATGATGACATAGTACTCAGTATTAGCCAGTTCTAGAAAGAACCCCAGCTGAATGGTGTTCTAGAATGGTAATCAACCCCAAAAAAGATGTTTAAATAAAACAACATTAAGGGAAACATACCACTTTAATTTACCAACATTGTCAATTAAATTCTAAAAGGTAATCACATCAGATGTAGCTTTCTCATCACAAAAAAAACTTTATTACTGAATGGGAATGCTATCAATACTTAAGAGCACCATGAGAATTTCATGAATCAAACAATAGGTATACAAAATAATTTAGCGATATAACCCAAAATTTTCCAAGAGTTGGCAGATTAATTGATGATTCTTTAAATTGAGATGTTGAAAAATATCAGGATAATACTGAATCTTTTTCTTAGCATACTATGGCATACATTAAACTATATTCTCGCAACAGTTTTTAACCCCAAAAAATTTAGGTTTGCCTTCAACAATATTGAGTTTGTAGGATTTGAGCTAACAATGGTAGGATCAGGGACAAACATGAATGTATAATTTGAAAAACATTTCTATTTCTAGGTAAAATAATCTAGCACCAGATGTATCAAAATTAATTTAATTTATACAAACAGGATTTCCAGAAAAACAAATAAAGCATGTAGACCTATCAGGACATATCATAAGGTGTGTCATGTAGACCTATCAGAACCAGTAACTTACTGCTATTAATAATAGTAATAATAACCTATTGAATATTTATAAAAAAAAGTTTTTCTTTAAATACAACCTCCTCAGGAGAAGCAGACTTAGCATCACAAACAAATATGGATACAGGATCACCAGTTATCTATTAAAAGTAAAAATACATTTAGTACCAACTTTTACATACACATTACATACATAATATTACATATTATATACAATAGCAACAATATAACTAATACATACATACTACATAACATTCGTTTTTTTATACAGTACCAACATCTTATATACAGTACTAACAATATTTTTATTAATTATTGTTTGCTTTTAACAAGAAGTTTTAAATTCAATCCTCACCACCTGGCAATATTGCACTCAACATTTTTTAAGTTTTAACGTGTAGTAAAGGCTTGTGTTTCAGAGTTAAAGAGTTGAGGGAGAATGTTGTAACAAGAATTTAAAAAAAAAAGCAAGTAGTCTCCTTAACTGTAGTGGCCCCTGCTGTATTGAAGAGGTATATACATAAAAATTAAAATTAAAAAAAAAATAATTTATAATTTTCTTTGTCCTAATTTTTTATTTGCTACAACCTTATAAGACTTTACCTGTAAATTCCTCCTAGTTTTTGACTCCATGAAGAACTTTACTGTGAAAATATTTTACAAGAAAATAGTTATTAATTTATCACAGAAACACTGATTTGCTTAGAAATTGCATGAGAAGATATAAAGATTGCTCGTAAAGATGGTTTTTTAATAGCTATATAAATCTTTGCACAATAAATGCTCTATTTAATAGCACATATAACTTTTATAAAGCAATTTATATGTTGATTTGATGTAAATACTTAAAAATAAAACTGCTAATCATTGGCTGCTTACAAAAAATCTTTAGATTTAGAAAAAATGATTACATAATAGAAATTTTATTAACAGTTTATATACAACAATTAGCAGCTGAGTTAAAAACTAGTAACCTCAGGCCTTTTTTTAAAGTGTTATGCCTAGAGTGATTTACATACACCTTAAGCAAATTTTATGTGAGCAGTATGCAATTTTGGTTAAGCGACTTATCATATTTTAACTTTTAAATTGTTCTATAAGTGGTAAGATACAAGAAGTAATTAATTTTTAAAAAAACCACACTAACTTTTGAATAACAATTATGTAAAAATATTTGTTACAAAAATTTAAATGACAATTATGTTAGATATATGTGCTATTTACTAATTAAAAAACTCAAATAAAATTAAAAATTTTTCATTTTGTTTTTATTTTATTATAATGATTGATTTTTTCTTTACTTTACAATACTTTAAAAATTTATAATTTTATTCTGATGAAAAAATTTATAATTTATTTTAGATTTAAAAAATATATAATTTAATTTTAATTTAAAAAATTTATTAAAATTAAAGTAATGCTTGGGTTTAACTTAACTGTCAAATTTATTTTAAAATATTACTAAATATTGTTCAATATTTCAATTTTATTTATTCTTAAAAAAAAAAATTATCTTGTTTTTATCGCAATTGTTTTTTCTGTCCTTCCTAAACATTTTTTTTTTAAATGTCTCTATCAAGAATTTGCACAAAACGTAATTTTTTAATTTGTTACTTGCTAATTTTTTTAAAATAAACAATCATTTGTAGTTGCAAAGCCGCAATTAGAAATTCAAGAAATAATCATTTAAAAATTCAAAAATTTAACATATTTTCATTCATTTATGCAATTGTAGAGAAAAGAAAGAAGTTTTTTAATATCAAACATTTTTAAAAATGTAATACTAAATTTAATTAATTAATATTTAAAAAAATACAAGAAAATAAAAATTTCATTATAGTAATATTAAAAAAGAAGTTAAATAATATTTAACTAGTGTTGCGGTAATCTCTATTTATTATTGCCAAACTTAATGTTAGTAGTAGTAGTGCCCTTCGAGCATGTTTGACACGGAAACTTTGGCAGCCATTGCAACCAAGGTAATGGCGAGAAAGAGTCACGGTATAATTTGTTGTAAGCAAATGTGAGCGAAAGTGTATAAAAATATCTAATGTACATAAACTTCTAATTAAATAATGTTAAAACATACTGAAACATTTATCAAGTTTTACAATTTGATTTTCCCTTGAAAATTGCATTATATCAATCTCTCCTTAATTTTGATCTATAACATTTATTTCCGTTTAAAAAAATTATCATATAATTTAAAAAATTTTTGCTTTGACAACGTGCCAGTGTGGCCGAGTGGATAGCGCACTGAGCTTCTGAACAAGTAAGCAGGCTTGGTCGGGAAGCGGGTGCGATCGCACTCGATATTTGACCACGGAAATTATATTTAGTTGCGAAAAGCCGGCCAGATTTTTTAGGCATTTCAAAAACAAGCAAAAAAGCGCAATAAGATAAACTGGACCGATGAGAGACAGTTAAAAAAAAGAAAAATAGCTTTTAACGCAAAACTTTAAGCAAAATAAATTCGATTAGAGCAAATATTTTTGAAACGTTGCTCTTTTATAATTTTTTTTTTAAAATAAAGAGACATTTTTTGTATATAGTAACAACGTACTTATAATGATTGTTTTAATAAAGAAACAAATGTTTTTCAATTTATCAAAGATTATATATATATTATTTTTATTTATATACTTATGTCTTATTTCCAGTGCTGGAAATAAGAGGGGGGGGGGGGGTAGAAGAGCTATAGTCCCGGGACATGTTATGGGCCGAGAAATAGTCAAGAGGACCTATCGGTATTTTTAAGTCATTTTTACGCTGTCGCACATAAAAAAGGCCACCAAAATAATGCAGCCCCCGGCCCTGTAAAGTCCAATAAGATTAAACCAGTAAAACTAACGCTACATAATTTAATTATAAATAAAATAAGTTTTTTCAGTACCTGTTTTATGTGTTCGCGTAGTTTGAAAAGTTTAACATATTTGAAACAATTCTTCTTAGTAAGATGGACAAATGAATTAACAAAATCATTGAGTTACTGTGGAAATTTAATTAGCTAGACAGAAATTAACTAAAAACGTTAAATTACTTTGTAAGGAGGAAGCAAAACTGCTTAACAATATCGCTGATGATGTTTAGTGAGTGGGCTTTATATTTTTAACTAGTATTTTACAGAAGAAAAAAAACTTTAAGTGTAAGTATAACGAGTTTGTAAGAATGGCTGAAGCAAAAATAATTGAAGTTAATAAACCAATTTCTAATACATTACATACATATAAATACATCCCTTATATATAAAAAATAAGATTATACTAATTAAATTCATAAAATATTTACAAAACGTTGACAAGTTAAAAAATATAAATTTAAAACATTTATTTTTATTTTGTAAACAAATGTTAGTTTAAAACATTTATAGCTTTATGGATGTGACTCCGAGAATGAGCCATTGTATTAAAATAATTGTTCGTTTGATAGTATATTCTTAAAACAATTGATGCTAGAATTCTCAACGAAAACATAACAAAAACAAAAACAAAAAAAAAAGATTTGGAAAAATAATTCAACAGAATACTCTAGAACAGTCGCCTGAATTCTTTAGTAATTTCGGTTATTTATTAATTGAACCAATAGAACTAGTTGTTCGTAAACTTGGCGGGTTTTTTGTGTTCGCGAATATTATTTATTTATTTTTCCGCACTAAGATGTTTGACAACATTCAACATATAAGTTTCCATGTACGTCCTTAAAACAAAATCTTTTAAAATTTACGATAAAATGAACTTATTATTTTGCGGAAAAACAAGGAAACATACATAAACTGAAATGTTCTCAAAACGCCTGAAAAATCTGGCCGGCTTTTCGCAAGTAAATATAATTTCCGAGGTCAATTGTCGAGTGCGATCGCACCCGCTTCCCGACCAAGCCTGAGTAAGCCGTGGTTCGAGTCCTACCACTGGCGACTATTTTTTTTATGTTTTGCAATTATTTTTAAAATACAAAATACTTTAGAAGTTTTATAGAGATTATATACGAACATATGTAACGATATTATACAATTTAACAAACAAAAAGATTTTAAAAAAGCTAAAATTTCTAAAAACATCATAACACCAGGAGAAAATATTTGTCGCATATGTGTCATGATTGAGATGTTATTAATATGCTCAGGTAAATAGTCCTAATAAGCTGAGAATGGTCTGAAAAAAAAGTTGTCTGAAACTTATTAAAGAAAAAAGTTAATAAGACAGTCCTGCTACTCCAGAAGATGCTGCTGTGAAGGCAAAAAAAAAAAAAAAGAAAAAAACTTTCTTTTAACAATTAAAAGTTTTTTATGCTATATTTATTTTTTTACTATAAATATATGCTGCAGCCATTTTTCAAAACGGCTTAATATGCTTATTATGTATTTTGAGAGAAACGCAATTTAAAAAAAATTATTAAAAATTAATTCTTTGTTAAAGGTTTTTTGAAACCAATAATTTCTATGAACTTTCAGAACTCTTTGAAAAAATATATTTAATAACATTTGCAGACATCTAAACTAGCTTATTTTGTAAAAAAATCGAAATCGATTTTATTTACTTTAAGGCTTTTAAGGTTGAAATGGGATAATTTGACGCAAAATTTCAAAAAAGCTCTTAACAAAAGCCACTAAACCAAAAAAAATAAAAGTAATTGCAGTTCAGCGCACTTAAAAATTTCAGGTATAGTGTTAGGTGTTTGCAAAGAAACATTATTTATAAAAAATTTTTTAATTTTAATATAAACTGATTTTTTTTTTCAACTTTGTTGCGCTTAACCATCAAAATAAACAATATATATATATATATATATATATATATATATATATATATATATATATATATATATATATATATATATATATATATATATATATATATATAAACAAATATGTTGTTTGTTTATATACATTATTTATAAAATGTAAAAAATTCACTTATATAACGTTTTATTCAGGATTGTATTTAATACAAGTAAACTTTTCTAAGAATTTCAAGTCTTTTTTGCTCAAGCTGTTTTGTTTTGATTTTTTGTAGGTATGTTATTATATTTAAAAAAATTGATGAGATTAAAAAAACACAAAATATATTGACATTCAAGTAGAAAGTTTGAAACTTCAATTTCGATTTGATAGTTTCTGATTGCTAAAATTATGTAATCTGCTTCTTAGACCATTAAAAATAATAGACATTTTTGTAAATTGTTAAAGCCACAATTTTTTTTTGCATATGTGACGTCACTTTGTGGCAAAAAAACTAGAAAAACAAACTAGAAATAAGATTTTTATTTAAATTTTTTAGGAAAACTTCTTCTATTAAAGATATATGGATTATATTTTTATGGGATATATTCTAATAAAAACAAAAACTATTTACTTATTACTATTGTAATAAATACAAACTCTTATCCATGATATGATGCATCTGTACTAGTTTTATACCTTCTTATGCTATTGTATGCAACATAATTAAAATTAATCAAAAAATGTAAGATAAATGCAAAAGAAAACATGATGCATAAAGGTTTAATTGGCAACAAACTGACAATAATGCACAAAATTTTTTTGGCTTGACTTTTAGATTGGTGTTTGATATTATTCTTTTGTTTTTAACCATAATCATAAGAATGAACTTTTCTTTATGACTTATGACAATTTGTTTAGCCTTATGTACAAACGTCTTTAGCATATGTTGAATTTGTGGGTATTATATGGAATAATTGCGCATAATATATCTATAAAATGAGAAAACTTAAAATTTAATTTTAAATTTTAGAAATCTTTTTTGCAACATTATTTTTTTTTTTTTTTTTGCTATAAATATATAAGCAAGATTAAAAAAATTTCAAAATTTATTACGCTAAGAGGAGGTCTTAAGCCCCCCAAAACAACACTGATGACAGCGCACTTAACCACCGAGCTATCAATAAAATGCATTTATCAGAAAAACAAACCTAAACCTATAAGTCTCTTATAAGCTTTTTGCATGCGGAAAAGGTGCGAATGTTAAGTTTTTTGCTCTTAAAAATTTTTTTCAAAATAAATTATTTTACTAAAAAATATTGAAGTAAATAAGGAATAGGTATAGAAATAATCATTGTGGAATAGATATGTAAATTCGTAAAGACCTGTATTTTACGGACCGGGAAAGCTAGGATATATAAGAAAAAAATATAGAAAAGCTTGTTTTGGAATAGACTTACAACGACCCATATTTTTACGGGTCTGATCTCAGCTAGTTAATATTATTGCACTAATTTAAAAAAGTTAATGCCTTTAAAAATAAAAAAATAAAGAGAACTTTATGACGCCAAGATCATATTAAACTATTGCGTTTAGAACTTTTTATTTAAAACAAGGCCTTTAACTTATTAAAAAAATTATTTAAAAAGCTTTGAAAAATGTACTTTCATATTAGATATATGTCAAATGTTCAAGGTCTGTCCAGTACAATTATAATTTTTGTTTGCAAGTTTTTGCATTTTAAACAAACTGTTTAGGTCAATCAATAACCCATAATTATGTTAATACAGGAATAAACTGAGCAAAAAAAATTTTTATTAAAAAGAAAAGCATAATATTATTCTTGCCTTGATATTGATTTTAAGTTGAATGCTTCAAATTTTATTAATAATACAAAAATTTCTTTTTGAGGAATTATAGAACACTGCCATTTGCATCATTAAACATTGTTAATCATTATTCCTTACCATTTTGGTAAGAATAAATCAATAAGTATGTTATAAAAATTCAGAATATTTACAGACCTAACACAAAACTTTGAGATACCCAAGTAAAACATTTTATTAAGATTTGATACCGCTGATGGAAACAATGTGAAATATACTATAAGAATTTAAAAATTGTACAAATAAAATAAAGTTAAAAATAAATAAAGTATAATCATAACCCTATTTTAACACCTATAAGGTTATTGTAGAGCAAGGTTATTGTTGTCCAGTCTTATAATCTCTGTAAGATGAAACCTATATTATCAGAAGCACATCAATCTAATGGTTTTTATCTTATCTATATCATAGATTTCAAATTATTTCTATCAGTGGTATCAAATCTTAATAATAAAATCTTACTTAAATATCTCAAAGTTTTGTGTTAGGTCTGTTGTTATTCTGAATTTTTATTATTACAATTTTTTTTTTATGAATACTTATTATGTATATTACCAGGCTTGTAGAGCCGAGCTTGAGCCGGAGCCGTGGAGCCAGGGAGCTGCTGTTTTTGGGTAGAGCCGGAGCCACAAAAATCAAGCGGTTCTTGGCTCTCGTTTTTTTTTTTAAGGAATAGAAAATATATTTTTTATTTTTTTACTCTAGACAAACTTTATTCATTTATTGTTTAACATTGAATTTCTATTTTTTTTTAAATTTTTTCTAACAGTTTTGGTCTTGCCAAAACGTAATAAAAATGACTATTTTAACGATATTGTACTTAAAAAAATATTATTCTTTATTAGTATTTCTTAATATGCTTTATATATATATATATAAAAAAAAGTAAATTATATATGGAAAAATTACAGCTTTATATTATATTTTTATATTATATTATATGCTTTAAATTATATTTTTATACTGATACTATGCTGTTAAATATTTGATGCACAATTTAATGATCAAAGGTTATTCATATCTTTAAAACTTTATTAAAGTATGCAATCATTATACTTGAAATGATGATTTTCGTTTTAAAACTTGTCAATAACACATTTTTAATGTATTTTTTTTTTTGCGTAATTATTTTAAGTAATTATAGTATTAATTAACAAAGGAGTCAAAATGTTTCTATTAATTAAATTGTGATTGAAATAGTAAAAAAAAAAAAAAAAAGTCTGCACAATAATCTACCCAATTCTTCTGCATCGTTACTTTCAAATGCTAAAGCATCTGAATCTAGCAAAACTATTATTTGCATGGGCATAAAACAATACATGACCTCTCTATCTATCGAACAAGCAAAAGGATCTGGAAGAAAGAGTGGCTTTAAGGATAAGAAAGCAGCAGTAGTATTCGACAATCATCAATCAAAACCCCAGCTTATCGAACAAAGAACAAGCCAAAAGGTATAAAGTTTCAGAGTTTTTTAAAGCTTAAATCCATTAATCTGCACACAGTTCCGTCCCATTGAGAAATTTTGGAGAATCGGCAAAGGATATTTGTGTAAGAGTGGCAAAACAATAAATACAGCTAAAGATTTGATTAGAGAGTTAACATTAGTAGGGAAAAAAATTGTAAAAAACACTGTGCAGAAGTTGATGTCGTCAATTAGCGTAAATGTTCGCTATTCAAAATAATTAAACGATTGCATGTTTTACCCAGTGGGTACGGGCATACAAAGAGGTCTTTTAAACGTCTTTAGAAAGTTTTGGATGCCTTTTGAATGTTTTGGAAATCTTTGGGACTTTCAAAAGAGGTCTTTTTTAGGTACGTGCCCCTTGGGTAGAATTAGAATTAAACTTCGGACTAAAAACTATAGTTTTGGGTAAATAATTTATAGAAAAAAGTGTTTGTTTACCCAAAACATTTTTTTTTTCAAAGGTAGTTGAGTAGAGTAGTGATAGTAATACAATAACCGTGAGAATTGGTTAAAAATTAATTGCTGTAGTTAGTATAGTTATGGGTCGGCAAATGTGATCAAAAAAATTTCCAAAACTTGCGATTTTTGTTCATAAAGTTTTGGAGCCGGAGCCGAGCCGGATATTTCTTAGCAGCCGGAGCCGAGCCATAAAAAAAACAGTCGGCTTTACAAGCCTGTATATTATGCATAATGACTATTCAAAATAACAAAAACAGTCAGAAGAATATTATTATTTGGGTTGAACATGTATTTATTAAGTAAAAATCAAAATAGCTGAATTGAAATAAGTTATTAAAGATGTGTTACAATAATTTATAACATAAGACAATATATAATATAAAGTAAAAAAATATTTATGTATATACATATGCATATTGCTGAAGCATCATCTGACTGCAGAAATTATATTTAATGATGAAATGATTAAGAAAAATTAAATCCCCTGGTTTAGAATTTATTAAGTAAACCATTATTAATAATACTTATCAGAATAATGTAAAGCTTGACAATAAAGGGTTAAATATTTATTAATATAGGAATTCTTAATGAATAAATCAACCATCATACCACTTTTATTATAGTCAAAGTATTAAAACATGATTTGTTATTTGTAAAAAAGAAAAAAGTAAATATGTTATAACACAAACATGTCATTTAAAATAAACAAACATGTCAATTAGATAATGAAGTCATAAATCCTACACTAAAAAACAATTGTAATGATAAACTTAAAAAATTTAATGAAAAATAGTACAGTTAGATTTGTTACTGGACCTTTTTTTTAATTAATTTATTATTTATTATTTATTATATATATTTCATTAGCCATTTAAGATTTTTCATTAGATTATTAGCTACAAAGCCAAAAATAAAATAAGACAATATACTTCTGTATCTATTTTAGTTAGAATGTAATGCCATGTAATTAATTTTGGAAAAATAATAAATGTTCTCTCCTATTAAGTTATTTACAAGTTTATGTTTTATTTGTTACATCACAACTATATACCATTGTTAGTAGGGCCAAACATGTTGAACTGTTCATGGATTTAACATTACCAGAAATGGATCTGGTAAAAATATACTTGGCTCGAAAACCAGATCAAAATACTTATTTTAAAACATTAATGTATAAAGTTTGGTTTAAGTAAAACACAATTATTTTCATAAATGATGATGATAATAATAATAATAATA
>NC_061160.1:29379849-29424849 GCF_022113875.1 Hydra vulgaris | reverse complement strand
AAACAAAAAATGTTTATAACTTAACTCATATACTTTGAAAGCAATTTTTTTGATCAATTATAATAAAAATAAATAAAATTACTTAAACATAATTAAATTTTTATTCAAAAAACAAACAAAAACGTGCCAATAGATAAAAGAAGCAATAAGAAATACTTCTTTTTTTAATTAAAAAATTGCCAGCCCAAGCCAAAACCCATGTCATTGTATTTATACTACTGTGTACCTATCCCTAGATAAGCACTCAATATATAAATACACTACGATGAGAATATCCTTCAAAGTCACCCAGTTAACCAACCCAGCTGGGTCCCAGCTGGGATTGACTGGAATTGAGCTGGGATTACTGGGATTGGGTTCAGGCTGGGATTTGTTCTGGGTGCCAGAATGGTCCCATATGGTGTAAAAATATTACACCATATGGGATCTGTTAAAAAGAAAAACTGAAGAAACTTTAAAACTAGATGATCCCAACTAAAGAAGTTAAAACACCGTTATTCATGGTGTCATATCGAGGCTTCAGTTCTCCAGTATTTATTTTTATATTTTACTATAAAAATAAATACTGGAGAACTGAGAAAGCACTAAAGAAAACGATAACGATAAACTTTCAAGCATAATTTTGTCATGCGATTATGGTGGCGATATGAGAAAACTACTTTGGCAGAACAATACTAACGTAGTTTTGCATCAAATCATTGTATAATATTAGTTTTTTGTTGCTTAAAAATATTATGAAATTCAAATCTGTTTTTTAAATTGATTCGTAAAAATTATGTGAGACCAAATATTCATTTGCCTAATACATTTTATTGCCCTGGCAGCGAATTCAATATAGATAATATAAATATACTTTACTTTTTAATTTTATATGAATAATGCGACGCTTTTTAATCAAAAAATTATCACATTATTTCGCAAAAAATCTGCGAAAAAACAAACTATAAAAAGTTAAGAAAACCCGCGGTAAATGAAAAAAATATCTAGGTTCAATATGGGATTTCCCGTCAAAAACCCAGACTTATCCCAGTTGGGACCCAGTTGGATCCCACTGACAAAATCGCACTGGGGCCCAGATGGGTCCCAGCGTTTTCCCCAGTTGGGTCCCAGTTGGAATGGTTAACTGGGCAGTCAACGTAAGTACTGCGTTAGTACTCCACTGCGCTAGTTTAATTTTAAATTTAAAAACCAATAATAATAAATCTAACTTTTTTAAATTCCCTTTAAATTCGATGATCTTCACCTTTTCTTAATTAAACGTACGAATAGACTATAATTAAATATAGTCTATTTCCAAGTGAAAAACGTGCGAATTGGCACTCCGTAAAAAAAATGAAACAAGTGGATTAAAATTTATGTTGTGTGAAATCAAACAAAAATTTTAAATAATTTATTTACTACTAAAGAACATAAGCAACTCGGAGACAAAATCATAACTCCAAAATTCGGCTAGTGTTATTTAATTACGATGATTCGACTGCAATATCTGTGAAACCAAACTCATCTTTAAAATGAGCCATCAGCAGGCAGTAATAAATTGTATCAAATACTGCAGTTATGTCCAGAGAGAGGAGGAGAATAAATGTTTAAGCATCATCTATGCTTAACATGATGCCATTGCATATCTTAATATCTTTATTAACATTGTATAAAGTTAGGAAAAATTGAAGAGAATTCTTTTCAACTATTTTTTTTAATTTTTGTATATTAAGACATGAGTTAATTATGCATTATCATATTATAGTTACATGTTGTTATTATATGAATACATTAATTGTTGATGTTCATGCTATATTAGTGTAATACTTGTTTAGAATCATTTACCAAAAGATATGTCGTTGTGGGTTAAAAAATAATAAAACACATTTGAATCTTCTGTATTATTTATCTCATTTTTTTTTTTAAGTACTTCAAATATTTAAACTAATCCAATTGTGATTTGTTTTTAGAAAAAAATAAACAACCACGATCCGGTGGATCAAATAAAAGTATAAAATTTTAAATGTACTTCTAATAACATATTATCTCATCTTTTTTTTTATGTACTTTAAATATTGAAACCAATCTAGTTGTGATTTGCTTTTACAAGAAAATAAATAACCACAATCCGGTGGATCAAAGACAAGTACGTAATCACATGTTGTTATTATATCACTACATTTAAAGTTGAACAATATTATAGTGACACATGCTCTAAAAACTGATTATGTTGGTAGAAATATAAATGATTGCTATAGCATCAGCCATTTTTGTTTTTTTAACGATGAATCAAAAGGTATTTTAGAAGTTTTTAAAAACTCTTATACTCACATAGTTCAATTACAAAGTTAACTGAAAAAGGCAAACTGCGTATTAATCAAAAAAACAAAAGGTCAAGCGATTCAGGAAAAAGATAAAGAAAAATGTTAAGAGCCAATAGAGACGGGTTTGAGGATAAGAATAGTGAAGAAGAGGGTGATATTTATAGAAAAGAAGACTTTTATTTATTTTATACTTTTTATTTATATTATTCTTTATTTACTGTTTTTTACAAATTGTCTTTTTTAATTTTCTGTAGAAGATTGTAAATTATGTACCAATTGTTTTAAAATTTTGCACAGTTGCTCCTAAGATTATTGTTTACGTTTTGACATTTATAATAATAATAATTGAAGCTGTGTTCTTGAGAGTTTCAAGAAAGAATCTAACAACTGTAGATGTTAGATTTTAACAACTGTTTTTCGCTAAACTTTTTAAGGTTATTTTTAAAATCAATTACTGAATTAGCGTTAACAACTTCACTGTCTAAACGATTCCAATTTTCAACTATACAGTTCGCGAAGAAATGATGCCTCGGCAAAACATTTTGAACATACTGCCTTCGCAACCTTTGATTGTGTCCTCTAGTTAGCCTACCCAATACTTCTGGTTCACGATGCCAATTGATAGTATCAATTTTGTTCATGAATTTGTACATTTGGATAAGATCACCTTTTTCCCTTCTATTTCATAGATTTTGTAAGTCCATTTTCTCTAATCTTTGCTCGTAACTGTCTTTCTTTTTTTTTGTAGCCAAATTTTGTAACTTTTTGCTGAACTTTTTCTATTAAGTTTATATCTTTAATAAAATATGGGTTCCACACTTGAAAAGCATATTCTAAGTGTGGCCGAACGAGTGACATACATAACAATTTTGTTGATGTTTCATCTGGATAGAGGATTGCGTGCTTTAACATACCCAATTTTTGATTCGCCTTACTTACCATTTTTTCAATGTGGTCTTCCCATTTTAAATTGTCTGAAATATAAACACCAAGGTCTTTTTCCAATGACGTTACTATTAGTCCATGTTGAACAATCTCTGTCTCTGTAGCATTATATTTTAAATTATACTTTATTTTTGGATTATCACGACCAAAATGCATGATTTTACATTTATCTTTATTAAAACTGATAAGCCATCTTTTAGTCCAGTTAAATAAGATCTCAAGATCAAACTGTAGAGAGTTATTTATTTTATTTTTTTCTAGAACTGCAATTATTTTTAAATCGTCTGCATATAGTTTTGCTTTATTATTCAACTTTTTTGTTAAATCATTTATATAAATTATAAAAAGTAAGGGTCCTAAGATCGATCCTTATGGTACCCCACTACGAACTGTTTCCCATTCTGATTCAAACGGTCCCAAAACAACTATCTGTTTTCGATTTGCTAAAAAAGCTTTACACCATTGCAACAATTTTCCGACAATACCAAATGACTTAAGTTTCAAGAGCAGCCTGGAATGCGGAACTGAATCAAATGCCTTAGAAAAATCTAAAAAGGCAACATCAACACATTTTCCACATTTTATTGCTTCTGTTATTATGTCTAATGTCTCGAGAAGGTTTGTTACACAATTTTTTGATTTAATGAATCCGTGTTGTTCTGGTATTAATAACTTATTTTTATTTAAATGGTTCATTATTGTATCCTTAACAATACTTTCCAATACTTTACAAACAACAGAGGTCAATGAAATTGGACGGTAGTTACCTGCATTCAACCTATCCCCATTTTTAAAAATTGGAGTGATATTCGCTTTTAACCAGCTTGTAGGCAATGTTCCAGTTAGAAATGATTGGTTAAATATCATACAGAGTGGTCTAGCTAAACTGTCAACACTCTTATTTAAAAACATTGGATGAATTCTATCAATACCTGGGGACTTGTGCACATTTAGATTCAATAATCGTTTTTTAATATCTTTCTCATTAAACAATGGGGTTGGGCAAATTTTTTCTGTTATATTTTCACATGTAGGCATATTAGTTAGGCTTTCGTTTATGAATACAGAATTGAAAAACCGATTTAACTGATTAGCAATAACTTGACTGTCAGGTGATATTTCATTGTTTTCAATTGAAATTGCTCTTGTATGGTCTTTAGCTTTTAGTTTACTGTTAATATAAGCATAAACTTGTTTTAGATTTTTTTTGATTCTGTTGCAATTTTATTTTCATGTTTTTGTATTGTAATTTTTTTTTTTGTATTGTAATCTTTACATTTAAAAAAGTAATTATTATATGATCTACTTTTATAAATTTGCTTCTCTTTTCCAATTAGTTAAAAGTTCAAAATAACTTAAAGCATTATGGGTAAGATATTTATGATGTGATATTTTTTTGAATGTAAGAACGTGCTCCTCAATTTTAATATTCCGTGTAAGGGCAAGTTATAATGAGCAGAGCACTAAACTAGGGATGTACCGAAGCTAAAATTTTGCCGAAGCCGAAGCTTCGGCCGAAACCACTTTGCCAAAGCCGAAGCTTCGGCCGAAGCCGAAGCTTCAGCACTATATATGCTTAAAATTTAATCAGCATTCAGATCAGCAGGGGTGTAAAACAAAAGAGGTACCAAAACTAAGGTCCTTGACTAATAATATAGAAAAATCGTATAAAAATAAGGACGCCAGTCAGGGTTGCTATCCCAGGCAGGGCAAAAGCTCTCAGCGCCCCTGTTTGAAAGTTTCTCATTATGTCGTTTCTGATACTTGACCCACCGAGCGTTTTTTTTTTAAACTTAAGCTTTTTTGAAACATTCTCCCCAAATTTTCCTACTTCTAGTTGTACTTTTTGTGAGTGCAAACCATATTAATGTTATATAGCATCTTTCCATGTGCTGTATTTTTTATTTTTATTTTTAATGCACCTTTTGTTAATAGAAGAGTAAATTTATCTTTTGCACTTGACCACTCCTTCTTTAAATAAACACTCTTTGCTGATCTAGTTGTATCTACAACATAAAAAATTTTACAAACACACTTTATTTTTTTATTGCTATTTATTTAAATATCTTTTTTTTACTTCTTTGTATTCATTAAACGAACAATTTCTAAACTAAAAAAAACCCAAGCTAAGACCATTTTGTATTCCACTACAACTGTTGTGAACCTGCTGCTAAAAAAAAGTGCAAATGATAGATTTCTCTCTAACTTCTTTTTTACACACTTTTAAGTATTTTTTTGTTTTTGATTATTTTTAACTTAACACTACATATCATTTTCTTTAGCTTCTTTTAATCTTTTACACTCTGAAATCTTAGTATTCATTCTTCTTCTGTCTCTGTAATGGATAAATCTGCATCAGTATCTGAAATCAAATATTAACTATCTGTGATAAAAGCTTCCATAGTTATCTAACAACTCTGTAGAGTGAGCTTTAAATAAAATAATAAATAGAATATTTTATAAATTTTTTATTTATAATTATACTATTATTTACTTTTCATTTATAAATAAACAGGGGCTGAGCAGGCTGATATTTATTTGATTTAAATTGTTTATTTAATTTAAATAAAATTTGATGATAAATATAAGAGCTCAAAGTAATCAAAGCTTCAACCTTTAATTTATTTTAAATAAAGTTTAAAAGTCTTCAAAATATCATAAAAAGAAACCAGAATATAGGTTTACATGTTTAATATATAAATTCAAATTAGAAGTATTCATAATGTTAATAAAAGAGCAAGGATAATTGTTATCATTGTTTTCCTTTTTCTTTTAATTTATCTAGTTTTTGTTGACTTTTTTTTCTTTTTTTATTCTCCTCATTTATATTTCATTTACTTTTCTTCCTTTTTTATTGTTGAGAACATTATGTTTTTTATGTGTCACTCCATTGACTAGTTTGTATCTATATAAGTGACACCCAACCAATATGTGTAAATTTACGATGAAAATTTGTAAATTTTTATTAATATGGTTAAATAAAATTTTAAAAAATTAAACATACACACAATTTAAAATATTAGCAACGTATCTTTAATCTTCTTTAAAGAGAGATTACTAAGGTTTATAGGTCAAATGTTGAAACCAAATTTTGTTCTATTTGCGGTAATCCCACACAATAATTAATATGAATTCGTTACATAATACAAATTAAGGTTTTTAAAACTTTTAATTTGTTTTAAATTATAAGGTTTTTATTCTGCATAGAAATGCTGATTCAGTTTATCTAAAGTCACACTTGGAAGCCTTCAAAGTGTATGAGGACCTTACCTAATTTTATTATTATTTTCAAAATATTTTTACTTATTTATTATTATCCCCTCCATAACAAGACACTTGGGAGTAAATAATACTAAATATAAACTATAGAAATGCTGATTCAGTTTATCTAAAGTCACACTTGGAAGCCTTCAAAGTGTATGAGGACCTTACCTAATTTTATTATTATTTTCAAAATATTTTTACTTATTTATTATTATCCCCTCCATAACAAGACACTTGGGAGTAAATAATACTAAATATATGATAAACTTTAGATAAACTGAATCAGCATTTCTATAGACTCCAACTTTAACTCTAATGTCCTGAATTTATAACTTAATTAGACACTGGCAATTAGCGTATTTTTATAACTTGTTTAACAGTAGCTTATAACTTTAATTACTTAAAATTTTTTGCCGAAGCCGAAGATTCGACAAAAAATTGACCTGGCTTCGGCCGAACCGAAGCTTCGGCAAAATTGCCGAAGCTTCGGTACATCCCTACACTAAACTGTGCTGGGGAGATGGCTGCAGACCATGTAGAAAAACGTATTTTTTATGACAAGTTGCTTTTTTTGCTCAGCCTCGATACAAAAAAATGTATCGTCGATTTCATTTTTAACTATTCTAAGACATTTTATAGTTAGTTTTAAGTTTTTTACATTTTGTACATTTATATAACTAGATTTATATTTTATAGTAAGTTTTATTGTGCTAGGTAATTTTTGCTGACAAAGACATAACAACTCAATTTTTGCTGACAAAAACATAACAATGCACTATAAAAAGCTACCAATAACATTAAAAATTTGATCATCTTAAAAAAAGAGAATGGTTCGCAAGACTATTATTCATTATTAGTTGCATATAGGAAGCTCGGTAAACATCTCAGAGAGCAAAATTTAGAGCGCCCTTTTGTACTTTTATCAGATAGCCGTTCGTCACAATCTGACTTTCAAATTCCTAATTTTTTGCGTGAAAAACAAATCACTTTATTTGTACCTCTACCTGGTACTTTTGGAGTCACACATCTACTTGACTAAACACGAAATCAACAGCTATCGATGCTACTGTATCACACAAGAGGAACTCTTTTCCTTTTTCCAATACAATAAATTGAGAAAGGCATATGAATATATAGGAATAATGTGGATTAATTGGAGATCAGCTGAAAATATTATAGCAG
Source organism: Hydra vulgaris (assembly GCF_022113875.1). Taxonomy (NCBI): domain Eukaryota; kingdom Metazoa; phylum Cnidaria; class Hydrozoa; order Anthoathecata; family Hydridae; genus Hydra; species Hydra vulgaris. The sequence continues at coordinate 29,417,155 of NC_061160.1, read as the reverse complement.
CTGTTAAAATATTTGGCATAAGTTAGGATCGTCTTAATATTGACATTATGCAACACAATAAGTTTTGACAAGCAGCTCTACTAATGAATAAAACTGGTGATGTTAAACCTACAAATGTTTTTCTACAATCTGCTACTCTTAAGAAAACAATCCAAAAAAAAAAAAAAAACACAAACAAAAGAAAGTATTGTTCTCAAAATATTGGAAATCAATGTCCCATAATTTATTAGGAAATCATATTAGTAAAGTCTAAATTTAGAAAAAGTGCCTGGTTTACTTTCAGTTAATTGAGTCAAGCCCATTAAGTCTAATCAAAAAAAGGGTACTAACGTGCATGGATTTATTGAGGCTCATAATATGCTTTCAAAAGTGTCTTCTTGAAACAAACAAAAAAGTTTCATAATAAAAAATAACATTAACTCCAACAAAAGAACTGTTTTATAGCTGCAAACTGCAACGCTCTTGTGTAAAAGAATGTCTCACAAAATCCATTCTCATGCCTTAATTTACTCAAAAACTAATAACAAGAAACCAACAAAAATTCCCCAGCACCTGCATAATCATCTTATGGCCCTTTAAAAAAGAAACTCTACTGTTTTGATTTTTTTTTAATGCTGTTGATTTTTTTTGTTTGCTGTTGGTTTTTTTTTGTTGCTATTGATTTTTTTTTGTTTGTTGTTGATTCTACTTAGGTGTCGCTCCAATGACTAGATTTTAACTATATGAGTGACACCTAACCTAATTTTGTAAAATTATAAAAAATTTGTAATTTATAATTTTTGGATAAAAAATAAATGAATGGATTAATATTCTGATTTTGAGTCAGATTTCAATTCTTAATGACTCAGAGATGTTTTTTTAGATAAAATGTTTGTCACAATTTACTAATAATTGACATGTATTACTGTGTATTTCAGAACTTGCGTTTTATTTTATTTAAAATATACATTATTTATTCTATCAAAAGTTTTGTTATTCAAAAAAAATATTGTTATAGTATAAAAAGTTATACTTTCCTAATTTTAACATTGTAAACCCTTAAAACTACATCCATGGTAACGCGTTAAAAAAGGCAAAAAAAAAACATCTTTTAGTGAGCGAGTTTATATTGTATTGGTGTATAGAAAAGATCTAGTATTTTTTAGAAATGAAATGATTCTAAACTTAAATTAACTTTACATGAAAAATAAGTGAGGTAGCAAAAACTATAAAACACAAAAAACAACAGTCATCACCAAGTTTGCTAAACCTATAATTCACCAATATTCGTGGTCTTTGAAGTAACTTTTCTTCTGTTGAGTCTTATCTTTTGCAGAGTTCACTAGACCTACTTGCTCTTTGTAATTTGAGTTCTTCTGTCTCATCTTGTGACTAATTTGAGTTCTTCTTTCTCATCTTGTGAACTTAGTATTGATGATTATCTTCCTTTAATTCGTAAAGACTCCAATAGTCACATGCTTTGTCTGGGCATATACATTTGTAAGAATTCACCCATGATTATATTGACCAATCCCTCATTCTTTATCCATCAGCCAATATTGTTGTTGTCGGTGACTTGTTCATCACACTGAATGGCTTGGCTCTAGTGTCAGTGACTCTGCAGGCATTAAGGCCCACAAATTTTGCATTTCTCAATCCCTAACTCAAATAGTCAACTTTCCAACTCGCTTTCCAGACAACCCGAATCATTTACTTTCTCTACTCGACTTATGTCTTGTTTCTAATCCTAGTCAGTGCTCAGTTTCTCTACACTAACCCTTAGGTGCTTCTGATCATAGTTTGGTCTCTCTAAAACTATTATCTCATTCTTTTTTACCATCAGAATCCCTTATCATCGTACATCTTACAACCCTGGGTAGAAATCTTTCGTCTTCCTGTTGACAAATGTCTTCTCACATAACTTCGTGGATTCAGGCTGGCATGGAATCCTTCATACCCGCTCGACGATTCCAGGTCAAGCCTCACTCTTTTCCGTGGTTTTCCTCACATTGTGCTGCTGCAATTGCCAATCGAAACCATTACTTCCATATCTATCAGCGAAACAATTCTCCAGAAAACAGTTTATTACTGCTAGGAACCATTGTAAAAAGGTTTTGTCTAACGCCAAAGCCCGCTATTCTCAGATCATGAAATCTCGTATTTCATCACAAAAGTTAGGCTTTCGCGACTTCTGGAGAATCTTTAATAGTATCAATAATAAGGGCAAGTCTGTAATTCCAACTCTTTTGTATGGTTCAGACTTCGTTAAACAAACACTTAATCTCTCATCTCGAATCTCATAACCTACTTTCTGATCATCAATATGGATTTCGATCTTCTCGTTCTACGGCTGATTTGCTATCAGTAATAACAGATAGGTTTTATCGCGCATTAGATAAAGGTGGAGAGGTTAAGGCCATTGTTCTTGACATTTCTAAAGCGTTTGATAAAGTTTGGCATACTGGTCTTCTCCATAAGCTTTCTTTTTACAGTGTATCTGGAAACATATTTAAGATTATTGAATCCTTCCTTTCCAATCGAAGTATAAAAGTTGTCCTTGATGGACAGCACTCTTCTTCTTATTCTGTATTCTGTAACCTCAGAGGTTCCTCAAGGTTCAATCCTTGGCCCTATACTCTTTTTAATTTACATTAACGATCTTCCAGATATTCTCACATCTAAGGTGGCATTGTTTGCTGATGATATTACCATTTATTCTTGTCACGATAAGTAGCCAACTCCCGCTGATTGCTTGCAGGGGGCATCTGAGCTTGAAAAGAATCTCACTTCTTCTACAGTATGGGGCTCACAGTGGCTGGTGAACTTTAATTCAGATAAAACTCAATTTTTTTCAGCCAATCGTTATCGCAATAATTTAGACCTTCCTATATTTATGAACGGTAATGTACTCAATGAGTCTCCTACCCTTCATCTTCTAGGACTAACTCTTACTTCTGATCTTTCTTGGAAACCTTATATCAAATCCGTTGCAAAATTAGCATCTGTTAAAGTTGCTTCTCTTTATCGAGCTCGACACTTTCTTACTCTGGATTCTATTCTCTATCTCTACAAATCTCAAATCCTGTCTTGTATGGAATACTGTTGCCCTATCTGGGGCGGATGTTCTAATGATGCCCTTTTTCTTTTAGACAAGGTGCAAAAACGCATTGTAAACATAGTTGGACCTGCTCTTGCAGCCAACCATCAACCTCTGTCACATCGTCGTAATGTTGCTTCTCTTTCACTTTTCTACAAATACTATAATGGACACTGCTCTAAAGAGCAAGCGTCTCTTGTGCCTTCTACTAAAATTCATTCTCGTGTTACTCGTCATTCAATCAAGTCTCATCCTTTTTCTGTTCCATTTTCCTAAGTGCTCCAAAAACTCTTACTCGTCTAGTTTTTTTCCTCGAACATCAGTTCTTTGGAATTCGCTTCTTTCATCTTGCTTTCCTGATTCATATATAATTTGCAACCTTTTAAGTCGTCTGTCAATCGTTATCTTGCTCTACAATCTTCATCTTTTCTCTTCCAGTAACTTCCAACACTAATTAGTTGTTGCTTGCAGCCTTGTTGGAAGCGAAGATGTTAAAAAAAAATAAATAGTAATAATCTAATCGAGTAAATAAAGACTAAGTAAACTAGTAAATAAAATAATCTGGTCAAATAAATGAACATTATCGTTATTATTATTTTTTTTGAAATATTAGGGATTATATGGGATAAAGTCAACCTTTTATTAAAACAAAATATTTTATTTGTGTTGACTTTTTTCAGGTTATTAGTATGTCTAGAAATACTGATTTATTCATTGCTTAAAATTTTTAATTACATTAGTAGAACACATAGCTGAAAGTTTATACGTGTAGTATTTAAAAGGCTATGTGTTTTTAATGGAAATCTACTAATATATGCGTAATCAAACTCCATGTTTATTGTGTGTTTCCATGGATTTTTTCCGACATCTTTGCATAATAAAGTTTTTTGAAGTGTTTCTTTGTTTTTTCTTTTTTTAATTCATAGTATTTATAGCTTATTTCATTTTTACATGTTTTTTAAAAACATTTTTAATAAATTTTTTGTTTCTACTTTGATGATTTGAGTAAACCTTTGTTCATCCAAGGCTTACAAATAAATTGGTATTTGTATTTTTTTATTTCTATTTTGGGATTGGAAATAACTTAACCCCCTAATCATTCTCCCTCAAAATATGCAATCTTTGTAGGACAAAATAATGAAAACTCTTTATTTTATTTTAAAAAACTGTTATCAGAAAAAAATGATTGGAATCTTAAATTACAATCGCAAGAAGTAAATAATGCGTATGAACTATTTTTAAAAGGTATCTAAAAAACATTAAACATATACATTTGAAACATGATTCATAAAGTTAAAGTCACCTAATGAGTACGCATATTTTTTTTTGGTTGATTTTGCTTGAAAAAGGTTTTAGATAGACATTTTTAAACTACCAGCTGGTTTTCTATTAAGGATGTAATGGAATTCCGTTTCGGGGGGAATTCCGGCCGGAACCTGTGACTTTTAGTTCATTTCGGTTCCGGCCGTAATTACAATATTTCAGACCGGAATGCCGGAATTAATTTATTACCTTTTTTTTTTAAGACATGTGACACAGACTGTGTAAATTAAAATCGAAAAATCATTGCCCTACAGGGTAATAAAAAACTATAGGTAAACCTAGGTAAAAAATACAATATTCTTAACAAACACAATGTAACTCTATTTGCAGTAATCAATTATGTTAGGATTATCAGAAGTTTAGGAATATTGTAGCGCAAAAAGTAAATATTTATAACATAGTAAATATTTCAATTTTAACCTAAATGAAAAAATAGAAAACAAAGAAATGATTTTAAGTATAAATACTATGCAAATTAAAACTTTCAATAAATGCAATTATAAGGAACAGCATATTAGATTTAAATGAAACAAGAATCAAATTAATGAAATAGGTTATATATATATATTATAGACTATAAATATATATCATGTATCTTGAAGGTAAAAAATTACATAAATATAATTCTCATTCCGGCCGCAATTTTATTAACAATTCCGACTAATCCGGTTTTGGCCGGAATTCAAAATCTCCAATCCGGTACATCCCTATTTTCTATAAATAGAATTCATGCTAATATATAAGTTTAATATTGCTGTGAGTATATATTCAGCAAAAGTGCTCGATGAATGATATCAGAACTATATAATTGATTTTTTTGACGAGATTAAATAAAAAATAACTACATAATTTTTACTACTAAAAGTTTCATGCGTTTAGCAATCATCAGGTAAATCATCGAAGTGAGTTACAGCTGTACCAAAAATATCGAAAGAATTATAAAAAGCCACTACAAAAAAATCAGTTCAAAAAGACCAAAAGAATACCCACCCTGCAATTGCATAAATAAAAAAAACTGCCGTATAATAGGAAAATGTAGAGCCTCAAACGTTATTTATAAATGTATAGTCCCCCCCCCCCCCTAACACTCCAGAAAAAGTATATATTGGCCTAGCAGAAGGTGAATGGAAGAAAAGATGGGCTAACCACAAACACTCATTTACAAACAAAAAGATGAAAAATTCAACCACTCTTTCAAAGTATATATGGCAGATAAAAGAAAACTTAAAAATAACACCCAAATTAACCTGGTCAATAATTAAACAAGTCCCCGCCTACAGCAACGTAACAAAAAAATGCTTGCTTTGTCTTCATGAAAAATTTTGCATAATATCGAAGGTACGCAAGGTACGAAGGTACGAAGGTACGAAGGTACGAATGTACGCAAGAACTATTAAATAAAAAAAACAGAAATAATATTTGTCATGAAAACAAGTTCTTGCTTGACAACCACGAGCCTAAAGATTAAATAAAATATAACAAAAACATTGCTTAAAACATAATCTTTTTGTATTAAAAAGTAGAAAATAAATTTAATAGTTCCGTTAACTAAAGATTGACATGTCTGCGCAAGATTTATTTAGAAAATACCTGTTATTTGCTGATTACCTTTATTGCTGAAAAGAGCGGAATATTTTTCTTTAAAAAAATTTTTTTTTTTATATAAAAGTAAAATATTTCATATAAAAGTACAAATATTTCATTTGCATTGCAACCCGCGTCTTCCCACATTAAATTTTTATTATTAATATTAAAAAAAGTTAACATAACTTTGTAAGTTACTTTTTCTATTTTATTAAAAAAATAATTTTTCAAAAAAAAATTAAAAAAAATATTTAAAAAGAAATACAAACCCACAAGCAATCTTAGCCAATTTTTAAAATAAAAAAATTTATTTTTGGAGAAAAAAAAATATATAAATAATACATTAAACTGTTGCAACTGTCTATAAACACCCAATCAGGTAAGCAAAAAACCAATAAGGTATTCAAAATACCAATAAGGTAAGCAAAAAAACGCTTTAATAACTCTTGTTTTATTGCGTTAATAAGGTATGCGCCTTGTGTTAATAAGAGTGTTAATAAGTTTGATATGGCTAGTTACGATGGAACGGTGTCGAATAAAATAAATCGAATGGAATGCGTACTCAATTTAAATGTCTTCATGAATCAATCTGAAATTTATAATAGAAAATATCTAGAAAACAGAGCGCATGAAATTTATCAAAAGGTTTCATCTATTGTGGGTAATAATAAAATTAGTAGCTTGACCTAATGCAAAAGGAAATTGGGTAATTGAGATGAAACAAAAAGAAGATGCAATTATACTTAACGGTTTAACTTTTCTATTATCTGGTAGCAACCAAAACATAAGTTCTAAAATACGAAGCGATATTGGTCTCCTTATAACCGTAAAATGTGACCCTCTTATTGATGACCATGAAATTCTAGCAGAGATGAAACCCTTTATATCTGAGTTATATTCAATAACTCATACAACATATCGATTCGACAGAAACCTAAAAGACGGTCGAAGGCTCTTTAGAATTAAGCCAAGCGTCAAACTAAACGAAATTCCTCACTCGATTGAAATCGAAGGTATAAAAATTGCTTTACATTTTGCAGGAAAATCCTTCTTATGTAAAACATGCCAGTATTCTCACCCACCTCAACAGCGATGGATTGCCCAAAAACCAATTGAAAAAGCCACTGAAATTGTTTTAGAAAAACTGAATAGGAAAAACAGAGACGAATCAGTTGACTCTATAACTATCCAAAACGCTTCCGAAAGTAAACACAAACACGTTTCAAAACCATCAGATAGTAAAAAACCATTGCTTCTTCCAATCGAACCAGTTTTTGAGATTGTTAAAAGCAAAAAGCATAAATGAGATGAACGAAAACAAAATCAAACGCAAAATGAACAAAATGAATTAACCGAAAACGAAACTGAAACTGATATAGAAGATGAAGAAATACAATCGAAAAGCGATAAAAAAATCAATGCAAAAAATGCTTCACACACAACTCCTCAAAAGGAAGGCCCGAGAAGAAAACCGAGACAAAGGGCGGTATGAATAAAAAATTTAATTTTATCTCTTTGACACTATATGTTTATTTTTTTATTTTTTATTTCACGAAAAATATCATTGTATACTATTCCATCTGCCATTTTATTTTTACACATTCCCTTACTCTTTTTTGCCACATCTGTCATTATCGTACCACTCAATCGTTAAAAACCGCATTCAAACAAAAATGGAAGCAATCAAAATTTTTTCAGTCAATATTTGCGGTCTTGCTGACGTAAAAAAACAAAGCAGAATTATTTAAAAATTTAGAAAAATGAACTTTGATTTTTTTCTTTTACAAGAAACGCATCTTAACTCTCAAGCCGCAAAAAAAATTATAAATCTTTGGAATAATCCAGGCTATTACTCAAACGGTACATCTCACACAGGAGGAACTTTAATATTAATCAAAAATCTAAATTATAATTTAAAAATAATTGAACATTTTGAAGACCCTAATGGTCATTATAATTATATTATAGTGGAAAACGATTACCACATTTTTTTAAATAATAAACGTTTACGCAACATCTGGTCGAGTTACACTGATCAAATCAAAAGAAAAAAGTTATTCAAAAACATATCTAACAAACAATATATCTTTTTCTCGCCTTGATAGACTGTATATAAGCAAACACATACGCCAACATATATTCATTGAACATGAACCAATGACTTTTTCAGACCATCAAAATGCTATATGCGCCACCATTTCGATAAACAACATAGACATTGGAAAAGATGTTTGGGTTCTAAACAATAAAAACCTAAGCAAATATAATTTACACTGACAATGTCTCAAAAATTATCACCGGTTTTTACATCCATTTAAAACAATCATGACATTCATTTAAAACACCGCGACAATCAATTAAAGCAATGTGATTTTCAATTAAAACAATCGTGATTTTCAATTAAAACATTTAACGCATGCGCAATCTCAACATTCTATATTATTTTTTAAAAAAAAGGTCTTCTTTATATATTTATTTATCTAATATTATATAAATTTATTTTTATTAATATTATATTAATTTATTTTAATTTAATAGACTGTATTTTAAATTTAAATGGATGTCACGTTTGTTTTAAATGGATGCAAAACCATATTTTTTTACATATTTTTTATACACATACTGTATTGGCAAAACAACCATGATGTTCAATTAAAACATGCATGCTGATAATTAAAACAACCATGATTTCCTATTAAAATATTTAGCGTATTAGGATATTAGATTTTCATTAAAACATGCAGCGAAATTCTGTTTGCCAAAATAAGCGAAAATTTGTTTTGAGATTGGTCGTTGATCAAAGAAAAATTCAATCTGAAACTTCATTGCCACTAAAAACTCAATCTGAATCTTCATGCCGCGAAATTCCGTTTCTCAAAACATGCGAGATCTTGTTTTAAATCTAGTCGTTGATCAAGGAAGTCTCAGTCTGAAGCTTCATTGTTAACAGGAGTTAATCGAAACGCAATACAATCAATTTTAAGAAGGTACAATCGAACGAATTCAACACTTCCTGGTTCTAGAGGTGGAGCTCGTCACGTTATTTACAATGAAGAGATTTGAAGAAGAATTGAAGAGCTTATAAACGATAACACAACGTCAACTCTAATTGAAATTAAGTATGCTTTAAATGTAAATGTATCAAACAAAACTTTCTGGAGATGGGTGACCAATCTTGGATACACATATAAAATTACTCAACCAATTTATGAAAGAAGAAACGACAATGATGTAAAAAATCTTCGTATTGAGTATGTTAGGTGTTATACTTCAATCTCGCCTATTAATCGCTATCGAAATATTGTTTTTATTGATGAAAGTTCATTTAATTTACACATGTTTCGCAGTCGTTCATGGGTAAAAAGAGGAGTAACATCAAACTCGATCATTCACCCTAGGCAACGTAACGTTTCGATGATATTGGCCGTCAATGGTTTAAATATTATTCACTGCAAAGCTGTCAATGTGTCAGTCAACACAGTTTTGTTTCAAGAATATATTGATGAAGTTGTACGAGTTTTGGGGACAGAGGAAGAATTATAGATAATGATAATTATAGAATTATAGATAATGTCAGAATCCATCATAATGTTGAGATTAGGGCTCAGAACATTCAAATATTTGCCACCATATTCACCATTCTTGAATCCGTGTGAAGAGATTTTTCTTTATCTTAAGAATAACATGCGATGAAATACGGCCCCAGCTGGAAGAAATGAACTAATTTCAAGAATGCGTGAGGCATGCTTATCTATTCCTAATGTTAACTTATCAAACTATTACACACACTGCGAAAGCTTTTTCGAAGCGTGTCTTAGGTCAGATGACATACCTCGACAGTAATTGGAAAATAAACATATTTTAAATAAAATAAAATTTTAAATTTTTTTAAAAAATCGAATAAAAAAATATAAAGAAAACTTTTTTAAAAAAATAATATAGAACATTGAGATTGCGCATGCGTTAAATGTTTTAATTGAAATTCACGATTGTTTTAATTGAAAATCACATTGTTTTAATTGATTGTCGCGGTGTTTTAAATGAATGTCATGGTTGTTTTAAATGGTTGTCATGATTGTTTTAAATGGATGTAAAAACCGGTAAAGTAGGATGCCAAAAAATTTACTATTCTGAAAACAAAACATCTGACTGGGATCTTCTAAAACAAGAAATAAAACTTTTTTCACAAAAATTTAGTAAATCTGAAGCTAAAAAAACACGAGTTAAGGAATACAGAACCAAAAAACAACTGAAAAACTCGCTTAAAAAGTCCCAGTATAATCCTAGAATGAAATACCTCAAAGCTTTGAAATAAATAAAATAAAAGGCGCAGAAATTAGAGCAAAAGTAAAATGGAGAAAGGATGGTGAAAAATCCAGCAAATTCTTTTTTCAGCTCAAAAAAGCAAAAACATCTAAACAAATCATCACTCTAATAAAAGACAAAAACGGAAATGAAAAAACAAACACTCGAGAGATTACGAAATGTTTTGAACAATTTTATAAAAAACTGTATAAAAACACTAATGATGATGTCACACTACAAAAGTTTTTACTCAATAACACAGACATAAAAAAAATTACCAAGCAACAACAACGCTCATTAGATGAACCGATTACGCTTTATGAAGTCAAAAACGCAATAAAAACTATGAAAAATAATAAATCACCTGGAAATGATGGCTTAACGGCCGAATTCTACAAATCTAATTTTAACAGTTTAGGTGAAAGTTTAGTTAAAATTCTAAACGAAATAATAAATAAAAATGAGATGTCTATTACACAAAAACAAGCCATAATAACATGCCTTTTTAAAAAAGGTGATAAAAGTGACATTTCAAACTGGCGACCAATATCTCTATTAAACATGGACTACAAAATTCTTACCAAAATAATATCAAACCAACTCACAAAAATTCTCCCAACCATCATAAACGAAAACCAAACATCAAGTATCCCCCATAGAACAGTTTACCAAAACCTGGCATATACCAGAGACATAATATATATTGCAAATAAAAAAAATTTAGATGCCTCTATTATATCAATCGACCAAATCAAAGCCTTTGACCGTGTCGACAGAAATTTTTTATATGACTGTTTATCTAAATTTGGTTTTAGTGTTTACTTTATTTTATTATTCTTATTAAAACTTTATACTATGACATTAGCTCCAACCTTAAAATAAACGGCTTTTTATCCGATAAAATAAATATATACAGAGGAGTACGACAAGGATGCCCCCTCTCAATGATACTGTACATAATCCAAGCTGAAGTCTTTGCAGGATACATTAGAAAAAATCCCGATATAAAAGGAATAACCCTAGACAACAAAGAAACTAAACTACAACAATACGCAGATGACACACAATTTTATTTATCATCTGGCAACTCCATAAAAGCCCTAGGCAATGCCATAAATATTTATAAATTAGCCTAGGTACTAAATTAAACACAGCCATAATGCCAAGGGTTGTGGCTTGGAAAGAACAGATCGATAATAAAAGAAAATTTTTTAAACTTTTCGTGGCACGACAGCACCTTTCGGAGTTTAGGTATTATTTTCTCAAATTGTAGTCAACATACCAACCATCAATGGGACGAGGGTATCGCTAAAATCAACAAAAAAATAGAAAACTGGAAAAGATTTTATTTATCGATAAAGGTAAAAGCTATTATTATTAACCAAATACTCTTAAGCAGCTTATGGCACCTTGCCTTCACGCTTCCTATTCCAGGAGACCAAAAAATTAAACAGATTGAAAGATTTCTTTGGAATAATAGCAGTTTAAAAACTCCAAAACAAATATCTAAACTCCCTGTTGATAAGGGAGGACTAAATATCATAGACGTTAAAGAAAAGCTTCAATCTATACAACTAAGTTGGAATTCAAAATATTTTAATGAAAATGAAAAAGTAGCGTGGAAAGATTCAGCTTTTTACATATTCAACAATTACAGAGACGCAAACCAAGGAAACCTTTTCTTTTCACCACACACTCAACAGAATCCTTAAAAACTCTCCCTCTTTACTATCACCAAACAATAAAAAAATGGAGTTGCTTATACAGAAAAACAAATAATCACACAAATCTCACTATCGAAGAAATACTAAAACAACCTATATTTTATAACCCATACATACGCCACAGAAATAAAACTCTCAAACCAACTCAAGAATCCAGAAACAACGACGTAATAAAGCTAGGCGATATTGCAAAAGTATTTATCCCTGGATTTCTCGTAAATCAGCTAATCGGTATAAAACAACTCCTCCTAACAAAAATTATAAATTCCTTACCGCCTCAATGGAAACAGCTCATAAATACTCAAAGTCAAATGTTCGATCACAACAAATCACTGACATATATTCACCTAAAGAATAAACATCCCCTTTGTATTATTGACCTCAATTCAAAAACTATATACACCATCTCAAAGAACTACAAAACCACAAATATACCCGAAAAATATTTTAGGGTGGCAAAATCATTTCAAAAGCATGAAAAACACCGCAGTAAAAGAATGGTCTCAATTATTCTGCTCAATCCACAAAAACAACACCAACAATGAAGCAGATGAAATAAGAAATAAACTTATACACTTTGCTTTACCTACCAACTCGGAATTAAAAAATAGAGGATACATAAAAAATGATCTCTGCCCCCAATGTAAGAAGAAAAAAGAGGATTTACCCCACATGATGTATAAATGCAAAAAAGTACAGCCACTAATAAAATACACATTTGCTCTTATCCAAAAAAATCTACCCAAATCATCCACCCCTTAAAAATATCTTTAAATCTTTTCATTTTGCTTTATCACCTTCTATAAATAGTTTTTATATTGGTAAAATAATATTGAATGAGCTTTTATATAAACTATATTGTAATAGAATGAGGTCATTCCACGAAAAGTCCATGTTTGTGAGAGTGACTCTCTTAGAAGAATTCCGAAACAAAATCAAAAAGATTTTGTTTCAAGAATTCGAAATTTCGAAGCCAACAAATAAAAAGAATTTTTTTCGATTAGAACTTGCACAAATCTGGAGCAACGAAAGTAAAATTAATATAAAAATGAACAACAATCTTTTTTTAAACTCAAACGCCCAGATTATTTTTTTCGAATTCTTTTTTTACTTTTTCGTTTTTTTCTTCGTTTTTTTTTTTTTTTCTCGTGTAGTCTCTAGAGATTATGTCTTTTTTTGACCTAGTAGTGGAACAGTAGACCACCTTGTAAATATAACTACTTTATTCTTTATTAAAACTCTGCACGGCAAATGCCTGAGGAGAATAAACTTCAATATATTTATAAACACCCAATCAGCGTGGAATGTACAAATATATGTTAAAATATTGGGCTACGGACTATTTGTCAAAGTAAATCAACCCATAAGCAATATTAACCTATTTTAAAAATAAAAAGATTTGTCATTACTGTGTCAAAATTTAAACAAATACGCAAGCAAATTTCTAGAAAACTTTGACGACAAAGAAAGTTGAAAGAGTTCACGTTAAGTGAACTCCAATCAACTCTTTGATTGGCGTATATTAGTTGGTTGAACCTAGCTAACAATGCGTTTTAGCACCCTCTAACATCGGGTGCAACTCTGTCCGCTTTCTCTGTGCTATCTTTCTAACTCGACTACTTCTGTCTTTCATTCTAACATATATCTTCGTTCTTCCTTGGTAATGAGGCCTCTATATGGCAATTAGCCGGAGGAGGATAAACCACAATACCAATTTTCTGGAAAATTTTTGTATAAAATGTTAGTTTTTAGCGGGATATGGACGACAAAGAAAGTTGAGTAAAAGATCATATTAGGTGAAAAAAAAAAAGATTATAAAACATTAATTTTTTCGCAAATGTTTTAGCTATTTTTTTTTCCTCTACTTTTTGGTCTTTATAGAGAGTCACGATATTTAGCAATGTCAAGACATTTGAAACTAAATCGAGCTAAATATGCGAATGGTGTAAGTAAGAACTGGAATATATGCAAATTGGCATAAGTGCAAAGCAGTTACAAAAACTAGCACAAAGCGAACTGGCATAAGTGAGCCAAAAAAATTTGCAACATTGGCATAAGTGCGAACTGGCATAAGTGCGTCAAATAAAATTGCAAATATTGGCATAACGCAAATTGTTATTTCGCTCTTATGCCAATTCGCACTTATGCCAGATCGCACTTGAGCCAGTTTTTGCAACGCATTGTACTTAAGCTAGTTCGCACTTATTAAGCATCCCGGATTAAAGTGCGAACTGGCATAAGTGCGTCGAATAAAATTGCAAATATTGGAATAACGCAAATTGTTATTTCGCTCATGCTAGTTTGTACTTACGCCAATTCGCGGAATATATTTTTTTAAAGGATAACATTTTTTTATATAAAAGTAAAATAAGATATAGTATAAATATTTCATTTGCATTGCCACCCTCGTCCTCCCACATAGGTAATATATTTTTATATTAATATTAGACAAAATTATATTGTAAGTTATATTTTTCAATTTTATTAAAAAAAAAAGATACAAACCCACAAGCGCAGTATTAGCCGATTTCAGAAAATAAACATTAATTTTATTATATATTTACTATTCAATAATAAAACTAGGCTGCAAGCACTTTAGAATCAAATTTTTATACAAAAGGTTAGTTTTTATGTGTCCCTAGGACGACAAAGAAAGTTGAAGTAGAGCTCATGTTAGGCAAACTCTAATCACAACTTTGTCGGCGTACATTAGTTAGATGACCTAACTAACAGTATGTATTGCACTCTCTAACATTGTGTGCAATCCTGTCCGCTTACTCTATGCCATCTTTCTAACTTAACTAATTTTATTTCTCATTCTAACATATCTTCGTTCTTCCCAAACTCACCTTACTCTCAGTCCGTAGAGTGGGTATGACGCTCCCTCGGGAGCTCAACTAGTCTTTGCGGACTTCTGGTAAAGTGACCTCTATATGGCAATTAGCCGGAGGAGGTTAAACAACAATACTAGAGCTAATGTTAAGTGAAAGAAAAGATTATAAAAACCAAACCACGCTTGCAAATAGTAACATTTTATAATTGTTTTTGAACGTTACAATCTTATTATTATATATATTTTTTAACGAAAAAGCAATGTATTTTACCTGATGATTGCTAAACGCATAAAACTTTTAGTAGTACAAATTATGTATTTTTTATTTAATTTTCTCAAAAAAATCAATTATATCAAAAAAATCAATATATATATATATATATATATATATATATATATATATATATATATATATATATATATATATATATATATATATATATATATATATATATATATATATATATACTATATATATATATATATATATATATATATATATATATATATATATATATATATATATATATATATATATATACAGGATTACAGATGTCAAAAGCTGTTTTGTCTTTAAATATATTTTTTACTACTAGCCATCTAAATTTGTATTTAACTTTGTTTTGATCAGTGACGGATCCAGCATTTTTTTGGTGTTTGAGATGACTTCCAGACATGAAGCAAACTCCAAACATTGGTATGTTTACACTCATGTAATAATGATGATTTGCAAAATAATGATGATTTGCAAAAATTTGCGATGATTGGAGGCTGGGAACAAAAAAGCCCTAAAATTTCATCTCCCTTGCAACAAGTTGATAAAATATTTTTAACCTATTCTCAACTAAATTTATATTTATCGATAAATTTTAAGTTTCATAGTTTGCCTTTAAGCTTTCAAAAGTTATGACCATCTAAAGTTTAATCCCCATCAATATGAGGGGGTTACAAATTTTATATGATCATAATTTTCAAACGCTTAGAGATTGTACAACAATACTTAAAATTCGATAAATATAAACTTATATGAGAATAGCAAAAAAATTGATTTTGATATTGCTGTGAAAAATGCATTTGGGAACTGTGAAGCAGATGAATTAGCTATTTACTTGCCCTTTAAAGTTGTTATCGTAATTTTTGAAAAAAAAAAATTTGAACTTTGCTAACATTATTTTGAATTTTGCTAACAAAAAAGTAAAATTAGTTTGTTATACGCACAACTTTTGAATATATAGTAAATTCCCGGTTGTTGAAGACCGTTTAACTCGAATTTTTGTTAACTTTAACTGCTTCATTTAGTCCTTTGAAATCGTCAATGTGATTACTATTAAAATTTTCTGATTTATTGAACCTCGGGTTAGTTTAGATTACTGGACATATTTTCATTTTTTTGCTCCTCAATTTGAGGTTTAGGGTCAAAATTGACAAACAGTGCTTACTATTAAAATATTATTTTAATTTTTTACAAAATATATAAGGTTGACTTTCACTAAAAGCTTTAATAGTAAGAACAAGCATTAAATATCCACTGTCAGCTGATTACTGTTTTTAACAAGCAAAAATGGGGCTGTGCAATACTTTTACTGAAAAGGAAAAACGTTGCTGTTTTAATAAAAAAGTAAAAATGCTATCTTGTATTAAAAACGTTTAGTTTTTAGTACAAGAAAGCGGACAGATGGTTTTTTTTATGTATCTCTTGATTGTAATAAAGCAGTTTTGCTATTTTTAATGTTTGCATACTCTGTATTGTTAATAAAAACTTATACATATCTTGTACAAATTTTATTTATTTAAAAAAAAATAGTCTGAAAAAGAGTTTGTAGTTCTTAGCCATTTAATAATAGCAAAAATTACTAATATCGTTATGTTTGTATACATGCATATTATTTTTAAGAATGACAACTTTTTAAAAAAAAATTGAAAATTTTGATTTGGGCCCCTAATAGCTCTGGAAAAAAGCTGCGTCCATGCATGACTTTGCACTTGAATATTCGAACTCCAATATACACTCTATATTCGAACCGATAACTCGAATAGACACTCCAATATTCGAACCTCGGATAACTCGAACTTTGATAAGTCGAACTACTTTTTCGTCCCCTTTTAGCAAAATTCATTGGTTAACTCGAACTTTTTGTATAGGAAATTAAGAAATTTCCTATACAAAAGGAGGTTCGAGTTATCGGGAATTAACTGTAGTTTATTTAAAATTATACTCCCTCTGTTCCTAAATACAGTTCCGATTTGCACTCAACATAAAGAATTATTTAAAATAAATTATTTTTTAAATTTTTCATTAAAAATCTATTTTTACTTGAACATTTTGAACGTTTTATATTCTATTAGTATTTAATGTTCAAAATGTTCAACAAAAAATTCATTTTATTTTAAAAATTAAAAAAGTTAACAACAGTATGTTTTCAATAACTCTTTACGTAGAATTAAAATCGGAACGGTATTTCGGAACGAAGGTACTGATTATTTATAACTTGTAACTGCATTTGATAAAAGTAGTAGAGGTTTTTCTAGAGTATTAATACTTTTGAGTTAAAAACTTCTTTGAATTGTTTAACTTGGCATTAATTGAAGTATTATTATTTTCACATTTATTTATTATTTTATTTACTTGCATTGAATTGTATCTTAAGAAACAGTAAAATAAATACATGTTTTTTTTATCTATTGATTTAGAATACTTTTAATTGGTTGTGCACCAGTGAATTGTAGGGTACATTTTATCTAAACCAATTCAAAAGAAATATCTTGTATTGAAGTATGATCCACTGTGCCCCAACAGTGGATCATACTACAATACAATACTTGCGTCTGTTAAGACTTAAGTATTACATATAAACTAACATGTACAAACAAAAACAAAAGCGAAACAGTCTGTAAAGTGTAAAACAGTAAATTAAACAAAATTAAAATAACGAAACTCATAAGCAATCTATAATTTGGTATATTGGCAAAACAATTCAAACTTATAATAAATGTGAATGATTGAAAAAGTCCTTAAAAATCTTTAAAACAGTTTTTAAGTTTTAATTATTGGAACTTTTACTCAGGATAACATTGTTTATATATAACTAAACTAAATTTATAGTTCAATCAAAACATCGCTAGAATGCATGCACTAAACTATATTCAAAAATGACTCACTAAATTAACAAACTTTGTATTAATATTTTTCAATATTAATCAGCTGACTTAAAAAAACGCACCAATAAAGTTACAGTTGAAAGAATAGCTGCATTGACGGGAAACGCTCTTAACATTGTAGCCCCAAAGCCTCTGAAAAACCAAGCTAAACCTTCTTCCCGGCAACTTACCAAAAAGCAATCGTAGTTAGATTTATATTGTCCTATTGGAATTATTCCTTTGGCTTGAATTCTTGTTTTAATAACATCAACAGGATACACTATTGCCCATGACATAACACCAGATAAGCCTCCAGTTAAAAACAAATGATGTAAACATAAATCATCTACAGATTTACCGTCTGGTATTAAAAAAGCATTCATATAATGAAAAGAACCAAAGTAAATAGCCGTTGCGGGAATATCCCTCATTAAAACAGTAGTAAAACCTCGAAAACATCCACGAACACCTTCTTCCTCAAGAATTTTTAAAATTGTTTGTAATGCTCCTCTGTATTTAGTATTATGAAGTAAAGTTTTGCAATCTCTACCTTGTAATTGTAATTTTATTTTTGCAAGCTCAATTGGAGTGGTAACCACAGCTTGCACCGCACCAGTAACACCTCCAGCTGCTATTTCTCCGGTTGTGTCATTTGCTACAAATGAACGGAACTGACCTTGGAATCCAAATATTATTGCATTTTGTAAACCAACACCAAGTAACGGTGGTGTAATACCTTTGTATAATCCAACAAACTGCAAAGAAATTAAAAATTTCATATCTTATTTTACATACATACATACATACATACATACATACATACATACATACATACATACATACATACATACATACATACATACATACATACATACATACATACATACATACATACATACATACATACATACATACATACATATACAAAAACCATCATTAAAGAAGACTTCACATAAAATTTTAATTGTATAAAACAAATAAATCTTAAAATATAAATAAATATAGTTTCTATATTAAGAATTAAATTATTAAATGCATGTATTTTATTTTTCACCTTTTTCAGAAATTTTGATTGATTCCATTTTGTGTAAAATATTTAAATATCAAAGTTAGGTAATTAAAATTAAGTAATTACTTTATAATTCATATTGTCTTTTAAGAGCATTCAAAAATAAAATTTGATGGGATAGACTTAATGTAACCTTTAGAACTATTATAGCTTTTTATGTTTAAATATATTTATAATGAATAGTTATAACATTTAAGCAATATTAGTACCATGAGCCAAATCAACCATTCCGCAAAAGTATGAAATTCTATAGAAACATTTTTCCTGGGATGTTAACGCTGTTCGTACAAACAAAAGATCAAAGAAAACTCAGTGCTATAATTAGTCAACTTCATGAATAAAGTTTTGTGTTTCCTTTACGTGATGCAAAAAATGAATAATAGCTAATTAACTTTACAATTTTTTGTTTATTAATAATGTTGGTTCAAATTTATTAAAAAAATTTTGTTTAGTTCTTTGATGTCTGTTTCCTATCTAAACATTTCTAATAAGGGGTCGTTCATAAAGTACGTACGCTCATGTAGGGGAGGGGGGAGGTCTTCAAAAAGCGTACAAAAGCGTATGGGGAGGGGGGAGGAGGGTTAAATTTAAAAGTAGGTACTTCGATTTTCTAACTTTACACAATTAACCATCTAGTCAATAGAAAAGTTAAAGTTCTGACTAAAGATCCTAGTTTGCCAACATAAAAAGATGTATTATATAGGGAGTAGAAGGTATAGTTTCTCTCTATGCACACACATGCATGGGCGCCCGCAAGATTTTTTGATGTTCCAGATGAACCACTTCCACACATTGTGCCAACTCCAAACTTAAGAATGTTTATACCTATGCCATTTGAAGAGGCCTTGCAAAAAATTGTTATGGCGGTAGTCTTGGAAAAAAAAACCTCAAATGCTTGTATTACAGGGGCCAGTATATAAGGGGTGGCATGTGTGCATGCATGTGCAAAAAATAGTTTGCCTATTTTTTGAGTAAAAAAAAAACAGGTTTTAGCAGTGCAACCCCCCTCCCCTAAAAAAAAAACGTTTCATTAGGGTCTCAAAATTTTCCAAATTTTACCGTTAAGTTTTGCTAAAATAAAATAGCGAAAGGGCATAAAATTTGCTGCTCCCCCACAACACCCTACCCCCTCTAATTACGGGGTATGGATAGCCTTCGCTCGGCACTGGGTTTTAAACTTTGTTTTCAATATTACTCTTCTCGCGTGACTCGCTCTTTACTATACTGTTAGAATTAGGTTGGCATACATGGTAACCGTGAGCCATAAAGTTACGATATTTTAAGGTTGTTTAACTTTTGATAAAGTTTCAGCTATTAAATTTATTTAAAAGTTGTTTGACTACTCGTAAAAAAGGTAAACATAATGTATATTTTAAATTTCAAGGTTATTCCAAAAAAATAATTGTTGTAAAAAAAAGTAATAATAATAAAAAACGTTGCTACTTTGGTAATGATAGAAATAATTTTTTTAAATATCTTAAATATAAATTAATGTTAAATTTTCACATTATTTTGGAATTTTTATTTATTTTTGTTAAACTATCTACCTCAACAAAAACTTTTTCAAATAAACTAAAATCCCGGTAACTTCAAAGGGAGCAAGGTGAACGGTTTAATTAAACGTTTGAATAGAGTAAAGTAAAACAATTGTTCTTGCCTTCTAGGAATATAGAAACAGTTTGAGAAATACTTAACTTCAAATTAGCCGATGTTCGAGTTGCCGAGATTTTACTGTATTACGTTTAAAACTTTTAAACCCAATTTTTATATATATCAAGCTTACCGACTCATTTTTTATTATAGTTTTGACACAATCCATAATTCCTCTACTAGTATTTCCATTTTGAACTTGCATGCGAACCTAAATTTTATGCATAGTTTTGTTAGTTTATTGATCAAAAGTTTCATTTTTTTTATTCAAAAATTTTTTTTGTGCCTAATTATTACAAGTTTGTGATTACATAATAAAGAATTTATAGTGGTTATACAAATAAAAACAAAAAATTGCAAACGATTTTACATAAATAATTAATAAACTTCCGTAACAGTGTAAAATGAATGTAGAAGACCAAATGGTCTTCTGCATGAACTGCTTTACATTGTCATACATATAAACCTATATTCACAAAAATTTTATAATAAATTATGACATTATAATAATTACATCATTATTAAATCATTACATTATAACAATTACATCATCATTAGTAAAAAAGATAACCAGCATACAAACTTATCGTATTTGTTTTTAAATGTTTACACAAATATTATCAGGGCCGAAGGGATGGAGGTGTAGGTGGATGTCCTCCTCCCCCTCCCCTCAAAGCTGTCAAATAAGCATTTCAGTTGACACATTGAGCAAGTTTTGAGTTCTAGTTGGCAAATTGCAAATATTGAGGACCTTTTTTTTATGGTGTTTCTAGTTGGCAAAAAAATACATACACCCCCTCCCCCATAGAACACCTCTTCGGGACGGCCCTGAATATTGTTAATGTTCAAAATAGATTTATATATCGTCAGCTCGGATTACAAGTGTCATATCAATAATTTATTAAAATTATATATAAAAATATAATTATCTAATTTATGTAAATTTAAAATTATGTTAATGAAAAAAAATTCTTTTTGAATAACGTTATATTGTAACGTTATATAAAAATAACTTTTTACATTTACATAATTCACATTTTTTTTTTATTCTTTTAATTTTTTTAATTTTTTTATTTATTTAAATTTTCATGCTATATTTTTCTATACAATGCTCTCATATCCGAGATATTGTTGGCTTAGCATAAGAACAGCCACGAAAAGACATTAAAACTAATCCAAAGTAGCGTTTGTTATTGACCAATATTTGTGTAGGGTAGGGTGGGGCTAGTTGAGCATTATATTTTAGTTAGCATTATATTTTACAGTTTAACTATTCTTTTGATAATAACTTTTCAAGTTAAAAAAAATCTTAAATGCATTCCCAGGAAAAAAGGTTCTATAGAATTTCTATAAATTTTTAAAACATATAGTCTATAGAAATTCTATAGAATTCTATAGAATTTCTATAGAATCTCTGTTAATTTCTATAGAAATTTCTATAAAACATTTTTTTCTACTTTTTTTATAGAAAAAAAAAGTTTTATAGCAATTTCTATAGAAATTAAAAGACATTCTATATAAATTCTATAGAATTTCTATAGGCCATTTGTTTCAATAGTTTATAAAAATTGTATAAGTCATTTTTTCCTGGGTTCGCTTTAAAAAAAAATTACCTTGACAGTATCAAATGGTTGGCCAACAAAAACGCCAGCAGCCCCTATATAAAAAAAAAATAAAATTTTTATCTCATTTATTATATTTTCATGTAGAAAAAAGTATCAACAAAATCATTATTACCCTACGGGTATTTGTTTTTAAAAGTTACGTTCAAAATGTCTTTTGAACGTTTTTCAAACCTCTTTTAAACGTTCTTTACGTAAGAATGTTTTGAAGACGTTTACAAGACATTTAAAATACATTTAGAACGTAACTTTTAAAAACAAATGCCCGTAGGTAGCTTAACTAACAAAATTATTTTTTTGATTAAAAATATATAATCACAGAAAGACAACTTACACAAAAAAATTAGAAAAAATAAATAAAAACTATTATTGTTGTTGAAAAGGACATATTTTAAAGGACAGAAGGGATAGTAAACTCTTGAGAATGAGATATTTTTGTTGCATCTTTTTTTTACTAAGAAAAAAAATGCAACAAAAAACACTTACAGTTTTAGTTTTCAATCATGCAACAATCTTTGGTATTGTGGTTTATCCTCCTCCGGCTAATTGCCATATAGAGGCCACATTACCAAGGTACCGCAAAGACAGGTTCGGCTCTCCAAGGAGCGTCATAACCCGCTCTACGGACCAAGAGTAAAGTGAGTTTAGGAAGAACGAAGATATGTTAAAGTGAAAGACAGAAGTAGTCGTGTTAGAAAGATAGCATAAAGAAAGCGGACAGGATTGCACTCGATGTTAGGAGGTGCAAAAGGTTTGTTTATAGTTGTTTTATTTACATATGACTGCGAATCTTTTATTTACATATGACTGCGAATCATGCAACAATCTTTAATTCGATTAGACCTGGCTTTTTTTTTTACACTTCTTCAAATTTTTTTTGTTATGGTTATTAGGATCAAGCTTGTGGCTCATCTTTATTTTTATCTTCATTTTCAATAAAAAAATAAATATTTTTTATTTAGTATAAATTTTCAGTTGATTTATAATTTTTCACATCCTAATTGTGTGTGTGTGTGTGTTTTAAACATGGTCAGAAATGTCAAAAAGTATGGTCACAAAGTTCTTTTAACATTCCCTTAAGTAGATTGGTGGCTTTTTGTATAGTAAGCTTTTTTTAAAGCAGAAATCACTGCAATATATTTAAAAAATTCATGAAACAATATATAACGTTATATAGTATACTATATAAGTTATATAGTAAGTCATGAATATTTTAATTTAATAGAGTTTGTAATAAACGTTATATTGCTAAATGGTAACGATACACGGTTATACACGTTGATTGCTTAGATTAAGATGGTTTAAATTTTTTTTATTAATATATTAGTTTGTCATTGTAGTACTTTAGTATTATTAACTAATTTTTAGTTCTTTAAAGTGTCAATACAGACCACTTTGCAAAATGTCAATACATATAGGACCGCCGAGAGCTTTCATGACGCCCAGGGCAAAGCAGTTTCTATAAGCACGCATATTTTTAAGTTAAAAGCATGAACAATTATACAAGTTAATTACTGTGTTTTTATTTCTAATAACGTTACTTTACATCCATATTTTCATGAAACGTATCTTAAGAATCATAATAATCATGAAGCTTATAAAGAAGTCATTGTGTGACGCTGTGTTGGATGTTGAGACTTTGATATTAGATTTTGCGCAGTTTTTTTTATAATGCTTTTTATAATCTATAACAGTTTTCTCTTGCACGGTATAGGTGAGAGACACCACCTCGTAGTTACAAGTTTTGACTTTGAGAGAGACATTTGATTTGCGTCGAGATTTTAACACTCTTTAAGGACTTGTTAGAAAATCTTAGCAAATCTTAAGTTAATTATTTAAGTTTTTTATTTTTATTTTGCTATTTAAAACCGTGATTAAATTTTCTTTCAGAATAATCATAAAAGTATTTATGAGATTTTTTTTCTAAAATAAGCTTATCATTAACAATAAAATGTTTTGATCTTGTGTCTACTTTTGATAAGATCTTGTGTCTACTTCAATGTCGTCAATATAAAAAGTCAAATTTTTTTGTATTAGTCGCCACCAACCAATGAAAAGAGAAGCATTATTTAATACTATAGTTGTTTGGCAATATAAATAAAGCAAATTAATTAATTGCGCCAAATTTTATTCTTCATCAATAAAAACAATTTTTTTACTTTTTTGTAATTAATTTTTTTAACAACCAATACGATAAAAATAATATTGTTGTTTTTTGAAGAATTTTAAACTATTGTTTTCTTTTCATGACTATAGATTTTTATTTTTTTATTTTATGTTTTTAGATTATAATTCATTGTAGCAGTCATTAAAACATTTTATAAAGTACAAAGTGTTGCTGTTTTTTTGTACAAATTTATATAAAAATTAAAAAATTAACTTAAAATACATTATAACACAGGTTATAATTCACAGCTTACAATTCTACTGATTTTTTTGTTTTGAAAAATTGATTCTGTTCACACTTGAAATAAACTTTTTTTTGAGTTTTTTTTTTTTAATTTATAGCAAATCTCAAATTTGATATCCAAAATCTTTTTTTAATGCTCTTACTTCTTTTTGAAAAAAAAGCATACGTACTTTATGGATAACCTTTTACCATACAGATGTTCTCTTTTATAACTATACTTTCACATGATACATACAATTCCCAATCTGTTTGGCAAATTTACTTTTTGTTTTAACCATAATTCTTTTAACCATAATTCCTGACTCACTCTTCTTGTTCCAAGATTTTCTTTTGTCAGAACGTAAAACCATTTTACTACTTCATTTAAAATTATCTGTTAAACTTAGTTTCTGACAAACTGTGACTTACCACTGCTCTTTCTGTTAACCAGTAAACTACACCAGTACCATCAACCCAAATATAAACTACAATAATGTTATACGTAATTAATTTCTTCCTAATATTTTATACATTTTTCTCAGGGTATATGCTGCTTCCAGCTCCAGTCTTGGGATTACCTTGCCTTGTTTTTAGATTAAAAATAATGAGAAAAATAAAAAAATAGATTATAAGAAAACACATATATATACGTAAATTAGATGTTATACGTAAATTAGAAGTAAACGAATGCATATTTTTTAAGAATCCATCAAAAAAGTATTCTCATTTAAATGCCTTAGAAGAAAATTCATTATTATTTATAAAAAGATTTTGCTTAAGTCTTATTGATTATTGATTTAGTGAAGAAAGTGTTTTAAGATTATTACTTAAAAGTGTATTCCATATATTATTGTATTTAGGACAGGCGAGAGCAGATGTCACGTGGGGGTGGGGTGGGGGTGCAATTAAAACTTTTGCCGACTTAAAAAAAAAAAAAAGGTCCCCGTTTTTGAAAATTTGCCCACTGACTGACTAAATTTACCGACTAATCTATTGACAGGGTCTACATTTGCCGTCTAACTAGTCAAAAAGGATCAAATTTGTTGACTAAGGGTCAAATTTGCCAACTAAAAATCATTGATGGGAGATATCACACCCCCTATCCCGCCTGTACATATCCTATCCACTTATGTATTTCATACATAAGTGTATTCCATACATAAATGTATTCCATTCATAAGTGTATTCCATACAGAAGTGTATTCCATACAGAAGTATATACATAAGGGCCTCTGTGATTGAGCATTGAGTGGCTGCCGAGGAAAAAAAATTCTATAGAATTTTCTATAAACTTTTGAAACATATGGCGTAGAGAAACTCTATAGAATTTCAATAGAATGTCTATTAATTTCTATAGAAATTGCTTTAAAACCTTATTTTCTATAAAAAAAAAAAGTAGAAAAAAAATTTAACATTTACATATATGTAAATGTTAAATTGTAACAATGTATAAATAAAAAATATATGTATTTCCAACAATACTGGTTTAACAACTGTTAAGCTTTGTACAATTATTTTGTTATTCCAATATTTTTTGAAATTTTATTTTCAATTACTTTTGTATGTTCTCTCAAGCTTAATCAATAGACATCTAAGTTAAATTTCTTTAAACCTTTTAAATATATCAATTATTGCCAACTCCTATACTTTTTTTAATACTTTTTTTAATGTTTAAAGAAGACTGCATTTAATAATTCATCTTTAAGTAAGTTTATTGTTAGACATATCAAAAGTATCATTAGAAACTAACTCATCAAAGTTGATTTGGGGAGATTCAGTTTTGAATGCTAAAGATAGACCAACATTAATAAAAAAAATCATTGTTTTAGCCACTAATTATTTTTTTATTTTTATTTTTTTTTATTTTTTATTTTTTTTTTTTCAATTTTTTGCCGTAGAAAGTTACAATTTATAAAATAACATAAATAATAAAACAAATGGCTGGAGCAAGAAGAAGACATCAGTTTGTCTTATCACCGAGCCCCATAGTGACTTCATTTCAGGTCGTTTTTTACAACAAAATATATAAAATCGTGATAAATTGTTTGTGATAAAATATGTAAAAATGTGAAAAACTACGTTTTACAATTGATATAACTGTTTATATATAAATTCGTTTAGTAAAATAAATTTAGAACAAGTAAAAGTTAAAACAAATAAAAGAAATAAATTGTGCTAGTTTATTTTATACTAAAAAAGAAAAAGAAAATTTAAGTCCGTAGATAATAAAAAACGCTTTGATTCAGATTTGAACTGTTCAAGTGTATTTCTTTTGATAGAAACAATCTGGGGAAAAATTTCTATCATATTTACTATCTAATTATTTATAACATATTTACTATACAATTTTTTATAACATATAAATTATCTATTTTTTAATAAAGTAATTTTAATCTAATTTTTTATAACATATTTATTATCCAATATCTTTATTATCTAATTTTTTATAAAATATTTATTATCCAATATCTTTATTATCTAATTTTTTATAAAATATTTATCCAATATCTTATTATCTAATTTTTTATATCATATTCATTACTTAATTTGAGAACTTTTTGAATATTTTTTCTGTCTGAATTATTTTTACAAATCACTCTATAAAACGCTACGTACTTTGAGGGTACTTTTTTATTTTTTTCGATCTTTTTAAAGTTGACTTAAAAAATCGTTTAAAGTTTTTATAATTAGTTTCATTACAAAAGTTATTTTTAAGAAATTTTTTGTTATGTGGAAAAATACTTGAAGCGGCGAAAACATAATTTTGGTAGAAAAATAACTTTTAAGACCAATAATGGAAGTTAAAGCAGCAATTATGATTAAAAACAAAATGGTGGACTAATTAAACATGAAAACAAAAATAAACATGCTGCGAAAAATTGTCAATTTAAAGAATGCAGAATAAGTTATAAAAAACATAACACTTTGATTTGTTAAAACAGGAATGCATAAATAAATGGCAAAAATGAAATCAAAAAGAAACCATGGGAACAGTGCTTAATGCGAGTCCAACTATTCACTCAATAGTAATTGCAAAAGTAAATGTGACAATGAAGAAAATTTAAAGTTAAAGCAACTCAAGGACAGATTTACAAGAAGCAATCTTCAGATTGATGGAATGGCCAGAAATAAACTTAAGAACTGAGATGACACTTTAAAAAATACTAACTCTATTTGAAAAGAAACTTTCTCTCAGTAATTTAATATAGAGAGAGTTCATAGAACGGAAAAAAGAAAGAAAACATGACAAGAACCATAGTTTTTAAATTATTCCATTTTAAAGACAAAGTGAAAGCTTTGCAGGCTGCAAATAAACTTAAAGACAAAGTGAAAACTTTGCAGGCTGCAAATAAACTTAAAGACAAAGTGAAAGCTTTGCAGGCTGCAAATAAACTTAAAGACAAAGTGATAGCTTTGTAGGCTGCTAATAAACTTAAAAGATCCGGAATTTACATCAATCAAGATTATTATTTTGAAACAAATGAGTAAAATGAAATTTGACAGAAATAATGTAAAGTATTCACTTATTGTTTACGATAAACTGATTGTGAATGAATTTAGGAATAGCAAACCGATTCCTATTTAAAATGGTTAAGGACTCTGTTTTTAAAAATATTAAATTTAGTTCACTGCTAATTAAAATATCAATATTTTTAGAAAAACATTCTGAAGCTGATATTAATTTCTATAATAGCATTGATTTAACAAAATATATTACTCCTTTTATTATACCGTAAATTCAATAAATCTAATAGAAGAAATGGAGAATGACTTCTTGCCATTTCTCCATATTAACATTAAAAGTCTTCAAAAAAAATTTTTTATTAAAACATTTTTTTAAATAAAATTTTTATAATTTAAAAATATTTATTTTTAAATTAATTGTCAGCGAGACATGGTATGATGAAAAACACACACATATATATATATATATATATATATATATATATATATATATATATATATATATATATATATATATATATATATATATATATATATATATATATATATATATATATATATATATATATATATATATATATATATATATATATATATATATATATATATATATATATATATATATATATATATATATATATATATATATATATATATAATCGAGGACGATTTCGCCAGTTTTCCAAGAAAAAGATGTTATTTTTGCATAACTTTTTTTTTTTTTTTTTTTTTTTTTTATGTTGATTTAGGTGCCCCAAGAAGTCCTTACGGTCTCATCACAGAGCACCGCGGAAGAGCATTTAATAGGAAGTTCACGCCTCCTTCCTAACCGATGTCGCAAAACTTGCCCAAAGGTGGGTTTGAACCGCGGATCTTACGTTTCTGAGGCAAGTGTGCTACCACTGCGCCACGGCTGCTAATATTAAGATGCCATATATATAACGCCATATTAAGATGATGTAAAATATTTATTATTTGAAAATTATAACCTTATAACTATGGATTGATCATAGTTGCTGCCTAATTTGATTGGTTGTTGTAAGTTTTAAATAAGGTTTGCTGTTTGATGTTATTAATTGATATTATTGTGTCACTCTTGCTTCAATTGGCATTATTATTAGTTTTTGTGAAATTGATTGAAATTACATTTGAGAATAACTACTAAGGTGAGAGCTTCATAAATTTGTTAAAACTATTAAGGAGTCGTCCATAAATTACGTCACGCATTTTTAGACATTTTTTGTCTTCCTCCCCTCCCCTCCTCGTAACGTATCCGTAACACTTTGTTGACCCCCACCCCAATATTACGTAACAATTTTGTACCCCCCCTTCCTAAAAAATTTTTTTTGTGTTTTTTTAGGGAGGATGTGAGGGAGTGCAAAATTTAAAAAAATACAAAAAGATTTTAAATAAAATAATGTCTATTATTCTCTGAGCTTCTTTGATTTAATTAATTAGTACTTTTCAGTCTATTTAATGTTTTTTTTTCATCCCAATAGTTCCGTAAAAAAATTGTATAAATTAACATTGCTCTCCTAAACATGAAACAAGTTTTAAAAATCTATTTTTCCGATATATAATACATTCAAAATATTATATATATAGTATATAATAAATTATATCATATTATACATGCAAAAATATCAATTTATAAATACAATTTTTTTCCAACGAGCAACGTAAGCGTAGTCGAGTGGATTTTAGTTATTGCACAAAGATTGTTTTTTTGTTGCTGCATACTTTTGTGCACCAACTAAATAAAGTTCTGCACTTGAACCATATAAATTCAAAGCGCTTTACGTGCCCTGCACAAACAGCCGTAACAGCCCGTTAATAGGCTGTAACGAAGTTTACACATCGACTAAGTAAGATTTAGGATTAGTTGATTTTGCAATTAACATGTATATACATCAACTGAGGGTTTTGGTTGGGTCAGATACACTTTTAATTAAAAAAACGTCTTTTCTAAAAAAAAAAAGAAAAAATTTTGCGTCACAAAATCGAGACCCCCTCCCCCTCGTAACAAATCGTCACAAAATCGCCTTCCCCTCCCCCTAAGCGTGACGTAATTTATGGACGACCCCTTATCTGGCGTTCGTGGTATTTATTTTAAATAGGTTTTTGTTGAAGTACAATA
The DNA here is from genome assembly GCF_022113875.1 of Hydra vulgaris. Classification (NCBI taxonomy): domain Eukaryota; kingdom Metazoa; phylum Cnidaria; class Hydrozoa; order Anthoathecata; family Hydridae; genus Hydra; species Hydra vulgaris. The sequence goes on along the minus strand of NC_061160.1, from coordinate 29,386,840 downwards.
TTGTGGGGTGATTTTGCCTCAGAATGATTAAATAGTCCCACAGTTAAAAAAAATACATAATGCACAATATTTTAGCTTTCTAAACAATATTTAATATTAATATTTATAATTATACAAACAATTTTATGAAATTATTGGGCATATATCAGGAATTATAGTAATGATAAATAAATATGTATTAAAAAAATAATGAAAAATTTATTAGAAGTATTTTAACATAAGGTATAATAAATCAGTAGTTTTTAGATATACATTTTTAAATAGTTTTCTAAAAAAAATTTTCTCCTAAAACTTTGTATTTGAAAATGTCATTAGTTCCAGTTAAACCCAATTAAAAAAAATTCTTATATTCGAATTTCTTCTCATTCAATGCTCACCAATGCTAATTGTTTATAGCCACTATACCAATTAGAATATTTAAAATACACCAATATAAAATGCAAGTATCGATATTTTAAAAGATAGTTATTATGCTAATCGGCAATATTTATCTTGTTGCGATTTTACCTTAAAAGCCAAAATCTAAAACTTGCTGTATATTACCTATGTTTCAGATAGTATGCAAGTATCTCCCAAAGAAAAAGAAATCCTATAGTAGTACCAATCTCCAATTGGCTATTCAAGAATGAAAATGTCATGAAGAATGAAATGTCAAATGAAGAAGTTCTCAAAACAAAAAAGCTAGTGACTCAAGAAAGAAAAAGAAATTTTTGCCTAATCAAGTAAAAGCATATGGCTCAATGAAGAGGAAATCCCATAGTTTAAAAACATTATTAAATGCTAGCGAGTACGTCAAAAGCTTATAACAAAAACAGCAAAAAACAAGTCGCTGTTTTGTGTTTGGTGTGGCATGGGTAGATTCATCAGAAGACTATCTCCATTACGTTTCTTGTCATAAATGGACGTGTGAAGCCTGCTTTTGAATTGACATGTGCACAGAATGTGCTTAATTCGACAAAATATAATAAAGCTTTAGTTCTTTTTACATTGGCGAAATCGTCCCATATAAGTGTGTACCGATGTTTATGAGTATAAATAATTTTTTTTTTTTTTTTAATTTTTAAAGATGGTCGAACTAAATATAGTTTGTTCAATATGATTCAGTTAATGGTATACGAAAAAAGCGTATCAGGTTGAACAGACAACATTAAAGCAGCAAAAGTGCTAAAATCGCTCCGGTCTACCCTCTAAAATGGACGAACAGTAATGAATTTGGTTACTATGTAACAGAATTCGTTACAATTCGTTTGATTTTGGTCAACTTATTTACCGAATTTAATCGAATTTCCAGCTTTTTTACTTAGTTAAGTTCCAACTAAAATTATTAAATTTCAAAGAAATCTGAATTAAATTATTTTATAAGGTGTATAAGCATTTTTTAAAAGAAAATGAAAAAGACCGAATATTGTCAATTTTGTAACAGAATTTCAATTTGTTTAAATTCGATTAGCAAAGCTAAACGAACTTCACCGTTGCGTATCTAATAAAACAATTCTTTTTTTTTTTTTTTTTTTTTTGCAGTTTTCCAATAACATAATCTTAATTACATTTTGAGCCTTTCGTTACAATACAATTTAATAGCAATAACTAACAGATACTTTCAATTTGAAAAAAGTTGGCTTAGAAAACTATTTTTGAATCAGTATAAGACTTAAAAATATATCCATTTAAACGAAAAGTTTTTTAATACATGAAAAAAGTTTTAAGACAATAAACTTACCACCAATGCATCCAGCGCCAAACTCTAAGACCATATCAAATTAATAAACCTTTTTACGGTTTTATTATTCACAACAATTTTTTTTTAACTATTTTTATCTAAAAGGTTTTTAAAAAAAATAATCTGGGTTGTTATGCAACATTGTTTTTTGCAGTTTCCCAATAACATAATCTTAATTACATTTTGAGCCTTTCGTTACAATACAATTTAATAGCAATAACTAACAGATACTTTCAATTTGAAAAAAGTTGGCTTAGAAAACTATTTCTAAAATCAGTATAAGACTTAAAAATATATTCAGTTAAACGAAAAGTTTTTTAATACATGAAAAAAATATTAGGACAATAAACTTACCACCAATGCATCCAGCACCAAACTCTAAAACCATATCAAATGACTTAAAAATAATAATAAAATCAATAAACTTAAAAAATTCAAAAATTTGAAAAATTCTAATTATAAAAATTCTAGGATCAATGATTAGCTGATGGAGATATTGATCTATCATTTTTACTCACGAATACCTTTTCAATAAAATTTCACGCGAATGTTTGCACCTTTATATTCCTGTTTGCACCTATTTATTTCCGATCATAATAACTTATTTTTATGATTAAACAAAACACATAAACAAACAAAAAAGTATAACTGCTTAAAACATTGCACATTCACCGGAAGGTTTCTCAATAAACCAATCAATGCCAAAATTTATTCAAATAATAACCAAAAAATTATAAACCGCACTTTTATTTTTTAAAGTTGGGTTATTACACAAATGCATTACATCAATTTATTACGTATTTGCTATATTTTAGGCGCAAAATAAATTAAGGTATATTAAAAATACGTATCTTTCGTCAATGCTAATCCTTAAAAAAAAAATGTATTCAAACAGTATATCGTTTTCAGGCGCTTCAAAGAGAAGCTTAAGTAAAAAATAGGCATCCTAACATAAATTTTCAATATACTAGAATGGTTTGTAATTGATGACAATTTTTTTTTTAAATAAGGATGTCGAGACCACAAAAGAGATTATTAAGTGCTTTATTGATATTACATTTAGTACGTTGCAATAATTACACTCCAATATGCACATTGCAACAAGTACATTGAAATATATAAAATAAAATAAGTAAATTGCAATATATACGTTGCAATAGGTACATTGCAATATGTACATTAAAATAGGTACATTGCAATATGTAGATTGCAATATGTACATTGTTTAATTTAATTTTTAATTTGGCAACTTCTATATAAGACGTAAGTGTTTTATTTAGGGTTTGGAACTTATGCGCATATCGGCGAATATATGCGCATACCATTCAAAAGTTATGCGCATAACATACAAATGATGCGCATACAAATTTAACTGATAAATGCTATATAAAATTAATTAAATATTGTCAAATATAGAAGAAAATGTTTTTTAAATCAAACGCAGGTGACTTTAAATTAAAAGAAACATTTTTAGAAATAATTTTTCATTCGATTTTCTGTTTTTAATTTTATTTATAAAAATTTCAAATTATTTTCATGATTTTTAAACGAATTTCTATATCACAATACTTAACAATTTAATTTATTTTTGTATTAGCTTTGTTCATTTAAAATTTCTTTACATTCAAACTCGCTAAAAACTACAACTTCCTCTAAAATGTAGTCATTTTTGTCATTAGTATCCATCAAAACACTATTGGTATATATGAAAACCATGGCCTACTATATTATATAGTAGGCCATATTTTATGCGTTCATTTGTCAAGAGATTTCTCAATCGTCAATGTATAAATTGAAAAATTGACCATGTTCTCTCTGCTTAAGCTGACAAAAAAATCATTTCAAAAATTGATTTTGCAACTTCAAAGACTGGACAGTTTTCATATAATAGAGTAGAGTGGGGAGAAGTGAAACAGCCTGAAATTTTTAATTAGGAGTGGTACCTAATACTGTTATTTAATGTAAATATTAAATTTAATCCCCTCTATTTATCAGAAATTGCTTTGTTTCCTCGCGTGCGCTAGAAGCCTAAATTTTGAAATGTACCTTAAAAGAGTGTTTACATTGGAGTAAAGTGGCACAGAAAAAATAAATATTTATGCCCGCTTCTTCGCGTCGCCATTTGATTATTTCGATTGGTGAAAGCTCTTGAACAATTTTATGCTGATAAGGTAGGGTTTTTTTTCCAATAAATCCGCGGTTTCAATAGAGAAAATCGAATTTATCGGAGAAAAGTTGTTTTGGGATGTCAAGGAGTTATATACATGTTTAAAATACTCCCATATTTCAATAGAGAGAGGACAGTAGGCAAAGATGTGGAGATTGTCCTCGACTTTACCACAAGTTTTGCATTTGTTGTTTTAACGATCTGTTACCTTGTGCTTTTGGCTAGCAAGGCCGCAGAAGGTAGACTGTTGTGTAAAAATCGAAAGAGGATGTTTTGTGTCGGTCCGCATGCGTGGGAGGTAAAGTTTTTTTTCCAAATTTGGGTCCACGGCATTGTTGTTTTTGTTGAACCGTTCCAGAAAAGTTCTGCTAGCACAACTGTACTTTTGTTTTTTGCCACTTCTAAATAATTTTTTTTTGTTGATTTTAGGGGGATGCTAAAAAGGGACCCGTTGTTGCCTAATATTTCAATTGTTGTTTTGTAGTAATGAGACATTTTGTTGTCCCAGTGTTTTGTAAAATTATTTTGTTTTAAAAAAAATTCCAGCTTTGGTTTTGGTTAGTAAACTTTATAAATGAACTTGCTAACCAGTACTTTGAAAACTAGTAGTAATTGTGAGTGTTATCCTCTCCGCATTCTTTCAGTTGAAAGAGTGTTTTGAGGCGAAGTGCAAGGCTTTGCTCCTTGATAAAATTCCGAGACCCCCGCTTTTGACGGGTAAAAAAAGTGTCTCTCTTTTGACCGGATTGAAATTGATCTTTTGACACAGATTTTTGAATATGGGACTGTGTAAACGTTCTATTACCCATTCGGGAACGGGAAGCACGTTTACCAGAAATCACACTTTTGACATTGCTAACGTATTTATCAACATAGTCTTTCCCCTAAGTGACAAAGTACGTAGTCCCAGAATCTTAAGTTTTTTCTCTATTTTGTTTAGAGTTACTAGCCAGTTGAAATTGGTAGTATTACTCAGTCTGGTATAAAAGGTAACACCCAAAAGTTTTTAACCGGTGTTATCGGTCCACTCTATGTTGTCCAATTCTGGGTACATTTTAGGATCAAAACCCCCAAGAGCAAGACCCTTGATTTTTGAGTCATTGAACCACTTGCTTTTTCAAATAGTTTTATTGTTTCGAAAAAAAAGCGGACTGATTTTACGTCCCTGGCAAAAAATTTCGAATTGTCTGTGTACTGCTGTAATTTAAGGGATTTTGGTGTTCCTGGTAGTGGGAATCCCTCGATTCTGCTGTCTACTCTGATCACCAAAGCGAGAGCTTTAGCGACAAAGACATACAACAAAAGAGAGAAAAGGTCGTCTTGTCTAACTCCCATTTCGGTAGGAAAAGAGGCTGACAGGAAACCGCAATTTAAAACGGATGCCAAAACTTTGGAATATAGAGTGTTAACAAAAGGTATAAAATTTTCTCCGAGATTGAATTTCTGGAGAATCTGCAGCAGAAACGCACGATCGACTTTGTCAAATGCCTTATCTTGATCTATTGATAAAATGAAACTAGGTAGATTTTTAAATTCCGCATAATCTATTATATCACGCACTAAATGTAAATTTGAGAAAATTGTTTTACCTGGAATTCCGCAAGTTTGATTTAGTTCTATAATTTTCCCCATTAATTTTGCAAGTCTTAGGGCCAGCGCTTTTGTGATTATTTTGTAATCAGCCCCGATTAAGGATATGGGCCTCCAATTTTTGCATTCGGTAAAATGTCCTTGTGATTCCCAAAATCAGTGAAAATCACTGATTCCCAAAATCAGTGAAATTATTGATTTTTTTTATAGAGTGGCTGGTATTTTTTTCTACGAAAAGTATTTCGTAAGCAAGTTTTTCAAAATCTTTTTCTAAAATGTGCCAAAAAGTTTCGTAAAATTCAGCTGGGAGTCAGTCATAGCCCGGAGATTTTCCGTTTTCAAATTTAAAAAGGGTATCTTTTAGCTCCACGCCAGTTAGGCGGGTATTTAAAATTTGGTTTTAATCATCACTTAAATGTTTAGTGATGTGTGACAAGACATAGTTTTGGCTGTCTTTGCATAAATTCGTTTTGGTGTAAATGTTTTTATAATATGAAACGAGGGAGTTAAGTATTTCACCAGATTTCTCGTCAATGTGCCGTCATTCTTGCGAATTTCGGTAATTGATTTATTCCGATCTTGAACTTTTTCCCAATAATACAAAAATTTTAAAGATTTTTCTCCTTCTTCGATTAGATTTTGTTTCGTGCGAATAAACGCTCCTGGAAACTGGAGCAAGAAAAGAGCATCGCGTTTTTCTTTGATGCTATCTAAATTCGGGTTAGCGTTTTGTCGCTTCCGTTGGATTTCGTTTTCAATCCTTTTCATTTTTTTTTTCGTTTTTCACACTTTCCTGTATCGATAAATGTTGTAATTCAACCCTAACAAAAAGTTTGCAGTCGTCCCACCATTTTAAAATTGAGTTGTAGGACCGTTTTTTTGCTTGCCAAACTTGAATTAAGAGTTTAATTTTTTGCCTATGCACCTTTATTTTCAAAAGGGAACAATTTAATTTCCAGTATCCTGGCCCTCCCCTAGTTTCACTAAAATTGACGGTTGTTGTTAAGAACTCGTGGTCGGAAAACGGATTGGGGAGAATTTTAGTATATGTTGTTTTTTTGTTATGTTGTTTTTGTTTTGTTATATGTTGTTTTTTTGTTATTATTACCAAAACATTACTTTTCAATAACAATTAAAAATTTTCATTTGTTCTATAAAATATATCTTTAGGGTGTGTTTTTAAAACACTTAATTACGTTCACACACATTTCGGTGATAAACTTACTTTTGTTTTTATTGTGGATTATTTTTAATGGTGATAAGATTACTTTTTTTATAAATTTTAATATCACTATCAGTGCAACGTGCTTTGACATAATGCTTTTTGCTTTACAAAATATAAACATATGCATTATATAAGTTTTATTAAACTTGTATTTACATGATAATAAACACAAAATTAACTAGATAATTGTCTAATCCAATTATTCAAACTAATCAGCAATATAAACAAAATATAAACAATATAGCAATATAAACAAAATATAAACATATGCATTATATAAGTTTTATTA
>NC_061160.1:29329849-29374849 GCF_022113875.1 Hydra vulgaris | reverse complement strand
CACTGCACCACTGTACCACTGCTTTCATTAGTCTTATTTGATTCATAAAGATTTATTTACTCTAAATATATTTTTTACTCTGCATACAAACTGCATTATTTAGATTTGCTAGGAATAACAACAGTTTTGAAAGTCTGAGTTGCTGTAATTTAAATATAAATTAAAAAAAAAAGTAGAGATTTTGTCAGATGAGTTAAGCAACTCGGAGTTAATAATACCAAAGTGTAAGTCAAAAAAAGTAATTATGCAATTGTTTATGAGAGCGATACATGTTAATTATTTATGAAAAAAGGTCCTAATATTAAAATTTATGGTTTTTCTCAAACTGCCATTTTAGTAACCCAAGTCTTTTTTTTAGCCTCGTCACTTAACTTACCTAACCATGTTGATAAAAATTTAAATTTGAAAATCCTATTTAGTAAGAAAATTATTATATTTTTAATTATAAATATAATTTTAACATTTAAAATATATTTATAATTAAAAAACCCTGTATATATGATTGAAAACTAAAATATATTACCTATTAATACTAAAATAAAATAGAAAATATTAAAAAAAAAACAAAGCAGAGATGCGAACATTTAAAAAAGACAAAGCAGAAGTGTGAAAATTAAAAAAAGACAAAGTAGAAGTGTGAACACCTAAAAATATATAAAGCAAAACAGTTTTAACAAAAAAGACGTGACAGTTCACAGTTTACAAATTTTGAACCCAATTTAATTTATAAAATTTAATCTTGTTAAAATATTAAATGTTCAGAACCAGACATCCGCTTTTTTTTTTAATGTTCAGACTTCTGCTTTAACTTTTTTAGAAAAAAATTTATACAAAAATTTAATTTATAAAAATTTAATTTATAAAAAAAATTTATACAAAAATAGATTGTTCTTATAAGAACAGTTTATTTTTATAGTAATTTTCATTTTACAATATTTTGTGGGTTCTATTTATTATTCTATTGTTAGAATATATTCTAACAATAGAATAATAAATAGAAAACAAGTACATTTATTGTTCTAGTTGTGATGATAATGATAATACAAAAACTTTTTTATAATATTGTCCTTTTATATTATTATTTTTTTTATATTATTGTCCTCAGTGCTACTGAGGTCTGAAGCTCTCCCTCCAAAAACTCTCATTAGAGCCCCAAAATCTTGAAAATTTTTACATTAGGTATTCTTTTAAAAAAATTAGATAAAAAAAGCTACTTACATTTGCAAAAGAACCCCTAAATTTGCAAATAAACCCCCTAAATTCGGTGCCGCCTCCCAATTAGGGTGGTGTGGGGTAGCCTAGCCAGGACTCTGATTACCCTTGATATTATTGTTCTATTCTTATGATTAAATCAAAATAGTCTTTATTAAAATCTATTTGTAAAATATAAATTAGTTTTATGATAATATTTTTCTATGGTCAAGGTTATCAGCAAATCTATTTTTATAGTAGATATTCATATATTATATCAAATATTCATATATGCTTTTTATTTATAAATCTTTATTTAAAATTGATTAGCATTACATTGTACAGTTTTAGCTATTGTTAAATAATAAGTAAAAGTTAGTTAAGAACGTAGGAAAAAAAAACTAATCTTTTACTGAAAAAGCAGTAGAGTTGCCAATGTTTCGTGGGAGGTAGAGGTCACTGACACCATCACGAAGAATACGAAGGTGTTTTTGAATAAAGGATTGCTGATAAATAGAATTGATTGCGGTATATAGAGCGAATGGGAATCTGTTGGAGTTTCTGCTATTGGTGCGAGGTAATTTAGTGGTTATCGAATGGTTTATGTCTGCAAGGATCTCTTTAAGGATATTAATACAGGTCTAGTCAAGTAATTCTTCAATGTCAAAACAAATATTGAGATGGTTCGAGTTGGTTGTATCATTTCCGATGATGTGTAAGGACTGTTTGCTTGAGACCCAGATGTGCTTGGTGTGATTGATGATGAATTTGGTGACAATGCGTTCAAAAATTCTGCATAACGCGGACGTAATAGCAATTGGACGATAGTCATTAGAAAATAGCGAGTTTGAGATTTTAGGAATTGGTGTTATGCTTGCTGATTTCCGTAAGTAACTTTTTTCTATGAGGCGTTTAAATTGAGTGATGAGGCAATTTCTAAGGGAGCAGATTTAAGTAAAATTATGGAGAGATTGTCAAGTCCTGATCATCCTGTCTTTAGTTTGCTGAGTTGGTTGAGAATGTTATTAATGGTAAATGTGGGGATAATAGGTAGGTCTGCTTGACGGTTGATGAAGAACGAGATTATAGGTTGTTTCTTATCGCTCTAAACATTTTGAAAATGATTGCTCAATTAGTTTGTTAATGTCTTAGAGATAGAATGAGTGATTTGTGCTTTATTAGCAAGCCCGACTTCTCGCCAAAAACTTGTTTTACTGGAGGAGATGCGTCGGTTATAAATACGTTTTCTTTTGGTTATTAGTTTGATGACACAATTTGCAAGTACTTTCCACGCAGAATAGTGACCAGAAAAATGAAGTTGCTGACGTTCTTTTATAAGACTCTGAATAAACGGCGTCATCCAAGCTTTGGGGTTGACAAGCGTTGTAGTTCTCAACGGTTGGCAGATGTCTTGAGCATAGAATACAGAATAATAAAAATTGTTGACTCAACTAGGGTTTCAAGATCGGTATATTACAGTAGATATTCATATATTATAGCAGATAATCATATATTATATTATAGTGTGTATATATATATATATATATATATATATATATATATATATATATATATATATATATATATATATATATATATATATATATATATATATATATATATATATATATATATGTATATATATATATATATATATATATATATATATATATATATATATATATATATATATATATATATATATATATATATATATATATATATATATATATATATATATATATATATATATATATATATATATATATATATATATATAGTTATATACAGCAACGTATTTAGAGGACCAGGGGGGCCATAGCCCCGGGCGGCAAAATTTTACGGGCGCACAGTGGGTCAGATCTCAAAAAAGCCGGTATTTTTGGACTATGAGGTTGGGTTCAGTAATGTTGGGACTACTTAATACCGGATGTCCAGAAGATCAGCTGTTCATTTCGTACGCTATATTGCAGATTGTACGCGGCAGTCCTTTTTCTATCGTACTTGTGTACGTTAAAGCTAAAAAATCGTCTTTTTTTCAAAAATAAATGCACGTGAAATAATTATTTTCAATATGGAATTCATTTCACAAGGTATGTACTAATTAAAAAACAAAAATATTATTATTAAGTCATTAATTATAAAGGTTTTTTTTTTTATTTAACTTAATACAGACAAATATTTTATAAAATTGTAAGATTTGCTTTAAAAATAGAGATAAGTTACGAATTCCACGATATTCCACTTTCATTAACATTGTGTTTGTACGTATGCAGTATTTTTTTTGTAATTTAACATTCAAATTCACCTACTAGTACCAACTCCACTTTTAAGCCATGTTTTGTATGACAGTTGCAAAATGCCGTTATTGAGACATCTTGAAAAATGAAAGTAAAATTGTTTAATTATGAGCTACATTTGTATAATTTTAATTATAATCGATGTCTAGAAGCATTGTAAAGAAGATTAAGAAGATTAAAAGTAAAAAAGGATGGGAACTACGCTTTCTCCTACACAGTGAGATGAATAACTTAGAAAGGGACAGTGAACGCTACACTCACCGCCACACAGAAGTTACCATTTTCCAATCTTCAAGATATGATTGCACTCCCATTTTTTTTTTCTTGTTTCATATTTTAAACTAAATAATTGGTTATTTTTTTAATGATATTATTAATATTAAAAAATATTTCTTAATAAAAAAGTTATTAACTTCATAATTAAATATAAATACAAACATTGTACATATGTTTTTTAGTGCTTTTAAGTATTTAATAAATGAGTAAATAAATAAATACATAAATTGATAATTAAAATAATGCATAAATTGATAATTAAAATAAAAGTTGTATTTATATTGTATTGAAAGTATTTATATAGTAATTTATATTTATCTATACAGTAATTATAAATGTATCAATACAATAATTTGAATGTAATTTATACAGTAATCTTTAAGTCATTATCTTTTTACAGTATGGATTTAAATTCATTTGAATTACTGGATAATACATTATACATTTTTATTAAAATTAGAATATCAAAATAAATAATTTAGTTTAAAATTTGGTCGCCGTTTACGGATTTATTACGAGGCAAACGATTTGGAAATGGATGGAATACATTTAAATGGTATAAATACAATTATATATTTTATTAAAATAAAAAGCTAAAAACTTAACTAAATATGGAGTAAATACATTTTAAATAAGTATACATAGATTTTTTAAATTCAGTTTTATCAGATCCACCGGTTGCCGTATATGGATTTTCGAGGAAAGAGATCTTTATTATAACAAAATAATATTTTTCAAACGATTTGCAAGTGATCATAGAACATTTGGAAAAGTCATTGACTGAAAAGATTGGATATGTAATTTCAATTCGCGATAACATGAGACCTACTATTTTTGTTTTAATGACAAAGTTTAGAAGGAAATATAAAGAAGCAGTTCAACGACAAGATTACTTTCTCAAAAAGAACGAAAATTGGTTAAAAACTTCAGTATATTTTCAGATTGATGCAAAACGTGCAATTGTAAATAAATCAACGGGTCGGCCCACCGGAAGTTTCGAAACTTTATCTGATAGGTCCAAAAGAAGGAGGACTAAAGAGATGCGTACGAAGTTCAGTCCTGCCGAACTATCATTTGCTACGCACATGAGTCTTCGATCTTCAGGGCATTCACAGGGCATTTAGACGCTGCTAAAATTGTGAATGACGTTGCACTGTCAAGTCCATTCAAGGCAACAAAATACAAGGAAGGTTTGCAACTATTATTATTGTTGCCAGCTTTTTATGATGAAAATAAAGCTCTAGCAATTTTATTAAAACTAAGTTTGACGAAAGATTTGTACCAGCATTTGAGAAATCAGGCAAAAAAAAAAAAGGTTTAAATACATTTTATCCATCATACTCAGCTGTATTGGCAGCAAAAAAATGTTGCTACCCTCCAGACGACACCTTAAATTTTACCGAATCAAAAGCTGAGATACAGTTGCTAGCTTTATTAGACCACACCGTTCAACGTATTTTACTGCTGAACCAAGACAATATTACATATAAGAGTCATTCAGAAATATTGAATATGACTTTGATTTGTAAGTGGGGCTTTGATGGAACATCCGGACAAAAAATTTATAAAATGACTTTTAAAGATCCAAATATATCAGATGCAAGTTTAAGAGCAGCCGTGGTGCAGTGGTAACGCACTTGCCTTAGAAACGTAAGATCCGTGGCTCAAACCCCACTTCTGGACAAGTTATGCGACATCGGTTGGGAAGGAGGCGTGAACTTCCTATTAAATGCTCTTCCGCGGTGCTCTGTGATAAGACCGTAAGGACTTCTTGGGGCACCTAAATCAACATTTAATAAAAAAAAAAAAAAAAAAAGTTTACTTTTTACTTCGCTTGTTCCATTGCAACTTGTAGGTTTAAATCAATTAACAAAAGAAGAAATTCTCTTATGGAGTAATCCGAAGCCATCTTCAACCCTCTTTTGCAGACCTCTAAAATTGCAATTTACAAAGGAAACCGAGGAAACTTTTATAAATGAGAAAACGCATTTTGACAAATAGATCGAACAACTCCAACCATTAAAAACGATCGCTTAAAAATCGCTAGTCGCTCGCTAGTCGCTAGCTCATTTCCCACCGGGTTAGCAACTGCAAGACACTATATCAAAGAATATCCTTGGTACAACATGCCAACATCAGTACATATATTGCTGATCCACGGACCAGATATTATTTCTTCGGCCATTTTACCCATTGCTCAACTGTCCGAGGATGCTTAAGAATCAACCAATAAGTTAATAAAGCAATATTGTTTGGGTTTTTCTCGAAAGTTTTCAAAAGTTAAGACTATGGAAGACGTGTTCAAGATATTGTTGGCAACCACAGACCCCTACATTTCACCTCTGCGAAAATCAACACCAAAAAAATTGAAGACTTTGTTGCCAGAGGCTGTTGCCCTCTTAGTTTCTGTAACAGAAGATTATGAAGGCTCTGACGCAGATGCCGATGAAACAAACTTTGAATATAATGAAGATTTCAACAAAGAGACAGATCAAGATGAAAAAGAACCAAAATGATTGTAACTGAAACAAAATGTTTTTTCTATATTTAACACTATCTTCCATCATTTGATCCATTTTTTAGCATTTACGGATACATTGAATCCACTACTTTGTGTTTTATTTTTTTTAAACTTTTTTGTCAAATTTTAAATTTGTGGCCTGAAAGAACCCTTAAAACTCATTTATGAGCAATTTAAACAATTTTAACATATATATCCGCCATATTGGATCCGCCATTTTGTTTTTCTTTTTTTTTTAAGCAAAATTTTAATCAGTAACCTCAAAAAATATTTGCCACGAAATTTCAGGCAAATCATACAACGTTTATTTATTTTGACCAGTTTTTTTGATATCTGACCCACTGTGGGGCGGGGAGAAATTTATACTATACTTTAAATAGCGAGAATTTTATACTATACTTTAAATTTGTATTAGTTCCTAATATTATAAACTACTAGCAGTAAGCAACCCGTAATACGCGTTGTTAGTAAATAAAATTAAAAAAAAAAACCGCGTATAGAAAAGCCTAGAAACTACTTTAAAATAGAAAGCCTAGAAAATGACGTAACTCGACTAATAATAATAATATTAAGCAACCCGTAATACGGGTTAGTAGTAGATAAATCATTACTAAAAATTTGATATTTATTTACTTTCTCTAATAAAATACAAATTTATTTATACAGTAAGCAACCCGTAATACGGGTTAGTAGGAAATAAAAAATTACTAACAATTTGATCTTTGTTTACTTTCTCTAATGAAATATAAATTTATTTATACATTTTTTTAGTTAAGCTCACTTTTATTTTTCTTGGCTTCTTAGTTTAAGAGAACTTTTAGCTTCATTAAAGATAAAGTTAACCATTTCTTTTGCAATGTTCAGACAAATCACAACCATGTAGTAATTAAAAATGACTTGAATTATATGCACAGAACATCGATGTCAAATTTTCAAATTCCGTAAAATTGTTTAGGTAAATATTAGGAATATATTCTACTCTCAATTTTGCTTTAAGCTGAGTCGTTTCTTTTTTTTTAAACTTTTCATTTTACTGAGTGAAGAGCTTAAAAATATGTCACTATCGCACCTAAACTTTTTAGTGTTATTAATGTACTTTTTAAATATTTTTAAAACATCTAAAATATTACACCCAAACTTGTAGGCATAGAAGTTGGATATCCGGAAAAACTATAAGTTGAAAAATATATCGCATTTCCGAAAAGGGCTTAGCCCTGCATACGGATCCTATATTATGATAAAGATTATTATTATACCAACCTTTTTTTAATTAGTAATCGAGCAGAAACTTGTTTATAGAAAAATAATAAAGGAATATATGGATTTACTTTAATAGCTAACGTGTATCAACATATTTATTTCAGCATACATCCAATCCATATTTATACTAATTTTATAAAATGTCCGGAATACATTTTGCCTTAACTTGGCGTTAAATTATTAATTTTATTATAATTATTTTTGTATAGATCAGGTTAATAATAAAAGCAATTGGATTTTACTCAATATTTTTGAAGTAATTATTCAGCTTTAATAAAATTGATAAAATCATATAAGACAGTTAAAAAATATATTTAAAGCTTTGTTCACTTTTTGAAAATCCGTAAAAAAGCAAGTATCAAGTTTACATATCTTTAAAAGAAATTTATTTACATGATATATAGTTAAATATGTAACAAAAATATTTTAAAACAGAGGCATATATAAAACACATTTTTCTTAAAAAAACTAAGTTGAAGCCACCATTTACAGCACCGAGGAGCCAAGCATAGCCTATTGTAAAGAAAACCATATCAAATAATTTAAAATACTTATTACCGATAGGGACGACAATTAAACATATTTAGAAAGCTACGTGATTCCATATTAGTAGGATTGTTATAGAAAAGTATATTAAAAAAGTATATTTTAAAAAAAGTGTATTAAATAGAAAACAGATTTTTAAAAACTACCTAATTTTGTTAGCATTTTGCCAATGGTGTTCAATTTTGAAACCAATATCTTGAATTGGAAAGCCGACTTGTTTAACTAATCTCATTCAAAGAATAAAATTGACAATTAAAGAAAAAGAAAAAATGAATGAGATATAAACAATCGTACTATAGTATTATATAGATAAGTAGATATATATGAAAAAAAACAACAACAACTGGAAAACAGTATACCTGCTTTTGGTAACCTATTGTGATACTGCAGCAGTTGCTGTAGGGATGCAGCTGTTCTTTTTGGTGTTGTTCAAAAACGTAATTTTTATGTTGGCTTTTAGTAAATTTAAAAGACACCACAACGGATTTAAAATACTCATAATAAAAAAAGCAAAACATAAAATGCTTCAAGGAGCCAAACTATTAACATAAAAGATGAAGAATGGAATCGAGATAAATAAATTGTATTTATATAGCTAAATATATTGCCTTGGGTTTTGGTAAATTTTAAAAGCAGTGAGTTCAATAAATGAAACATACCAAATAATTGTTTTTAACAAAAGAATGCAGCATCATTATATTATGATAATTAGATAATGAATCAATTCAACTTTCGACTTTAGATTTTAGGGAGGGGTATTTAAGAGGGCTTTAAATTTGAAGTCAGGTTTAATTGGTGAAAAAACAATTAAAATTTTCATTAAAAAAGATCAAAACAAATCAAATATACAACGTAATATATATTTAAAAAAAATAAATGACAAAATTAAAAGGAAAAACACAGAAACAAAAAATTACAAAATTAAAAAAAACAAAAAAACCGAAGAAAAAGCAGCAACTTAAAAGTCATAAATATCTCTACTGATAGAAGACATTTACAACCTTTTGGTTGCTGTTTTTTCTTCGGTGTCTCCCAACACCCCGGTATGGATGAGCCCTCCATTAAAAGGAGGGCTTATCCATTCCGCCATGATCTTTCCATTTTTTGAAGGACCTCTGTGAGAGAGGTCCCGGGTGTCATGAGCGGTAATTTTTGTATTCTTCGAATGATAAGGAATATAAAGTTACAAATCGAAGAATATAATAAAAATTATACATTTGCAATTATTTAAAAAAAAAAAATAGCATAAACTCACCATTTTCATTTGAAACAAAAGATGTTAAAAAAAAAAAAAAAATAGAGAACAAATTAAAAAAGGTTAAACATGCAACATTTTGTATTTTAATAAATATATAGGGCAATAATGCAACCAGTTCAAAAGTTTCATATTTATTAATTAATTTTTCCACTTATTGCACATATTTCTCCATATAAAACATATAAAATATAAAACACAGCCCTACCAGCTATACTTCCACCAGACACTAAAGACAAATATATACTTAAATAAATGTAAAATAATGTTAACGTATAAATATATACATATCTAAATAATTGTTTTACCCATCCCCCTTATTTCATCCATAAAGTTGTCTAAAGTAAGAAAAAAATAACTAAAGCTAAAAACAAAACTATAAACTAAACCAAAACTATAAACTAAAGTAAACTTTAAATCTTCTAAATATTAATGCTTTATTTATTAAACTAAACTAATCATAATTTAGTCTTAGTTTTTGTTCCAACTCCTCTAAAAGAAAGTATAAAATAAAGCTAAAGAACTTGATTTTTTAAAATTCCAGTGGCAGTACAAATAAACAAGTTCCTATTAACAAATATTTAATAGCAAAAACACTGACTATTTCTTTCTTCACTTCTGTATCTAAACAATAAAAGCACTTTAATGTTTAGATGTTAAAATATCGATAAAATACATATTAAATGCCACATTCAACTAATGTAATTAATACCTTTATTAGATCTCTCTTGATTAACTAAAGAATTTAAATTTTAAATAAACTCTAACTAAATTTTAACAAACAAACAACCGAAATAAATCTTCACTTTAATAGTACGTTATTAAGTTGATTAATAGATCAAACAATTTAATCTACTCTAATAATCTACTACCTTATTAATAAACTTTAATTTTTTTTCTACGACTCAGTGTAACTATAATATAGATATTTTTAAAGTAAAAAAGAATTTAATATTATAATATATATGATTTTAAAAACCTGAAATTTTAAATCTACCTTGAAGAAAACAGATATATGTTGAAAAGTATTTTTATTTCTTTTTAAAAATTTAAAAATTCTTTATAACTTACTTGTTTCAATATTATCACCAACGTCTAAATAGAAAAACAAACAAACATTCAAGTCGACTCATTCTTAAATCTTATAATATATATGATTTTAAAAACCTGAAATTTTAAATCTACCTCGAAGAAAACAGATATACAATGAAAAATATTTTTATTTCTTTTTAAAAATCTGAAAATGCTTTATAACTTACTTGTTTCAATATTATTACCAACGTCTAAATAGAAAAACAAAGATATATGATTTATATATATGATTTTAAAATATATTTTAAAAACCTGAAACTTTAAATCTACCTCAAAGAAAACAGATTTTTCTAATAACCTAAATAAATTACAGATAGACAAACATAAATAACACTAATTAAAATTAAATCCTAAACCAAAATTCATTCATGCAAGACAAATTATTTTATATTTGTTGAAGAGCCAGAAACATATTTTTTTTCAAAGAGCAAAAGTATTAACAATATTAAAGATAAATTTTATTTATAACAAAATTTTCAATAAAAATTAAATTAAGATAAATTTATAACAAAACGTTGTCATGGCTTTTATCCCAATAACCAAAACTAAGTGAAAGCATGAAACTACCCATAAATTATTTATGGGTAGTTTCATGCTTTCACTTAGTTTTGGTTAAAATATATTTATTAAATATATTTTAACGCTAGACACAATTTAAGAATTAAAGTAATCTATAACACGAAGCTTTAAATTTAAAATTACAATTTAAAAAAGATTACAATAAATTAATTACTTTTAAATTTAAAAAAAAATTTAGATTACCTATAATTTTAAGCTACTAAACATTATCACTTAATGTCAACTTAAACATTTTGAACTCGTACCATGAAAGGTTGAAGGGAAATCTGTAAGTTAGCACGCGGTAAAGAAAAGTCTAGAAACTACTTAAAAAGTCTATTTTACAGATACAGAACCGCACCGTAACTATAAAACAATACGCGTAACTATGCGCACTGTTAATAATATTCATAGGCTATTCATTATAGGCGGATTAGCGTATTCATATTATCAGAAGATGTTTTTTTTTATAAAACCTATACTATTGATTTATATTAAAAAGGTAAGTTCGGGGCGGTAAAAATTATTTTGAACCTGGGCGCCAAATCTCTAAATACGTCTCTGGTCATATATAAACAGATTTTTTTTTTTTTTATATATTTCATTTAACTTTTATTTTGCTGATTAAACAATATTACAATTTTTCATATAAAATAAATAACATCGTAAACATAAAAAACCTTG
This sequence comes from Hydra vulgaris, assembly GCF_022113875.1. NCBI lineage: Eukaryota > Metazoa > Cnidaria > Hydrozoa > Anthoathecata > Hydridae > Hydra > Hydra vulgaris. The sequence continues at coordinate 29,363,166 of NC_061160.1, read as the reverse complement.
ATAAAAAATGTTTTTAATTTTTTTTTTATCATATATACATACATATATATATATATATATATATATATATATATATATATATATATATATATATATATATATATATATATATATATATATATATATATATATATTGCATACATTAATTGGCCAATTATGTGTATATATTGCACCTTCTGACCAAGAGCTGTCGACTCTTTAATATTTTCATAGTTAAGAGTGTAATCGTTTGCGCAAGGCATTCTGGGATGTCCTGGTAGTATAGAATTAAGTTTACAACAACAAACTTGGCTGAAACTCTGCAAAGTTTTCTGTTTTATATTGCGTTATTCTTTAATAAATAATACTCTTTGTTGTTCAGAAATGCCTTCAAACTGTGCTGCAACTAACTGCGCAAATACGGCATCAATTATTTTGAAAGTTCAATTTTTATTTAACAAACACTGAGGGAAAATGCCTTCTCCATAATGCCATTTCTACAGTATTTATGTTTTAAATATAGCCTCATTGCATTAGATTCAGACGATGTATAAAATAGAAAGACGTAAATGTAGTTCTATTTGTCATGCAATTTATGAAATTCTCGGAGCATTGTTTGAATTAGTTATAATTGTCAACTGTTATACTGACTTCTTATTGACCAACCAATTTGTTGATAAAAATAATACTCATTTTAATTTAATAAATTCAAAGAAGTTTCATGCTGATAAACCTGCTATATGTGATGTAACAACAAAGCAAAATAACATGTTACTGTTGAGGGTATTTCAACTTCGGATTAAGAAATGAATGTTTTGTATTTTAAAACCTCTACCTCATTAGAGAATAAATGTTACAATAACTAGTATGTTAAAATGGTGTCAGGAGCTTTAAAAAAAAGTTTAGCTTTTAACTCGAAAAAAAGTTGAGCTGTATTTTCACATCTCACTTCAAGCAAAATTATTTAAAAAGTTTGATTAGAACTATTTAGAGCAAAGAGGGTTGAAATGAAAGACTTTTGAACAACTTGGATTAGCTTACCTGAATGTTTTGTTGTTGTTGTCATTATAAACTAGCAGCTTTAAAAACAATTGTCTTAAAGAAATAGATTTTAGCGTTGTACTGCATATAAATGCTTTATTTAAACATTTACACTTAAAAAAACTAAATAAACAAGATTGCCTATTTTTTGCTGACAAAAAAAAATCAATTCTTATAAAGAAAACTATTGTACAATGCATGCAGATTTATCTAGCTTGTTAAAAAAGGGGTCTGACTGTGTCAACAGTGTGTGGTAATACGTTTTGGTGAAGCAATGGATATAAGGCATGGTTTAGAGACCAATATGAAAACAAACAACCAAAATTGGTCACTAAAATCTTTATTTATATCATTGATTTGTTATATTCTATTTAACATTGTTTATGAAATTTACTGAAAAGTGGCTTCGTACTAAAAACCTAGCTTTTAGATGTTATTTAAAATCATGGAATTCTGTACTTTTAACGTTTTATTTAAAGATTGCTTTTAACATGCTTTTTACTAATAAAAAAAAAAAAGTTTGTATATCTGTCAGAACAAGAATTTTGTCTATTATTCGGCTGTATATATATATATATATATATATATATATATATATATATATATATATATATATATATATATATATATATATATATATATATATATATATATATGATAACTTGCTATGTAAATATTACAATGAAAATGATAACTTGCTATGTAAATATTACATGGTAAATTATTTTATCAAGTTTCATTCGAAGATTTTCAAATTGGTTTATTATTATGACCCGATAAGCTTTATTAAGACATGATATATTTAATACTACACTGTGATATTGCTGCTCTTTTGAAAAATGAGAAACCTATAATTCTAATATGGAATTTTTATGAGAAAGTTATATGAGAAACCTATAATTCTATAATATGGAATTTTTAAAAATAATGTCTAAATAGTATAAAAAAATAAGATTAATTCTATGAGTAGTTTACAAAATGAATTAAGAGCAATCAACGTTGAAAACAACGTATTTATTTGTTTTTAAATGTTATACTACCAGGGCATCCCACAATCCTCTGTAAATAAATTACAAGTTTTTACGCGAGTCGACAGCCCTTGCTTCTGACATCGTGTGCAATCCTGTCCGCTTTCTGTATGCTATTTTTCTAACACGACTTCTTCTGTCTTTCACTCTAACATTCTTCGTTCTTCCTAAACTCACTTTACTCTTGGTCCGTAGAGCAGGTAATGACGCTATTTATTAGCTGAACTTGTCTTTGCGGTCCTTGGTAATGTGGTCTCCGTATGGCAATTAGCTGGAGGAGGATAAACTACAATACCTCTATATATATATATATATATATATATATATATATATATATATATATATATATATATATATATATATATATATATATATATATATATATATATATATATATATATATATATATATATATATATATATATATATATATATATATATATATATATATATATATATATATATTGTTATAATCAGTCAGGGACTCATGAAGAAAAGGATGATGCATTCATGATCATAACCGTTTTATTAAGCCCCTTTAGTCACACAAACTTTTTTTTTAGTGTAAAAAATTCAAAACAAAAAAATATCAAAACAAGAAAAAAAAAAAGACGAAAAAAATAAAAAGTTTAAAAATCTGAAAACAAGTGCTGTAAACTATAATATATATGTCAGCAATTAAGGATTATTGCTTTTTAGTTTAATATTTTTATTTTGGAAATGATTCCATATTGATGGACCACGGTTTGTAATTATAAACTAGATCGCTTTGATTTAATTTTCCCTAGGTAATAGTTGTACCTGGTATATGAACGCAGATTTTTTTTTCAGTAAATAATATCAAGAAATTATTTGAGAAGACGAAGAAGATTGTTTTTATACTTATACATAAAAATTAATATCTGTAATGTGTTAAGTTTCTCAATATCTAGAACCACCATGTTTTTCATCACTGGGGCCGGGTTTATTAACCTATTTAAATAATTAATTGCTTTGCACCCATGGTGTTGCAGACTTAGCAATTTTAGCAATTTGGTTTTATGGGTGCTGGCTAATACAATTTTTGCATATAAAAGCTGACTATGTACAAGACTAAAGTAAAGTATATTACGTGAACTTTTATCGAGAAAAGGTCTTGAATTATAGAAAACACCTATTATAAAAGACACTATTGTTTCAAGAAGACCAATATGGTTTATCCATGACAAATTTTCATCAAAAAGTATTCCCAAAAATTTTCAGTATTTTTCACGTTTAATTTTATTTTTATTAATAAACAATTTTGGCAGCTTTAACGAAAGATTAATTGTTTTTGTTTTTTTATGAAAAAGAGTAAAGCTAGGTTTTTCACAATTTAGAGATAATATATTTGCTATGAATCATAGGTTGAAACTTTTGAGTTCAATATTCATAGTTTTAAACAAAGCCTTTTCATCAGGATGGTTAAAAAATAAATATGTATCGTCAGCATACATAATTGTAGATATTTTTTGGGAAGCTTTATGCATATCGTTAATATATATTAAAAACAATAGTGGACCTAGGATTGAACCCTGAAGAACTCCGCATGTAATATTGAGGGCTCTTGACTTTTCTAGTTATACAAATTGCTTTTTGTTATTCCACTTAAATATTAAGCCTATAGGCTCAATACAGTTGATCACAGTATTTTCAAAGCTAAAATATTACGATATAATATATTATATCGTAATATTTTAGCTTTGAAAATACTGTGATCAACTGTATCAAAGGCCTTAGAAAGATCAATAAAAACTCCTTATAACAGTTCATCACTATCAAACGACTTATATATTTTGTCTGCAAGTTTAATAGTATTATATCCAGTAGAGCAATTGCTTTGAAATCCAAACTGATTTTTGTATGATAAATTGTTTAATGTAAAGTACTTATTAACTTTATTACAAATTACTCTCTCAAATACTTTTGAAAATACTGGAAGTAGAGAAATAGGTAGGTTGTTAGAAACATTATTGCAATCATCTTTTTTGAGAATTAGATTAATTTTGGCTAATTTAAGTTTCTCAGGGAATATACTATTTTCAAATGAAGATGATATTAAATAAAATAATGGTTTACTAAAGTTGTCCATACATGAATATAAAGTTATCCAGTAAAGTTATCCATACATGAATACAGCTACATTACTGGAAATACCATCATATCCACATGACTTATTGCGTTTAAGTTCAATAGTTGCTTTATTAAATTCAGTGGCATTTTTTAGAAGGAGGGAGGGGGGGCATGGGGTAATAGCCCCCCCCCCCCCACCTTGGAACTTTTTTTCAGAAATTTCTCTTTTGTAAATTGACTATTATACAGATTTGGACTATTATACAGACGTATAAAATTGACTATTATACGTAATTATACGTATATGACCTTGATTATTACACTAAAGTACAAAAAATTAGAAAAGAAAGTCACTTAAAAATGAAGAAATGCGGAGATTTTTTTTATTTTTTTATTTAGACCGTTTTAGCCCCTCCTTGGCGAGTGACAAAACCCGCCCCTGATAAGTTTAGCAATCTTTTCATTATTTATATATAAATACACACTTGTATATACAAGTGTTGGGTTTTTCTCCCAAAAACAAATCAAATGTTTTACTAGGTTGCGCAATGTTAGAAGCAAGAGAGGGGCCTACATTAACAAAATATTTGTTAAATTTTTGACATATATTTGTTTCACTTGTTATAATTTTTTTTTCGAAAATTAATTTTTGTGGTATGCAAGTATGCTTCTTCTTTTTTTCTTCCTGTTAATTGGTTTATAACCGCCCAAGTCCTTTTTATGTCGAATTTATGCTTATCAAGCTGGTTAGGAAAACATCTTACTTTAGCTTCTTTTAAAAAATGTTGAAAAAACTTTTTATAACTTTTGTAGATTTTTTCATCATCTTTATTTTTTGATTTCAAAAATTTTACGTAAAGTTTCTGTTTAATAAGATAAGTAAAAATTTGGGGTCATTTTATATTTGATTATTTTAATATTGGAAACTTTTTTTCTTAATATGTATTTGTTTCCAATATTTTAGGTTTATTCATTCATGGTCAAAAATACATTTACAAATTTTTTTTTCATATTTATTCATTCATAAAATCAATTTTTATATTGCACATCAATATACGAAGCATGTAACATAACATTTCGAAAAATTTAAAGAATTTTTAAATATTCTAAATTACAGTTTGATGTTATAGCTCTTACAGAGAATACCAAATTACCGCATTGTTAGTCAACCACGAGGAAGTGGTAAAAAAGGCGGAGAACTTTGTATTTACATTTCAGAGAATTATTTATTTAAGATTAAAAAGCAATTATGATTAACCAAAAATGATTATGAATGTTTAACAATAGAAATTATTAATAAAGTTAAAAACATTGTCATTGTATGTGTATACTGGCCTCCGAATGATACTGTAAAAATTTTCCAAGATTTTATTTGTAATATAATAGTTAACAATAATATATAATAAGTTAAAGTATAAACAAACGTCATCAGAAATAATGATCGTGTCTATTCTAATACATTAATTAGGTAATCTAATCAATAGTTTGAATAGCAAATTCTAACATCTAGTGTAGTTATCTGTTCACTTTCTCTTTTGCTATCTTTCTAACTCGACTTCTAAACTTTTAGTTACTCGGGAACTAAAAGTTCATCATGACAATATTTTTTTAAACCACTTTTTAGAAACGTCATTTGAAAAGTGATTTAATAAGGAATAAATAAAGCAGACATTAGTGACCACTTTCTTACCTACATTAAAATTAGTAACATTAAAAAAACTTCGACTACTCCTCCCAAGATAATTAACTTATAAAATTGCAATCTATCAACGTTAGACACTAATCATTTCTCGCAAAGACTATATGTAGAGAAATGAGATAAAGTCTATGAATGTCATATCTCTAATGAAGCATGTAATGCCTTTTTCAATAAGTTTTTAAACATATTTAATTAATCATTTCCATATAAAATAATAAAAACGTAAACAAAAACAATTGCTAACCCTAGGATGAACAAAACTATAGTAAAATGTTCGAAAAGAAAGCAAAAACTCAGTTTACAAATTTCTCAAAAATAGGAAATACTTTTATTAATGCTTACTCAAAAATGCAATAAAACGATATTATAATAAAAAAACTATTGAATGTAAATTTGATATAAAAAAACTATGGAATGTAATTAACAATATAATGGGTCGTAATAAAAGTACAAACTTCAAAAGAACTTAACAATTACTTTACGTTGGTCTAAATTTAGCTAGCAAAATCATACCTCTAATTGATTCATTTAAAACCAATTTAAGTTCATCTAAAAATTATTTAATAAAAAACAGTAAATTAATGGTAAAAGAAATCATTTTAATAATTAGCAGTGAATTAATGGTAAAAGAAATTATTTAATAATTAACAGTGACTTAATGGTAAAAGAAATTATTTAATAATTAGCAGTGAATTAATGGTAAAAGGAATTATTTTGTAATTGACATTGAATTATTGGTAAAAGAAGTTATTTAATAATTAACTGTGAATTAATAAATTGAGGATGATTTCTAATCTATAAAAATAAATCTTCAGGTTGGAATATCAGCTAATATAGTACTTTCAAACAAAAAAACACTAGCAAAACTATGTTTTATATTCTTAATCTTTCAATAAATAAAGGTATATTTTCTAATATATTAAAAGTAGCTAAAGTTTACCCAATTTATAAAGGCAATGATAGTTCCGATATTTCATATTATATACCTATATCAGTATTATCCATTTTCTCAAAAATGTTTGAACGCGTTATGTATAATAGAATTTGTAACCATTTTGCAAAAAACAAACTCTTTTACCCCAAACAGTTTGGTTTCCAGAAAATTACTCCAACTGAGCATCAATTAATGAGTTGGCGAAATAACCAACGGGTTTGAAAAAAATCAGTTCACACTTGGAATATATATAGATCTATCATTTGCATTTGACACAGTAGATCACTCCATTTTTTTAGAAAAGTTAAATTACTATGGTGTAACAAACAAAACGTTTAGTTGGGTTAAAAGTTACATTACTAACCGAAAACAGTATGTAATCAATCTGGGTTCTGGTACATTAAGAATTTTATGTGAAGTTCAACAAGGTTTAAATCTCGGCCCTCTTCTATTTCTAATTTATATGAACGACTTCTGCAATGTATCTGAAAAATTAAATTCAATTATATATGCTGATGATACTAACTTATTTATGTCAAATAATGATATTAATCAGCTATATGGAGGTATGACCCAGCAAGGAAAAATACGTATATTATACATATAAAATACGTCTTTGTCCTACTCTTCGATACGTATATTCTAATTCTTAAATGCAAATCTATAATACGTATTAATTAGATGATTACAATGCGTTGGTAATAGACGTATAATATACGTATTTAAAATACGTCTCAGATATCTATAATTTAAGTATTAAATGCAAATCTATAATTCGTATTAATTAGATAAATAAAATGCGTTGATAATAGACGTATATAAGACGTATTTAAAATTATTAGGTTTCTATAATTTCTGTATTAAATGCAAATCTGTTTATTTATAGATGTCAAATCTGTAATACATGTTCGCAAAATGAAGAGTAGATTGTTGTATTATCTACCGTTGTATAATTATTGCGGAAATAGATTAATTTCTATCTTCGCAGCCATTGTTTTACCACAAAAATTGTGTTGTACAACCGACGTTAATTTGTGCAACTATGCTAGACAACGTTTCCATTATAAAACAAAGTTGTTACAGAACTGTTGTACAACATTTCTACAACTATTGGAAACCAAGCTTAAAAGAACATTAAAACATTTTGAATTGTATAATATTATTGTTTATTTATTTAAAATAAGTAACTATATACTATAACATAAACTATATACATATAATATAATATAAATGTTAGATATCAATGGAATGGTTCAATCTTCCTGGTGCATTCTTTAGTTTATTCCCGACAACTCTAAATAATTCTTTTTCACTAACGGTATACCTGTCTTGTAACGCTTCTAAAATAAGTTAAGCAAAAATATTTAAAATTAAAAATATCGTCAGCTTAATATATATATAGTTGAATACGACACTTAAGTGTCGCATTTATCATTTTTGAAAAAAATGACTATGTACAATATAAATTGTATCTCACCAAACATAACGTCCTTTAACTTAAGGTTTTCAAACGATATTTTGTTTTCTCTGCCTTTACGTTTACTCCCTTTAATGTTCATATTCGCCATCAGGTTTACGGAAAATAATCTAAAATCGAAAAAATATTAAAGGTAAGATCTGAAGGTGAGATCTGAATGTTGTTAAATTCATTCTTGTTTACCGCTTATTTTGACTGTTATTGTATAAAAAAATGTAATTTAAAAAAAAGCTGCAACAAATTGTTTTAAAACAAATCAATCAGAACGCATAAAAAGTAAGTAGTGATTTTTTGGAAAACAAAAAGTGAAAACGCTATATTTTTCTTTGGATTTTACCTCAATACACTGAGTTTCTAAATTAAAATCCTTATTCATTTGTATGTTCATTTTAAAAAATGTGTATATTATTCTATATATTAAATCTACATATTATTTATCGTATATCTTACATTTTTTTACAAAAATTATGCTTTCTTAATTAAAAATAGAAAATAAAACATACTTTCCCAACATATTTCTGGTACAATCTGCCATATCCACACCACCAATATTCTTCAGTTTAGATAACTAAAAAAAAACGTTATTTAAAGCTTATTTAAGAAGTTTTCAACCCCTTTCTAAATAGACTGTTTAAAAGATATGATGTGTATGCTTTATTCAATATCCATTATTGTTATTATTTCGCAGTGGAAGCTATTAAAGTTCCACCACTTATATGGAACCATCAGGCCGTAATAGTCTTAAGAGAAGCAAGAAATATTTTATATAAGTGCAAGGAAGTGCAAGATAAATTATAATATTTGGACAGATGTCCAGAATTAAGAGTTGTTGTTTAAAAGAAGGGTACTATTCAGTAATTAAGTTTGAGTTAAGTAAGTGGTGGTCATGTTAGATTTAAGTACGTGTTGTTGCAGTGTTCTGTAAGTTATTGTGTTTTGTGTTTGTATTGTTCTAAACGTTAAAGTTTTATGTGTCATTTAGTGTTTTTATTGCTTTGAATCTGTGTGTTCGTAAATAATGGTTCTTAGTCTCGCTCAGTCCAGTCTTATCATGTTCTCTTTACATATCAGGTTCGCAACTAGAATAAGTGAGTATAGTCACTAGTGGAACATATTTAGACGTAAATGCCTTAGACGCATGCAAACGTGCAAAAATACCTTAAAAGCATGCAACCTTATAATAAAAATATTCGTTTTAAATTTAGTTTATATACTCAAAGATCGACAAACACAATAGTTCTGTTTATTTATATGCAACCCGAATACCTTCAGCCACAGATAAAAACAAAAGAATATCTAAGTAAACCTATCTGAATTTATCAGATAAATATTCAAAAACATTTAACAAAAATCAAAACAATTATTAACAATTGCTATCGTTGTGGTAAGCATAATGTGATACACAATTAACCTAATATAACACAATTACTCAATTCTTAAGATAAAAAGTACAACTTTAAAGCAGAAGTATTACAACAAACAACAAAAACAAACATTTAATATAAAGTGGAAACGCGCGCATGATTGTTTAAAGAAAGAAAATAAAAATACATCAGCGTTAAAATAAAATTCAAAATTATGTAGTATAATACCAGATTCTCGTCAGGAAGTGGACATTGTATTGATCCTTATAAAGATAATACTCTGGTATTTGACGTTTCGAATGTTTTAATGCTCATTTCTAGAAACTCCCGTCGGGGTAACATCCTCAAAACAAGCAAATAAAACCCAGCTCTACGTCTGCGTCAAAGCCTTCTTATGTTGCAACATTTGAGAGGACATACTACTGCTCAGCCAAATACCCTAACTTGATCCATTTTAAACAAATTACGCTGATATACTTTTTAGAAAATTATTAAAACACGTTGCGCAAGAAGTAACATTAGAATACAAAAAACTTATAAGTTAAATTATTCCTAAATACTCAAGTACAAATTGAAGGCAAACAAACACACAACAAAATAAAAAACAATTAAGATAAAAGACTTACCATAATTTGATATTGAATAAGAATAAGTCTTGAAGGATATTTTGCGCAATGCCAATGAGCAGTTTATAGAGCGCATGTAAATTGTGATATTATACACAGATGTTGTATGACGTAAATTTGCGGTTAATCAAAATATCCCTCAAGCGAAGCCTCAGTAAATAATAACGCTATTGGTCAAAAAATATCTTAATTGATTGGAGGATGAAAGTGTAAGGTGATTGGTTAATAATGTTGTGTTTAGAGAACATAAAAAATAAAAAAGAGAGAACATTCAAAAGTGTCCTAAATTATTAAGATAATAAATTTTATAATAATATGATTAACTAAATCACTTGAGTGATTTAGTTAACCATATTATGGTCCATAATTATGGACCATAATATGGTTAACTAAATCAAAATTACAATAGTAATTTTATTTTAAAATGATATTAAAAAAGTTAACTGGAGAATAGAGTAACAACCAAGAACGTAAAGATGTACAAAAAGCTGTCTATAAATCGAGTCAATAAATAAGAAGCAATAGCTGAATAACAACATTTATTTTTTACAATTAGTATTTATCTTTATTCAAATATATTCGACTAAAGGTCGTCTTCAAAAGACGTTCAGAATACACATTTTTTTCGCATGCCTTTGTGGTCTCAAATAAAAACTTCAAAAAAAAGTATTTAAAACATTTTTTAATGATGACTTTAGTCTTTTAAAGACGTTTTAAACACGTATTATATTTGTTTGCGAAAGATATCTTTCATATATAGAAATAATACGTATTTAATACGTCTCTTAAAGATAAGTTTTATATTCAGCTAAAACTCATCTTGAAAATTCGTTTTTTATGCGTATTTTTATCGTCTACTCTAGAAAAGATGTGAATAATATTAAAATAATACGTATTGAATACGTCTTGTCCTTGCTGGGGAGTATTGAATCAATGAAATCAAGATGAGATGCATAAACTCACTCTATACACTCGAAGCACATCTTGAAAGAGAACGTTGGAGTATACTCAGATAAGCAAGGCAAGCGTTTTCATTTAAAATAATGGATTTTAAACGTTTTTATTAAAGACTGTATAACGAAAACATGATGGAGTACTGCATACTTCGTAGCAGCTAAAATTTACGCTTGCAAATCGAGAAAATATATTTAATTCTGAAGGTTTTTAAGTAATTTTTTTACTGTCTTTGTCTATTCAATATGCAATTGTTTTCTATTTAATCTGCAATTGCTGTCTATTCAAATATTGTCTATTCAATATGCAATCGTTTCTAAACAAATCGAATGTAAAAAAGTTTTTTTGTTTTGTCTTAATAAAAGCGAATTTACTTTGTGCTGTGGTCATAAAATCAAAGCATAAAATTAAATGTTGAAATATAACATTTGAATCTAAAGAAAAATATCGTGCTACATAATGCTATTTTTAGTTGAAAGTAAGACATGAGCCATAATTTTTAGTTGAAAGTAAGACATGAGCCATAATTTAAAAAATTTCAAGCTTACTGTTACTTTTTTTTCAAGTAACATAAAATTTAATTTTTTAAAAAAGACCTAATAATGCTTTTTTTTTAAATATGTTATTAAAATACATAAAGAAGTAAAATGAAATAAAATATTAAAAATATTTTTTTCTCTCTTAATTCATTTTAAATAACGTAGCGAAAGAAAAAAGACTTATTAACGCTTTACCGTTTGCACAACGTAAAAATGTGAATACCGCCTGAGATTTTTTATATTATTAAAATGAGGCAAACCTATAATACCTTATAAAAACAAAAGATATATATATATATATATATATATATATATATATATATATATATATATATATATATATATATATATATATATATATTAAGGAAGAAAAAACAACTTTTTCTATGGTATTTTTAGTTTCATGTCATTTTGTATATTTAACAAGTTTTCACCCTTATATATTGAAATAAGGAATTTTTCGTATAAGCAAAGATTGCAAATTTTTGACGAGGAGTTATAGGGATTGCAACGTTTCACAATTTTCCACTCAATTAAGGGTATAAACAATTTGTCTTTTATGTCCCAAATTTCTTTAGACAACTTGGTACCTTTTTTATATTTATTAATGTTAAAAGATTTTATGTGATTAGCATACCGAGATTTGAATGGAGTTTCACATAAGCCAAAATATACTTTTTCTTTGTAGTCAGGTTTATTTGACGATATAGTGGTTTGATAAACGATGTTCTTTGTCAAGCACTGATTGTTAATGGGGCAGATGGATTTTTTGACGCAATTGCATGTTATTCCCTCATCTTTACCTTGGCTATACAGTATCCTGTGATTGTGCGAATTAATGATGGACTTAATGTTTGGCATACGTGAGTAACTTATTTTAATAGTATTTCGATTAAATATCTTGCGAAGTTTGTGACCAACCGGAAAGTGCAAGTCGACCATGTTCAAAAAACGACTGCCTATTTTTGTTGCAACATTGGTACTGAAAGGTGGGTTGTACCAGATTATATTTTGCTTGTGATTTTTGAATGGACAAATTACTTTTCAGACCACAACATTCAACATAACCCGACAAGAAATGTATATTTGGCTCACATGTGGTCATAGTGCTTTTGTGTGGATTAAAAGTGCAAAAATATATTTCAGTTGATGAATGACGTATTTGATGAAGATAAGTGTGGCCCACATGTGGAACGCATAATGCGGTTCACATAGCTATTCCACTTAATGTGACATAATCATTAAATAAATACGTGCTAAATTTGATGTGGCTATCAAATGGGTCATACGTATAAAACTCACGATCTTGCCTCATTTTGAATTTTAAATTTTAACCAATTGCAATAATTCTATCGCAATGCATTGTAAACTCTAGAATATTCCATGATATCATGTGGCTTACCGTTTTGATAATTTTCAATACATAACTGTTGTAATATGTTTGAGAGATAAAAATAAATATTTATAAATGAAAAATTGTAAGTATATAAAATAAAAAACAAAAGCCTAGGTGTGTTAGGACTTTTACTTATTGTAATATTTGTTATCATTACTAAACTAAGTTTATTATCAATTTGTTATCATTACTAAACTAAGTTTTTTTTTATGTGATTTTATGTGTGATTTAGATTATATAACGGAATATTGTTAAAAGAATAACATTTAAAACTATATTACTTATATATAGGGCCTTACCAAGGGGGGTGTGGGCCCTCCCTACCCGACAAGAAATGTATATGTGGCCCACATGTGGGCCACTCTTCAGCCAGCTGTCATTTCTTTAAGCTTATAAAATAATTTTATTAAAAACAAGCGTAAACAAGTTAATGAAAAAAATTTTAAATAATTATTTTAAATGTGAAAATGAAAATATTTATATAAACATGGACTTACACTTATTGATTACAATCAACAAATGTAAGTTTTTATTTTCTTAAATTAGATAAAATTTTACTAGGTTTTAATAATTAATATAAAACTATTTTAGGCATCAACACCTAGTAGCCAACCATTACTGCCAATACCACGCCATGCTGTAAGTATTAAACATGTTGCTTGATAGCAATACTTAAACTTAAAATTTGTTAAAGTTATTATTAGATATTAAAATTTGATGAATGACTAGAATGTTTTTCGAGAGATCCAACACCAAGGAAAATCTACTCAAAGCTTCGTGTCATTAGCAAACGATCCTGAAGAAATAAATTTACCTTCAGTAAGCTTTTTGTAAATTTTATTTCAGTAATTATAAATTTGCTGTTAAGTAGAACAGTTATAATTAATGATCATTAAATTAAAATATGCATAAATGTAATTAAACTAGAAAATTATATTTTTAAAATTGTTTATGTTGATATATTAAAAATATATTTAAAATATATTTTGTTAGGAGTTCTTGCCAATCCCTCACACCGAAAACTCCACTCACACCCTTACACCAATCACATAGACAATTGAATACCGATTGTCTTCTATTGAAAACCTACATAAAGGTAAAAAATCTTTTAAAGTACATATATTAGTTTTTTTTTTTTAAAATACTTATAACAATTTCATTTGATTTAGTAAAGTCTGTAACTTCTGCGACAAAAGAGATTAAACATCTGACAGAGCGTATGCCAATAGGTCATACTGAAGAAAGTTTATTCAAGAAATCAAGAGTTAAATGCTGTGTTGCTGCAATGTTAGGATGAAGAAATGACCTCTCTTTTTGCAAGTTTTACTTAAATATTATTGAAATACTTTTAAATTAAAACTCCGGTTGCATCAATTGAAAATCAATTGAAAAATTAAATATTCGAATATTTAACCTTTATTTATATAATATAAAATTTTGTTTTTATATAACTTTTACTCATATATAAATTTTATTTTTTAGTAATCACTTATATATTTATGTATGTATTTATACACCTTTGTATACTTTTAAATTGTTCACTTTCTTTTTCTGAATGAAAATTAACTGGCTTGCAACAGCAGGTGGAAAATATATATCTGATATGGTACGAAACATTTTGAATGTTTTCATGACTGATGAGTTACAAATGAATTGTTGTCGTACTGGGAAACCCTCAAACAAATAAATTTTGTAAATTTATTGCAAGTAAGTAAAGTAGCTATTCCATTAGAGTTCACCGTTTGTCAAATTTCATACTTATTAATAAAGTTGACTTTAACCCTTAACAAATAAACTATTTTGTATCAACAAAATAATAAATAACAATAAACTGATTTTAGTTGCTGTTCGAAGGCATTGCAAAAATGCTACAGACAAAGATGTCAATGAAGCCATCACCGCTGCACTGCATAACTCAGCAGATCGTGGTGGTAGACGTATGCATCGAGAGAAGAATGAATAAATAAATTTTTAGAAAAGTTATTGTATTCTTATATGTTTGTAAATGAATTTATAACAAAAAGCAAGAAGAATATTATTTTTCATATATTTAAATATATATGATTTGAATGTTGACATCTTGTATGAGAGTATATTTGTTAAAAATATAAAAGCATCAATTAATACGAGTTCTCTCAATACTATTGTTAATTTAAATTAACAATAGTTTTGAGAGAACTCGTATTAATTAATGTTTTTATATTTTTAATATATATATATATATATATATATATATATATATATATATATATATATATATATATATATATATATATATATATATATATATATATCAATTTTCCTGTAAAAATGTAATGCGACGTTCGTTCTTTTTCAGAGTGGTTTTGAGCGATATAAGTATTATAGCCACACGTGGGCCACTCCAACGCCATCCCATAATGTGAAGTGTTAAATATATGGCTAATATATGCTTCCTACACGTGGGTCACATGAACCTTTGCGCACAAATAAAGCGTGGCTTTTCTTTTTATTTAGTGTGGTTTTAGTGAGATAAACATTATAGCCACATATGGGACGCATCAACGCCATCCCATAAAGGAGAGTGGTAAATATATGGCTAACATGTGCTTGCCACACGTAGGCCACATGAAACTTTTACGCACAAATGAGGCGTGGCGTTCGTTCTTATTTAGTGTGGTTTTAGTGGGATAAACATTATAGCCATATATGGGACGCATCAACGCCATCCCATAAAGGAGAGTGGTAAGCATATGGTTAGCACGCAAATGCCATATATGGCCAACATTAAAATTTCTTGTCGGGAAACTTTTTTTATATCTATACTAACTTGCTTTATAACTCTTCTTCTGTTTGTTCTATATAAAGCAGCCATCTAAAATATTATTGGAATAAAACTTAGTATCAGCTGCATCATAATGTATATTTTTAGTAGCCTAATATTATTATTCGATACTAATACAAAAAAAAAAAACAACTTTTATCATCTAATATTCGACGGTAAATAATTTAAAGTTCTTTACAGATAATTTTAACTCAAATCAACGGATTCTTAGGTCAGTTCAAATATTGTATTGAATATTGTAAATGATATTAACATCATAAATGATATTAAGAAATAATAATTAAGTATAAGGATTTTGACCTAGAAAAATATATCTTTTAAAATAAAATAAAAGATAAAATGTAGTCTGGGGGCAAAATATGGCAGCTTTATAAATGAGTTAAAGCACAACTTTGTAGATTCTCCTGCAATCAATGCTGCTCCATAGCAACTGCACAATTTTACCCCAGACACTCATGTAAATTTTGGTACCCTTACGTTCTTGATAAATTATACTCTCTAAAATAATTTAGATAAATTTCTTTACAAGTTACGTAAACACCTAAAATATATTTTTGTGTTGTATTAGTGTGATTTCTTTTTACAACCACCTTGTCAAGTGATGCAATCTTTTTTGATTCCTTTATTACCACTTCTTTTTTTGATTCAATCATTTTATGTTCCGAGGACCACTTCTTCCAATGTGTAATTCGATCTGTTTATGCTTTAAAACAATTCCTTCACAACTTTTTTTGCATAACATAATTTATAGCTTACTAAAAACAAAACTTTATACAAATTTAGCTAAATCATTTCATAATTTCGTATAAAAATGTTTGAAAATGATGCTTTAAAAATGTAATTATTAACTACAAACAGATTAACAAAATAGTTATTATCTACAAACAGATAAATAGTTATTAACTACAAACAGATAAATAGATATTAACTACAAAAAGATAAATAGTAATTAACTACAAACAGATAAATAGTTATCAATTATTTAAGTAAACACTTATTTTAAAGAAAAAATCAAATACTTTGTATTTATATTTCATATTTATACATTTATACATGTTTGTATCATGTTTTTATGATTTAGTGTTATATTTAAAAACTAAATACTTATTATTTTAAATTTATAGCAATTAAGTTCTAAATAAATACACAAAGTATTTTCTACTACTCATAAATAAAATTTCTTGTAATAATTATTAAAATTATTTTGAAATATCGTTCAAAATATATATAAAAGTTAATATAAAAATATAAAAGTTATTGCATATAAATTAGGTACGCGGAAATACGTGTTTTACGGAACCGAATTTTGTGCTAAAATTCTGTGCCAGGTTTTTTGAACTTTTTTTAGGTAACGTCAGACGAACGTTTTTTTGTGGTATTTATTTTTAGAAACATTACTAAACTTAGATTATTTTTTGAAAAAAAGAATAGTTAAACTTGATTAATATATAATATTTATGTGTGGTTGGTAATTTTTGTATTGCTTTTTTTTGAATTAAAAACTTGGTTGTTGTTATTTAAACATTAAATTATTGTCGAAGAAATGCTCAGATAGTTTGCAAACCTACCCAGATAGTTTTTTACATATATTTTTTATCTACTTACCAAATTTCATTGGAAAAATATTATTTAGCAGTCTATAAAAGTGAGCAGTTTTGGTACCTCATTTCTGTTTTTCTGATTTCCGTAAGTGGTGTTTTTCTGATTTCTGGGTGATAAGAGGGGTACGAATAAATTGAATTTTATTAGGTTAATTTAGTAATTATTTATGTTATATGTATAATATATATATATATATATATATATATATATATATATATATATATATATATATATATATATATATATATATATATATATATATATATATATATATATATATATATATATATATATATATATATATTAATACAATTAGATATAGACAGTAAAATAATGTTTTTTTTTTCGTTTTTTTTTGCAGTAATTTATTAGATTTTTTATATTAATTAATATTAGTTTGTATATTTTCACTAGTTTATTTTATTTTAAAAGTGAAAATTACCATTTATTTTAGTGTGACTTGTTAATAGTTGCTAAAATTTTATTGGTTTCATTGAAATTGAAAACATAAGCGTTGATTACTATAATTCTAGCTATAGGTATGCATGATATTTTAAAAATAATTTTGCCTATTGTAAACATTTGCAATGTATCTTTTGAATTTTTTTTATATTATCACATGTTTTATGTTGTCAGTATACATTGGCATTTTTGTGTGTGTATAAATAGTGTTTTTAATTATGCAATAATATGGTATTATTAAAAATATTTTTAATAATATTTTAATAATAAGTTAATAGTATATTATTAATCGGTAGTTATACAAGACTTTCTTTACATTTTTTTTAGACGGCAATGGGCACAAAAAGCAACCTTATTTTTTGTTCGTAGTGCAGTTAAAGAGTATTTAGATACAGACTTTTTATTACCTGCCAAAACAATCAATTGATGTAAAAATAGACATGTACCTTTTTTTATTCATTAACAGTGGTAAGTCATTTATTATAACTATTTAACTAGTCAATGACTTATTTAATTTAAATATTAGTTAACCACAAATCTTTAGCGTTTTGAAAAGATACAAAAATTGGTTTTGCAACTTTACAAGGGATAGTAATCGTTTTAAAGAATTTTGTAATGAACCCTGTGTTTGCATTGCATCAATCTTCCCCATCTTTCCATCATCGAGTCCAAATTCCAAGTAGTTTTCTTACTACTGTTTAAGTAGTTTAGAAAATTTATCACTTGAACACATAAGTAATTTATCACAACTAAATAGCAAGCCTTTATTTTCTGAACATTCTATAAATAATTTACAGAATTGGCATGAATCAAGAGGAGAAATGAGCCCTAGCAAAAAAAGGTTTGAATACCAAATTGTCTTGTTTAACTTCTCAGCTTGCTGTTACATCCAGCATGCATTGAAAAAAATTAGCAATAGTGAGGGCAAAATTGAAAAGCATGTCATACAAGTTAAAAGTGCTGAGAGAAAGTATTACATGAAAGAAACAAATTATTAAGTTTTTAAGAGCTGAAATTAGAGATTGTAAACAAAAGTTGAAAACATATTATTACAGTAAGATAATACGCAATCTTAAAGCTTAAAAAAAAAGAAACGTTTAAGAACTTTAAAAACTAAAATAAGTTAAAGTTGTATAATAAAGATATTGCATAATAAAGATATTAAGGCAAATAAAATGCTGATAGATAGTTTCGAAAATGATATAATCCAGATGGAGGAAGATAACATTACCGATGTGAATGGCTCAGTAAAGGAAAAAATTTATTCATCACATACCCAAGTAATTTATGGTATGTTATTGGCAAATGTACCAACATGTAACAAACCATTTCTAATGGAGAAAATTATGCAGTATTTGGGTGTCATTTTTAATAATGCTCCCTATTGTTGTATAATTGAACAAATGGTTCATGAGCTTGGCAGTATAGCAGAACTGCAAGGGTCAGAATGGGCTATCATTAATTCACATATTACTCTTAGATTTGATGCAACAACCCAAGAAGGTGTACATATTAATAGCATTCACTTAACATCAAAAAATAAATGCCAAGTCATTGCTCTGGATCAATTAGCTGGAGGTACAGCTGATGATTACGAAAATCATATCAGGGTGGCCACTGGTCATGGAAATCATGGAAATTATGAAAATGTCATGGAATTTTATTTGGTCATGGAAAAAGTCATGGAATCCTTAAATTTTCATTGAAAGTTATGGAACTTCATGGAACTTTTTAAAATGATCTTTATTTTTTTCTACTTTGATATTTTTAGGATGCAAAGAAATGTACTAGTATATTAAGTCCTTTTTGAAAAATATATTTTTGCAGTATAAGTTATCAGAGAAATAAGAGAAAAAGAGTTTTTTTTGGTCATGATTTCAGAACTTGCTACCAATTATTTTTTGGTTTGCATGTTTTATAATGACCAAGTTGCAAATACTTAGTGCATGACAAGTACTGAATATTGTACTCTTGTGATTTATCATAAAAATTTATGAAGTGGAAATGTTATGAAAATATCATGGAAAAGTCATGGAATTTTATTTTCTAATTTGAGTGGCCATCCTGTAAAATATTTGGTTATAATAAAATTGTAAAATATGTTTTAAATAAAGTTTTTCATTATTTTATAACCAAAATAAACAATAAAATTTCTTTAGTTAAAATTAAAAACTTTTGGAAGTACTGAGTGTTTAATTGTCTTTTTTTAATTTCTTCTTTCCTTTTATTTCCCTGCATATATGTAAAGCAGTTGATTATCTTGTTTTTATTCAGATTTTCACTTAGCTTTTTTAAACGATAGTTGTCGGTGGATCATCTCAAATATATCAAACGCAATGTCAGACAAAGTTGCAGTTACCTAAAAAAGTCGAAACCTGCATAAAGGTATTGCAAGTCATAAAACTTGAAAAGATAGTCATATCAAGTCAGGTATGCCAGTTACTAAATCATATGTTTTTAATTTACTTTTTTTCATAAATGTTTTTAGAGAAGAATAAAAATATTTGACATTGCACAAGTGTTGTGACTTGCAAAATATTTTGATAGGCGGCTCTGGCTTATCTTCTCGTGGCGTCTGTGGTTACAAGTGATTATTATAATGTTCCATTTATGAAATTGATTATTTTAATGATTTACTAAAAGCCAAGACAACTATTTAAACTTAGGGTATCTAAAATGTTTTAGTAAAGAACAATATAAAATCGTTTGTTACATTTTTTTGATAGGATACAACACTTATATTTTTGGTAATGAAATAAAACATATTTAATGAAATATCAATAAATGAAATATATTAATTTATTTTGTTTGTTAAAGATACAATTATTTTTAAGAACTCAACATTTTTTTATTTTATCTTTTTACTCTTTTCAACAAACTTCTCAACTTAACCAAAATTTACAAATAGTAGCGAAAAGACTTTCTTATTCAAAAGTAGGCTTGGTTGTGGTCTTCAACTTTAGCTTCGAGGTTTTACCTGGTGACAAAAGCCTAATTCAGGTTTTAAATTGTTAACTCATTTTAAAATAATTAAATTGTTATTATAAATATTTATATATTTAATTAATTTATTTTTTTTTGGTTGGGGGGGGGGGCAAACGCCCCTCCCAAAAGTTAATAAGCACACCACCAATAAATAAAATACTTGTAAAAAAATTTTATAATGTTTTTTATACTGTGTACTAGTTTCACTTATTTTGTTAAATATAGAAATATTTATTTATAATTAGAGAATTAAATATTTTTGAAATTAGGGTGTGTTAAATCATCACCACCATATCCACCACCAACTTTAATATACATCAATCAATGTTGTTGGTCTGGAATAAAATTATAGCAACTTTTTGTATAAAAAAAATTACCGTTTGCTGAAAAAAAACAGTCTTTATAGAAAGAAATATGCTTATTTTTAAGGTGAAAGTGGTGGTTCGGCACGCCCTTTAGCCCCCAGGAAATGTCCAATAGGTGGATGATGTTATAAATTTGTAGCCCACTGTTTCACCAATCTTTTGATGCCAAGTTATAGTTATTTAGATAAGAATTGACAAAGTTATAACAATTTAAGTGAAGAAAAATTAAATTTTGACCACAGTTTCTTCAATAAATCCATATATCAAAATTTTGCGACTAAAAACGTCATAACTTTTTGTAGAAAAGTTCAATTTTAATAACTTTTTACCTTTAGAATACTGTATTGAAGCCCTTTCCAATAATATATAACAATCTAGCCTTTGATCAATTTAAAATTTTCAACCCACATACTTATATAAATATATAAAAATGTTACAGAAATAAAATTAAAATAAATTAAGCAAACAAACATAAGTTTGTTTGCTTAGTAAACTGTTACTATAAGTCATTATAATTTTATATAAAAATACATCAGTTATCGTTATCATTATTAACTTTCTTGTCCTAATTTCTTCCTCCTGCATGACGATTCCCTTCATATTTTAACCATAACTTTATTAAGTCTTGATGAAGAGTTTATTAAGTCTTCATGAAGAGTTTATTAAGTTTGTTAGTGCCTTGAAGCAAATGTTGCAATTATTGAATTTATATGAGTTTTTATATGAGAATTTATTGAATTATATTATTTTATTATTTGAATTTATATGCAATTATTGAATTTTTATTTTTAATGATTAAGCCTCATGAAGCAATTATTGAATACAATAATTGCAACATTTGCTTCAAGGCACTTATTCACTTACACGGCAGCTGTTCAAAACAAGTTAAACAATATGTACATAAATAAACATTTATGAAAACGTACATAAATATACATTTATGTACATATTTAAACATTATCAAAGTATAAGAGCCAATATACTAATTTTAATTCGATTGTAAATTCAAAACAAACAAAATTCTCAGATAAAAACATTGCGCTAAAATAAAAATAAAACAGCATTTCAAAATGTCCGAAAACTAAAACCTGAAACACACTATACGCTTTTTAAAATCAGTTGTATTTAGACGTTGGCCCGACGTTGGTTCGACGTAAGCGCGTAGTTAAAAAAATTGCTCAACGATTCCGACTTTGGCCAACGTTATGCATGCTAGCTGGGTAAAAGACCACAAGGATAATTTTTTAAACAACTCTACAGTTCGGCTATTAAAATTCTGCAATAAACAAAGTAGGAGGAATTTCTAATGTTATTCTATCAAAAATAAATAGTGATTTTTATTCTTCAATTAATGAAAATTTACTGAACATCGATATGTCTTTGCTGAAAAATACTTAATTATAAAACAAGATGAAAAAAGTAAATACATCACGTCAGGAATTTACTATTATTTAACAATGGTGAAGCCTGGATAAAAAAAGTGTAGATTCATTTGATGTCATCATGGATGCCTTTGATGGCGCAGAAGATTGTGAGTTAGTTGAAATATTTATCTTGTTTCAATGATCACAGTCTTACAATAAAGATGAATTCGGATTGTAGAGAGATGATAGTCGACTATCATTTATAGCATTTACTATTCGCTTTTCCACAAAGACTTTTAATATTAAAAGTCTTTGAGAAAAAGCGAATAGTAAATGCTTCGCTCTTTCACGAATAAGGAGCTTCTTATCAGTAAAACAAGCTACTGTTTTATTCAATGCTTTTATACTGTCAAATTTTTCCTATTGTCCTTTGATTTGGATATTTTGTTCGAAGTATAGTAATAACCTAATTAATAAAATTCATCAAAAAGGACTTCGCATTGTCTGTAAAAGATTTGATCTCCCATTAAAAGAAATTCAAAAAATAGAAAAATCCCAAGTATCCACCTTAGAAATTTAAGGTTTTGGTAAACTGAAATTTTTAAACCTATAAATGGTTTAAATCAAGATTTTATGTTGATCTTTTTATCAAAAAATCCATGCCGTTAATTCTTCGATGTTGTAAAAAATTAGTACTCCCACCCATAGTCTCTAAACATAAGTTCATAAAAAGTAAATTATATAGAGCAACCTCGCTATGGAACTCCCTAGATAATAACTTTCTTTATTTTTTACGTCAAACATAACCAAATTGTTTTATTTATTGACATTTATATTACTTACGATGTAAACTATTTTTATTTTATTTATTTTTTATTCAGGATATGTATGTTTGTTTGTATTGTCTTATACAATTTAGTTTGTTGATTTTAATTAGTTTTTGTTGATTATAAAACTGTTATAAACAATCAACTGAAAATAAAGTTTTAAATAAATAAATAACATGGTCGACCGGCACTTTCTGGTTGGTCACGAACTTCGCAAGGTATTTAATCGAAATTCCCTTAAAATTAAAAGCATCATTAATTCGCACAATCACAGGATATTATATAGCCAAGGTAAAGGTGAGCGAATAACATGCAACTGCGTCAAAAAATCCATCTGCCCCATGAACAACCAGTGCTTAACAAAGAATATCGTTTATCAAGCCACCATATCGTCAAATAAACCTGACTACAAAGAAAAAGTATATTTTGGCTAATGTGAAACTCCATTCAAATCTCAGTATGCTAATCACCTAAAATCTTTTAACATTAATAAATATAAAAAAGATACCGAGTTGTCTAAAGAAATTTGGGACATAAAAGACAAAATGTTTATACCCTTAACTGAGTGGAAAATTGTGAAACGTTGCAATCCCTATAACCCCTCGTCAAAAATTTGCAATCTTTGCTTATACGAAAAATTCCTTATTTCAATATATAAGGGTGAAAACTTGTTAAATAAACAAAATGAGTTGATTTCAAAATGCAGGCACAAGGATAAATTCCTTTTATCTTTTTTTGACACCGGTGATTAGCTAATATTTTGTTTTTTCTTTGGTTGCCATCAAGTATGTCTTTTAGCGACGTAAAGATCTACACAGTATTTTGTCATTTTTAGCGGGTTTTTTTGTTTTTGATTTTGTATTCAATGGCAGATGATTGCCGTATACTATACGGTATAGGCATGAAACTTAAAGTGCCATCGAATATATTATATTATAATCGACTATATTATATATTGATTTTATAAGAATAATATATCGAAAAATTTTTTTTTTAAAGTTGAGGGTAGCCTTTATACATTTATTATTAACTTTTTAGTATTAGCCTCAACTTTTTTAAAAATGTATATATCTAACCTATTAAAAAAGTTGTATAAAGCGAACTTATACAACAAGTTTAATTGAAAATTCAAAACTTTAACGCAGTGTAGTATTAGTATAAATAAAAAATTTTACTTAAAGAAAAACAAAAAATGGTTAATTAATAAAAATTAATTAAAATAATTTAATTAAAATTAAATTATTTGAGCAAAATAAATTAAAAACTAATTAATGCTTAGTTTTTCAATGAAAAACATTTCTACAAAGTTTTTCAAAAAAAAAAATTATTTAGGGTAACATGGTGAGGTGTTTTATTCAGGAAATAAATCCAATAAAAGTCTATAAGTAAGAATATTTTGGTATTTAGATTTTAAACGTCTTTTTGTTGAATGAAAAGCATTGGGTACTGCAGGTGAATCAAAATATTGACTTTTACATAAAGGATCTTTGGAGCACAGCTGGAGAATTGTTTTGCGCTAAAAAATAAAAATAAAAATAATAAAAACTATACAATTATAACTAGTTTTAAAACATGTTTATAAAAATTACAAATAGATAAAAGCTTATAATACTTTTTGAAATACTACAACTTTTTCAATGTTTTATATAATTTAACTGTTTATTGGTGTTTAATTACCTGCCTAATCACATAAATATCAAAAAAAAGTCTAGGTCTGTCTTTACAAATGCTGTGTTTGTGAAAGTTTAATTCCTACTTTCTTTAACAAGTAAAGATATTGCATGTCGTTTACGTTATTCCTCCATTGACAATATATAGCATACTGTGAAATGAGTATATCAAATTATTTTGCTAAGTATTAGGCTAAACAATTTCTTTAAAGTGGAAGATTCCAATGATTACTTAGTCACTGAGGCACTTTTTCCTTTGTGCAGGGTTATAATCTATTATATTAGGAATTAAAAACTAACATATATATCATATAACTACTTGGTATGATTTTAATATAACTTTTTGTACAAATATATTTAGAAATAAAAACAAAAAATAAAAAAACTATATATTTTTCTCCAATAGTTTTCTTAAAATTTTTTCATTTACAAAAAAATACACTTGTTATATTCTAACACACTTATTATATTCTAACAAAATATAATATAGTAATTTTAAAAAATAGTGTTCAAAATTTTCAATTTTACTTCTGCATTTTTTTCTTTAAGAAAACGAATTTTTTTCAAAAAAAAAAATTCATATTTATTAAGCATAAGGCATAAATTGTTGAAAATATGATTATTTATTATATTCTCTATTTATTACAAGAATAAAAACGAATTTTATATATACAATACTACAGTATTTAGTTAAATTTAAATCATATTTTTTTTACATCTTTAAAATAAATGGTTATTTAGAAAACAATCTCTTCTATTTGCTGCCTTGGGTGACTGAGTGTTATTCGTTAGTTTTGTGTTATATATTTTTTATTAGACAGCTTTACTTGACATAAATTTGTCAAGTAAAGCTGTCTAATAAAAAATATTGGTGAAACAGTTGTAATCCGACAACTGTTAAATATTAGGAAAACAATTTATGAAACTTTTTTTGATTGTCTAATTTCGACTTAAAGTCCATTTAACTCTAGATTGGTTTAAAAAAATAAAGATTTATTTTAACTTTTGTTTGTTTGTTTCTTTTTGTTTACCCTTTAAATATTATGTTAAGCAATCAAACTGTAACCTGGTCCGGTTGTATGTTTGATACTTTCCTTGTAGAATTTAAGGTTTTTTTTGTATATTCTTTTTAGCACCTTAAATATAAAAAGTTACTTTAAAAAAATATTTAAAAGATGTTTTATTGAAGAGATATCCATAAAAGATGTCTTATTGAAGAGATATCCATAAAAGATGTCTTATTGAAGAGATAATCATAAAAGTTGTCTTATTGAAGAGATATCCATAAAAGATGTCTTATCAAAGAGATATCCATAACAGATGTCTTATTGAAGAGATATTCATAAAAGCCAATAAAGATGTCTTATTGAAGAGATACCCATAAAAGCCAATAAAGATATCTTATTGAAGAGATATCCATAAAAACTAATAAAGATGTCTTATTGAAGAGATATCCATAAAAGCCAATAAAGATGTCTTATGGAAGAGATATCCATAAAAGATGTCTTAATGAAGAGATATCCATAAAAGCCAATAAAGATGTCTTATTGAAGAGATATCCATAAAAGCCAATAAAGATGTCTTATTGAAGAGATATCCATAAAAGCCAATAAAGATGTCTTATTGAAGAGATATCCATAAAAGATGTCTTAATGAAGAGATATCCATAAAAGCCAATAAAGATGTCTTATTGAAGAGATATCCATAAAAGCCAATAAAGATGTCTTATTGAAGAGATATCCATAAAAGCCAATAAAGATGTCTTAATGAAGAGATACCCATAAAAGCCAATAAAGATGTCTTATTGAAGAGATATCCATAAAAGCCAATAAAGATGTCTTATTGAAGAGATACCCATAAAAGCAAATAAAGATGTCTTATTGAAGAGATATCCATAAACGGTTTAAAATAAGAAATTTAAAAAGTTTAAGGTTGACAAATGTTGAGATGGAAAATTTGCTATCCTAAGATCAAGCAACTGAATACGACATTTAAAATAAAAGTATTTTTTTCAATTTGTTATTTAAGATTTTTTAACTGATAAATTCATTCCATCAAAAATTCAAGTCTGCAAAACCAGCAAGGGACTTAAAGCACCAGACGCATCAGAGATTTACTTGCATATATTTCAATCTCTATTCTTTATTAAATCTTTAAAAACGGATAAAATATCACCTCAGTCAATATTAGGTGTTTAAAAATTCTTTCTTATGATCTATATTGTGTTCCGTCAATTTGTTCTTGTTTTGACAGATCTGAAATATTTGTCACCTTTTTGTCGTTCCTAACGTGATGTTAAAGATATCAGCGAGTGTGATAAAATTACGTAAAATAATGGTGACTATTCTATGTATATTTTACATAAGCGCATTCATGTTACAGTACGTTCATGTAAAACACTCTACAAAAACATGTAATTAATATGTTTTAACTAGAGACCTTTTAACTTTGACCTTAATTGTTTAAATTTTTGTATACAGGTTTTTATTTGTAAACTGATATTATAATTTATAAAATTAAGAGTATTATTTGTTATATATGTTTCATTATGGATGTAACATAACCCAATGCTTATTGTAACAGTTCGGAATTATTTAACTGCCACATTGGAAGATAATTGAGGTTAGAGTATCTCTCAATTTATGAGTTCAGTATTTTATTCTCATTTCTATTTTTATTTTTTAAAACTAATTATTTAAAGTAAGTATTTTTAATGGCAATAATTTTTGTAAACACTTTGTTGTCGATTTTGAATAATGTAACTTCTGTAATTGTAACTTTTTATGTTATAATATAAACGCTGTCTGATTCAACTACTATTTTGTTAAAATAATATTTTCAACATACCGCTGCTGTAAATGACTCTCTTGATACATCGACTGGATTTTTTTGGTTTTGATATCTGCTAGCAATGCAAATTACATTTGACGATATAGCGAACGCAATCATAAATTTTAGTCTCATCATTTTTTTAAAATCTTAAGCTACAAATAGAATGTGAAGTAAATATAAGTAAAAATTTACATGATTTATATATATATATATATATATATATATATATATATATATATATATATATATATATATATATATATATATATATATGTATATATATAGTTAGAAAGAAAGAGAGAGAAAATCCAACAACGAAAGAAAAATTATTTATTGACTGTAAAGAATCTTCCCTGTGGGAATTGAACATAGCGTCTCCACATGATTTCGTTAAAAATGATTTAACAACATTATGACTAACTTTTAACGAATCATTTTGACTAATAAAAATTATTAAGTATTTTTGAATAAAAAAATTAATAAATCATAAAAAAGTTAAATTAGAAATTTCCGTTATGTAAAAAACCTATACTTTATAATAAGTTTTTATATTCTTTTAAACTTCGCGTCATAACGTGGGGATGTGACGTAGTACAGTTTTTAAAAATTTTGATAAATGGTGTTTTAGCTACTTTGGTACTTTTGTTTAGAGTGGTTTTTGTATTTTTTGAATTTGCAAAAAGTAGCTCTAAAAAGTTGGATGTATTTCTTATAGTTTAGAAACAACTTTTTATTACACAAGCATAGATCATACTTTCAAATAGATAATATAATTTATTTTTATAAATTTGTATGAAAATATGTTTTAAAAAATCTTAAAAAAAATCTTTTAACGTTTACATTGATGTTACAGTCATAATAATATAAAAATATGACAAATTGCAATAGAAAAAAAAACTCAACATTAATGGTGTAAGACATATTGTAAAAAAAAAAGTGTGTAAAAAAAGTTTTAAAAATTAGACATCGGTTAAAACAATTTTAGAATTAAAAATTTTCGTAAAAGTTGTTTATTTTATTATTTGGAGTATAAATGAAAAACTTTTTTAAAAACAACAATTCAATCGTTAAAAGCAACTTGCAGTAGCAAACCAGAAAACAAAGTTAGATGCCAATAACAATACATATCGTTTTTCATTGGCGATATCCGCGATATCCGCAATATCATGGCGATATCCGCGATATCCGCGAGTTGAAATGTAGAACAACGTCAATTTCTTTTACACGTTGTTTAACGACTCAAAAAGAAAAAGAAATTTGTTTTGAAATTTCTTTTTAATCTATTAAAACAGTAAAAAGAATTTCAATTATATTTTAGCCATCAAAACTTATTTAAAAAAAAAAAAAATTAAAACATATTGCACATATGGCTTGATGTTGCTATATTTTTAATACAGTGACAAGAAACCCTTTTTTAGAACATTTGAGCAAATTTTATTCTGATAATGCTTAAAGTATTTCAAGAAACATAACAAAAAATTAGTTTTTTCAATTTTTCATAAAATACGTAACATTTTTTAAGATAAAGAAGTAAATACCAGCAAAATTAAAATTTTGGTTTGGTTATTAATAGAACGTGTCTCTATAAATATGCCTTTGTACTACCGTATTTTTAATACGGTGTCTTCTAAACAATAAACGATCTTCTAATAATCCCAAAAATGCTCCAAGAAACATCATATTCGATTTTTTAATTTTTCATAGTGTGCACATTGTTTTTAAAGCAATGAAGCGAAATCCAATAGCATTTATGCTTTTTTGATAAAATATCTCGTTGTAATTAGCTATAAGATTATATTTTTAATAAGCGCCAGAATAAAGATTAATCAGCATGAGTCTTACCCCCTGCCCATTTGAAACAAAATAAAAAACTAAAAAAAAAGAAGAATTAAATGTTTAATTATAGATAAAATAGTAGTTATTTGCAATATATGTATATATATATATATATATATATATATATATATATATATATATATATATATATATATATATATATATATATATATATATATATATATATATATATATATATATATATATATATATATATATATATATATATATATATATATACATATATATATATATGTATATATATATATATGCCACCTTAGGGAAAAAATTAACTGGAGTAATTTGTTTAAAACAAAATATAAATCACCTTAGCAAGTCAACACTATCACTATTGTTAAAGTTACATAAAGAAAAACAAATAACGTGATAATATTTGGCATACCTGAGCAAGAAAGTAAAAATCTAAATAGTGACCAAAAATTAAAAGTGGTAAAACCATTTAATTCAATACAAGTCTGTGGAAGCCAAAAATGAACAAACATACCTTAACTAATTCAATTTCAACAACAGTAACTCCACCAAATCATAGCAAAGGTACCATAGTCCTAATAGAGTTAAATAATTTCATTTAAAAACATTGGCATATAAAATTCGCCGAATGGTCACACACGAGCAGTGAACACCTAAGGGAAGAAATGAAGTACATTAAAGGAGAATTATTTATTTATTTTATTTTATTTTAATTCACCTCTTCAAGGCCGAGAAGGCCACTACAGACGAGGAGGCTACTTATTTGTGGTTATAACCCTCTCTCAACTCTATAACTCCGAAACACGAACCTTGACGAGCAAGGCCGCTGCGCGGAGAAACGAGTTGAGCGCGGTACTACCAGGGACGTGGTGGGGATTGATTACTATTTTTACGATATTTACTAGACAAAGCAAATTTTGACAGTTCTCAAGACAAAAATAAATATTAATAGAGGAATATTTAAAAATAAATAAGACAGGCTATACACCCAAAACACTAATCAACAATAAAAGCAATAACAAAAAAAAATTAAAAAAATAATGATAAATCAATAGAATCGTTTTATAAACACCAATATGAACAAAGATATACAACAAATACATCACCAGACAAAAACTTATAAAACAAAAAACCGATCACAAAATAAAAAGTATGCTTACAACAATGAAAGGCCTAATAATGGAAAAAAAAAACATTAATGCTAATGTGTAAACATAATTTGTGTAGTGAATAAGAAATAAACATTTCCTCAGTGTCGCGTCTATCATTACTGGCGTTTCGATGAGGATCAGCGTTTATAGCTAGTTTATGCCGTCAGACGAACGTCAGCGCCACTCATTTTTTTACCCCGCGACTTTCGCCTATTCCATACTGCAGTAAAAAAGGACTCACTACAAATAGCGAAAACCCAACCAATCCTAATTTTGTATAGCACCAATATTTTTTTTGATGATATGATATAAAAAGTATAGATCTACTCAACGAACAAAAATAAAAATAACTAAATAAAACACTTACCATACCACCAAAAGAAAGCATGAAAACAAAATAAATAAAATTCTTATAGAAACATAAAAATATTAATAAATTTATTTTAGGAAATAAAACCAAATAGGTATTATTAGCATAAACAAGCCCAAGATAATCAGAAAGCAGTATACCTTATTAAAAAAATTTTTTAATCAACAAAACAACAATAGCCTTAAATAAACTCTAACGCTGTCATAGATACCTTATTCGAACTATGATAACCAATCAAAAGTGTAAGAAAATGAGCAACCCGCGAAACCCAAAATTATAACATTAATTGAATAATATATGATAGCAAAAAAGAACGTTGCCCAAAAACCTTAAAAATGTAAGTGACATATATGTGAACATTTAATAAAGGATATAAAAACATTCTCTGAATAAAAATAAAGATGAAAATTGTGCACGTGAAAATTAAAGCTGAGTAATGAATGCAAGATAATATAACATAAAAGTTCCTTGTTAACGGTAATAATACGAAAATCAGTAGATAAATAATATATTAATATATATTGCAATAAGACTAACTAAATATTGTAATAAAACCAGATAAATTTAAACCAAATGAGTGGTTAAAAAATTAGTTGTAGGTAATATAGCAATAATATAAGTCATGATATAAAAACGATGTACAAAGCGGGAAAAAAAAATTGTTAAAAAGTGAAGTTTTTCTACGGTCCGAACTAAAAGAAACTTTGAGACCATACCTAAATTGAAATTTCCGAAAAGTAAAGTTGAATCCTTAAATGAAAAACTCAATCACACATGATAACCACATATACATAACATACATATGTATATCTACATTTCAACCTCATATTATCTATTAAAAGAAAATACTATCTAAATAAGGATGAGTTCAAACAAAGATAGTTTATCTATGAATGCAAAAAAAAGCATGTAAACGATGTAAACAGGCTGTATGCGCATAAGGGTGTATAGATGTAATGTGTAAGTCTGTGCTGTTTATGTCGTTCAGTTGAGTCTTGTATTGTTAGTAACCAGCGTAAAAGATTTCTCTCTGAACTAAACCAAGCCAGCCTAGCCATACTCCAGAAAACCATGATAGATTAAACACCTATGCATGGATTTATAACTGACTTATGACTAAAAAGCTCACCCAGGCATCTTCTACAGACAAACATCCTCTTTTGCGGATGATTGCGATTAGGAAAATAGTTGTGCTCGATGACCGTAACACTAACCCTTACGGGCTAGGCCCAATGTTATTTAAAAACTTTGGCATATAAAATTCTTTGAATGGCCACACACAAGCCGTGAACGCCTGAGGGAAGTAATAAAGTATATTAGAATAAAGGAGAATTATTTATTGAACAAATCATATTTTGACAGTCGTCAGACAAAAATAAAGACTAATAGAGGAATATTTGAAAATAAATAAGACGGGCTATACACCCAAAACAGTACTGAACAATAATAGCAACAAAAAAAAAAAAAAAAATGTTTTATAAACACCAATATGAATGAAGATATACAACAAATACATCACCAGACAAAAACTTATAAAACAAAAAACCGATCACAAAATAAAAAGTATGCTAACAACAATGAAAGGCCTAAGAATGGAAAAAAACATTAATGCTAATGTGTAAACATTATTTGTGTAATGATTAAGTAATAAACATCTCCTCAGAATCGCGTCTATTATTACAGGCGTTTTGATGAGGGTCAGCACTAATTAGTTTTGTCACTTAAGTTTTAAATAACCAAAGTTTGGTCACTTAAGTTTTAAATAATCAAAGTTTGGTCACTTAAGTTTTAAATAATCAAAGTTTGGTCACTTTAATTTAAATGCTTTATATTGACTGTACCACAATCAACTTGAACCAATCAAATCCAAATGCTTTAGTTCTGTTGCACCGCTACTCCTACCTGATAGT
>NC_061160.1:29189849-29324849 GCF_022113875.1 Hydra vulgaris | reverse complement strand
TTAAAAACATTTAGCTGATATATATCAAGAATTTTTATTTCAAACAAGAGAGGTCTTGCTGAGTAAATCTATCTATTAATAAGACTAAATCTATTAAAATTAATAAGACAAGCAACATGCTTTTTTAAGAAATATTGCAAATAATTTGGATTATTGCATATTCTGTTAAGTTATTTTTTGGATTCCGTATTGATTAAGATATAGTATATCATTTGAAAAAAGGTGATTATAAATTACGTTATATAATTTTCTCTCTAAAACTTTAGAAAAAACAGACAAAACAGAAATTGGGCGATAATTAGAAATATTAGTTGCATCACCAGCTTTGAAAATTGGAGTCACTTTAGCTATTTTTAGAAAATCAAAAAAAACGCCCTGTGTTATTAAATAATATAAAACTTTAAAAAGTACATCTTTTCGGGGATCAAAGACTCGAGGACAACATTACCATTTATATTATCATGGCCAGCTGATTTATTACGTTTAAAAGATGCTCAAAATCATAGTAATTCATAAGATGACCGAAGTAATGAAAAAATCATGCTTATCTATTTTATCTCTTATTCATAAGAGGAATTTTTTAGCTAGATTAGGGCCAACAGAAACAAAAAATTTATTAAATTCACTACTTATTACAGTTCAGAAAAAAATTCATCATTAATTTTTATAGTTTTGGGCAGTGAGCACGGTTTTATGCATACCAGAAAATTCTCTAAGAATTTCCCATGTGCGTTTACAATTATGTTTGTTCATATCAAGTAAATTTGAGTGATACAAATTTTTTAAATTTTTTGGCATAATTTTCATAAAGAATCTTACTTTCGTTTGTTAATGTATATATATATATATATATATATATATATATATATATATATATATATATATATATATATATATATATATATATATATATATATATATATATATATATATATATATATATATATATATAAGAAGAAATTTTTTTTAAAATTACTGAAATAGTCGAACCCCTAATATAACTTCAAGAGAGTAAACAAAAACTCATTGCTAGCTTAAAGGGAATGGTAAGCAATATCTTTCTGACACTGAAAAAACTAGACAGTACATAATAATTATACCTATTATATTATTGTTATTAAATTAACCACTAAAATTAAAGATTTAATTAAAATAAAATGATATTATTAAATAAATGTATTAACCGACTAAATCGAACTTTAGTCAACTAGTAGAAAATCCAAAGACAATTAAATTGACTATTAGATTTTTTAAAGTCGACTATTTTCTACTTTCGACGAGTCAAATTTTAGTCGATTTAGTCGAAGTCGATTACAACACTAAGAAAAACGCTTTTTTTTTTAAGGAAAAGATTAAAAACAATGAAAATAACATTGAAATAAAATTATTCTTTCATTAGAAGTCCAAAAAAAAATCATTAGAAACTCCAAACTTTTACAGATTTGAAATAAATATGGCCTAATCTCGTCTTAACCCATCAATCATCGCTATTGTCACTAGACCTAGTGCTAGGATCCTCGAGAGAATCGTCCACGAAATTCAGTTCAACCTTTTTTTCTTCGTTTTCCTCCGTGGCATGTGGAAAATCCTCCTCATCGTCATCAATTGGACTTTTTTCTATACCTAAAGGAAATATATATGTTTGAGTTCAAGTAGAACCAAAAAAATAAAACAAATTATTCAAATATAATATCAAGTAATATCTTATACCATTGTTTTTCTTCTTTCTTTTCTTTGTATGTTGAGATTCACCTTTTTTGACTTCAAAAGGCTTCACCTTCTTCGACTTCAAAAGGGTCATTAAGAGCTATATTTGCATCAAGATTTGTATAGGCCTCTACCTCAGGATCTTGGAGCTCTGAGATCCATTCACCGCCAGAGTCTACATCACCCAAACAAAGAGATCTTCAATTGTTTTTTTCTGTTACTCCCTGTGTTTTAGTTTCAAATTGAACATAATGTAAACCAAATCATTGAGTTTTGCTTGCTTCATGCGATTTCTTTTCTTTATATTCACCTGTTCGTTAAAATACTAAAGCTCAGTAAGATGAAAATCGAAAAATATATAAAACCAAAATACTTTATATTATTACTTGATTGAAGGCGCTCCAATTCCGTTCACATCCAGAAGCATTAAAAGTCAAGCTCAAGATTCTAATGGCAAATTTTGCAAGTTCAGGCGTTTGATCTCCAAAAGCTCTCCACCAATCCGCTGAAAATAGTAATGTTATTTTATTAAATTGATAGAAAGATATGTGATAACATATCGGGTCTATACTCTGGTTTATCAAAAAAATAAAATAAAAGATATTGTAACAAATATACTAAAAATAGTAAAAACACACAACTGGACTTCTCTTCTTCCTCGTGCTTACTGCATTTACCCGTTTAAATAAACCTTGTGCATTTCGAAAAGAATCGATCTGCAAATCCAATTTCTCCCTTTCTTCTGAATCACCATTCAATTGCTCCACGGTTCATATTGAAAATAAGGATTTAGAAAATATGCAGCAGCGTGCAAATGCGTGTGAAGCTAACGATCCCACCGACTATGTACAATATTCCAAACAATCTGATACTTTGCAACATCATTATTTAGATTTTGAGCAATTTTTTCTTTAGTCCTGTCCATAGCTTCGTAAATAAATCTCATTGGTGAATAGTTGTCGGAATCCACCATTCGAAGAACTATAACTAAGGACTTTGTTGTGTTGAGCACATAAGCAACACCAAACCAAAACGACTTGCTTTTTAGAATTATCCTGTGCACATTTTTTCCCAATGATTAAGATGCATAAGCACAGGTTTTCCACTTTTTTAAAGTAAAAAAGGATTTAAGTCCATCCCTTGATCCAAAAAAGCTTTACAAAGTGAGAAAGCAAGTGGCAAACTGAGTAACAGCAAGTTTCACCTAATCTCCACAGGAAATTTTCTTACCATTGCTAAAACCCATGCATGGCTGTAGATAAAATTTATTATTTTCTCGGCCTTGGTGAACACAGAAGTATGGAGGGGTAACTTAAGAATGTCCTCCAACATTGAGTCAATGCAGTGTGCAGCACAAGGCGTTCAATACAAATTTTTCCTTTTCTCCATCAACATTCGCCTTGCTGTTTTATAAGCTGAGGCATTGTCTGTTATCACTTGGAAAATATTCATTTCTCCAACTTCCTCAACGACTTCATCAAGTAATTTAAAAAGCAACTTTGCATCTTTTACTTGATCCGATGCATCTTTGCATCTTTTACTTGATCCGATGCGATCCGACTTTAAAAAGTAAATACCTTTCGGCTTATTAACTTAAAAATTTATCAATGTACGCCCATTTGTGTCAGTCCAATCGTCAGACATAATACTACAAACGGTCTCAATCCATGAAGGTTTCGCTTAATCGACAATGGAAGAAATAGTATTTTTCTCTTCTTTTAGAATCCATATTATCAACTTATACGTAGTTGGGGGTTTAAATCCCCTTCCAAATCCACATACATCCTTCATCATGGCCCGATATGAAGGGCTTGTTGCTACATTGCTAACGATATTGAGTTCTCATAGAAGAAACGTCCAATAGATGTATTCTTTTGTTTTTCTTCCTACTCTCAATTAAGGTAACTTGGTACGTTTAATTAACCGTGGAATATTCAGCACTCTCGCTACCAATATTTGCTTGTTGTATAAAAAAATCAATGGGTCCATGAACTTGTTTGTTGAACTTGACAGCACTTGAGTCTGTTGGTTTTTTTAATTGTGGATCGCCTTAAATAGCAAATAGCTCTTGTATTCCCACTCGACAAAAATCATCCATTTGAACCAGAATCAGTCCTCCCAATTATTTTTGATAACTTTGCCATATCTTCAAAGTTGTAAATTTATAAAACAGTAAAGAAAAAAAGAAATGATCAATCATAGCGAGCAGTTATGAGTTGATTATACAATTTCATGTAATGAATCTAATGATTAGTTAATACAATTATACGGACATATGAGTATAAGATATGATTTAATTATATAATTTCAGAATATATAAGTTAGATATATACTTATAAATTTTATTAAATCCACCATTATCATTCTAATACATTTATTTTCTTAAAAAAAGTAAAAATACGCCGACTAAACTATATTTTGTTCATAATAATATATGTATATAACAAAATATTATCAAAGTTTTAAAACGAACTCTATAAATTAAAATATTTTTAAAGTCTTATTTTATCGATCATTTAATCGATTTTTATAATGCGTTCTATATGAACGCACTAATTCAAACTGAATGTAATTATGTTGTGTGTTTCGTAATTACTGACTCTAAATTTGTGCGGCCGTGGCGCAGTGGTTAAAGCACATGCTCTTTAAGCAGGAGATCTAGGTTCGAAACGAGCTTTGGACTTATTTTGCGTCACGGTAAGGAAGAAGGCGTGAACTTCGTGGTTCATTTAACAGTGCATTTCACTTTTGCGGTGCTCAGTGACAAGACCGTTAGGACTTTGAGGTCGCATTCCTAGAACTAAAATAACGCATAACGCATTCCTATAACTAAAAAAAAATTCTTAAAAACGTTTGAAGCAAACTGTAATTTTAAAAAATGTTTTTGGAGCAAGACTAAAAGCTAGAGCCGATGGCCGAAGCGGAGCTCGATGCAATACAATGCGATACGAGCAGCCCAAAAGCGAAGCTCAATGCAGCACAGAAAACTAGAAGATGGCGCAGAAGACCAGACGGAGGGTTTCTCGCAGTGGAGGATTTCGGGGGCCGGAATTGGACAATAATGCTCTTATTAGGGAAAATAATGTTCACATGCGACATACGTGACCTTAGGTTTATTGTAAATAACGCGATGCCTCAGGAAAGCCTCAGCGCTTCAGAGCCTCAGCGCCTCATCGAACCAATAAAGGCGAACGTTTTATTAATTTGAATTAGGCTCACGCCTTAGTGCGAAAACCCAACACCTTACACTGAGTTGTACGCCTCACCGCCTTGAGGCGTAGTTTTTTATAGCGGGTGAACGGTAGGTTGCTACCGCTCACCCGTTGTTTTCAATACACTAATTGTAGAATTAAAACTTTATAATGATTTATTTGAACATAGTTTTATAATGATATATTTGAACATAGTTTTATAATGATATATTTGAACATAGTTTTATAATGAATTATTTTAACATAGTTCTTTAATGATATATTTGAACATAGTTCTTTAATGATATATTTGAACATAGTTCTTTAATGATATATTTGAACATAGTTTTTTAATGATCTATTTGAACATAGTTTTATAATCGTAGTTATTACTTCTTTTTTTTTTTTTTTTTTTGTATATCATAATTTATTATTACTTTTCTTCAAATAATTTACTATATTTTAACCAATATGGTTTTAAAATAAATAAAAGAACACTCTAAGCTCAAAATTACTTTTGAGTATTGAGTACTTGCTGAATCAGCAGAATCTTTTTAAAATTTCCGATAATGAGAGTTTTCAACTATATTAACAGTTTTTGATACAGTTGATCATATAATTCTCCTTAAAATAATTGAATTTCATGGAATTAAATTTTTTTTTTAATTTTTTCTTAAACGTTATATAAGCAACCAAACAAAAATTTTTTATAGTAATGAAACCCATATAATTAATTAAAACATGTGGAGACACATCCCATCTAATTTATTAAAACTTGTGTAGACACGTCTCTCTATACTTAAACTCTTTTTGAATATAGACGGATGTTTCCCGAGCTTTAATTAGAATCAAAAAAGATGGCCTCCTTAATGGTAACTTTTTATAATATGTCTGTCCAATAAAACATATGGAAATTTCTCTAAAACTTCTTCAAACTTTTTTTAGCTGATTTTTTTTTTTTTTTAATAAATTTTGGCAGATTCTCAAAGTTGGGTTCATATTTTTCCCTTTATAAATGGAGAATAATATTTTCAAAGTTTTCAATTTCATTCTTCTTTATTTTTATTACTTAAAGATCTTAGAAGATTTTTTTGTCATAATTAACAAATGAAAGAGAAAAAACTTTTTTATGAATGCAAAGTCAAAACATCTAAACTTTTTGCATGAACATTTTAAGCTTTTCATAGGTGAAATTTATTTATTCTCTTCATTTTATGAATGGTCATTTTGCTTTATTTTTTTATTTTTATTTATTTATTTTATTTTTTCAGGGAATTTTAAACTTCAAAGTTAAAAACATCATGATTTTTTAGACAAGTTAAAGTTTTTATGTTTTCAATTCCCATCGAGTTATAAACCTATGCCGTTTGTTGAAAGTAACGTCTTTATTTTTTAAACCAATTAGTTTATATGCAACTCTTGCAAATTTCAAAAAGTTTCTAAAATTTGTTTTTAACAATATCATAAAATTTCTTTTAGTATTATATTATACTATGACTTCATTCATTTAATGCTTTTTAAGTTTGTAATCTAACACTTTTTAAATAAACAATTATGATGAGTTGGCAGACGTTATTGCAAAAAAGGCCGTTGAGTATAACATTTATACTTACTAGCATTGTAAAAAGTTGTTCTGACAGAAGGGTTCCATTTAAAAGGTAATAAGGGCACAGAAATTAAATTATTGAAATATTATAGAAGTAAATTGTAGTGTTTGAACTTTTTGCAAAGACGCAATAGAAACTGAATATTTGTCATTTTTTATTTTCTCCATTCAATAACCTTTTTTAACTATTATGTCCTCCAAAATGCTGAGTTTATTTTTAAAACTAATTTTTAGGAGAATTTACATAATCTCATAAATTTTTAAAAAACCAAACTACTAATATAGACAGCAAATTGATAATTTCATGAGATTTTGATCCATTTTTAGTTACCTAATTTTATTCTAATTTTAGAAATATATTAAATTAGGCCGAAAAACTATTTATGGCGTGTACCATAAAACGAGGTGGCTTAGGCCATTTTGAACTATAACGCATGTTGCATGAAAGCCACAAAATTTATTTCCTCAAAAACTAAGTACTTTTAAAAGTAGAAAGGATAAATAGAACTATCTGTTTCCCATTTCGAAATTAATTACCTGAAGTATCTTTTGGAGCGTTTAAATGTTAGGCCAAAATCGCCCCGCCCCATATATTGGGGTGACTTTGGCCCAACCCAGTAAAAATGGACTAAAGAAATCGTTACATTAATAAAAACAAAAATGTTTAGGCAAAGAAAATAAATTTACAAAAATGCGATAGAAAAAGATTTAGTTACATAATTCTTGTATACAGTAAATAAAATATAGATACAAACTAAACAAGTATAGATATCAAGTAAACAAAACAGTTTAGGTATAACGTTTAGGTATAAAGTAAACAAAAATTGCCAATTGTATTTACAAGACTGCTAGTTGTAACTATATTATTTGTATTTAATCTATTATTTTTATTTATAACATAGGAGGATATATTTGCTGAACATAAGCTTTTAGCTGGGCCAGCACAACCTTTAAGTCGCTTTAAACCAGTAGTTGATTCTAAACCAGTAGTTGATTTAAACCAGT
Organism: Hydra vulgaris; assembly: GCF_022113875.1. NCBI lineage: Eukaryota > Metazoa > Cnidaria > Hydrozoa > Anthoathecata > Hydridae > Hydra > Hydra vulgaris. Next base: position 29,317,340 of record NC_061160.1, on the reverse strand, counting down.
AGTTGATTCTAAACCTAAATTAAGCTTTAAACCAGTAGTTGATTCTAAACCTAAATTACGACATGGTAGTCGCGAAAGCACTTGAGACTTGTCTGATTGAAAAACCAGCCAAAACCAGCTCTAAGGTCATTCCCATGTTAATTTAAAACGGTCTAAAAGTCTAGAAAATTTATCTTTAGGAAGAGAAGCAAATCTCCTTCCTTTTCTTTTTTCTTTCCATTCATATAATATTTTGCGCCAGTTAATCTTCAAAGTGTCTAGAGTAGGCAACATCTAATGTGAGATGCGTAGAGTTTGCTGGTAATGCTACAAATGCTTTGTTAATGCTTTGACATGCATCCAATAATGCAATGCTCAAATGTGAAGATACTTTATCACCAATAATGAGACTTCTTCATTGAATCTTTTTAAGTCTTGGAGGAAGAGAAAAACGAGTCCTCATAACATGTTAAGTCAAATCAATCACATTTTGATCTGTTATAACGCGATTTTGGTGGATTTTATTGCATATGTCTTAAACATGTCTTCTTCTTTTGATGTAAATATCTGCTGACCACCATAATTTTTAGAATATGTCTGTTTTATTTTGTTTTTTAATGTTGACCTTGGTGTATCGTATTTCAAAGCTTGTCTTTGAGTAATTAAACCGTTCTTTACATTTTTTTAATGCATTTGTTTAACTGTTCTAAAGTATAAGTAACATATTTTCTTCTTCCACGATTTGTATATTTTTTGCATATTTAAACTAAGAACGAAACAAATTTCACTATACTTTTATACTGATTTAGTAATGCAAAATGTTTATAACTTGAACACTACCATAATATCTACAAATGATCACTAAAATTTTTTTTTCTATTACATGGTATGACTTTAGCCTGGGCAAATGTCACCCCATGTAGTGGTCTTAAGACAAAACATTTTTTTGAGCCTCAGTTGCAAAAAAGTAATAAACTTTGAAAAAAAAATAGAACCAAATGCTAAAACTAATTCAGTGTATATTCACTGTTCCAGTGAAAAATCTTTTTTAAGTATTGGTTTTGATGCAAAAGTTTGCACACCAAAAAAAATCGGATTGTAGGTGCTTCTTCTAAAGTGCAATTTATGATGATATCATAAAGACTCGAGTTAAGTAAACTAATAAAATTAAATAACTAATAAATTTCCTATAATTAGCCACAAAATATCAGCCGGCTTACCTTGTGGTACCAAATTTGAACAGGGCAACTAAATAAGTGTAAATTTATAAATGCAAACAGACATAAGTGCGAAAGACACAAGTGCGATTTAGCGTAAGTGCGAATTTGCATAGGTGTGAACTGGCAAAAGTGCAAATCAGTTGCAAAAACTAGCACAAATGCGAACTGGCATAAGTGCGAAGTACTTGCAAAAACTGGAGTAAGTGCGAATCGGCATTATTGCAAACTAGCATAAGTGCGCCGAAAGAATTTGTAAACAATGGCGTAAATGCAAATCAACATAAGTGCTAACTGACATAAGGGCAAAGCATAAATTAGCATATGCGCACCGAAGTAATTTGCAAAAACTGGCATAAGTGCGCCAAAAGAATTTTAAAAAATTGGCAAAGAAATCTGCACTTGTGCCTTTCTTTGCAATTTCTTTCGGCACACTTATGCCAATTCGCACTTATTCCATTCGCACTTAAGTCAGTTCGCACTTATGCCAGTTTGCACTTATGCTAATATGCACTTATGCCAATATTTTCAATTTTATTCGGTGCACTTATACCAGTTAGCACTTAGGTCATTTCATACTTATATCAGTTTGCGCTTATGAAAATGCAAATTCTTTTGGCACGCTTATGCCAATTTGCACATATGCCAGTTTGCACTTATGCCATTTTTTGCAACCGCTTCGCATTTATTCCAATTTGCATTTATAAAATCTGCACTTATTCAGCCTCCTGATTTAAAACCATTTAAAACTAAAAATTTGGGTTGGGTCTAAGCGGGCACGCCAGAAAGGGGTAGCCTAGGGTAGCAATTGCTACTCCTACCCTTTTGGTTGAGGTGGCAAAGGTAGTATGAATATGCCCTTTCTAGGAAAAAGGTATGGTATATAAAGGTATATAAATATTTTTGCCTTAAAAGCATTTCATTATCCAACATTTTATTATCATTATTTTATTATCGATATCTACCAACTAGAACTGGTAATAGGTGGGATAGGTGGTAGTAAATTAAATTTTTTTCCAATTTTTTAAAGAGAAAACAGTTTAAAATTGATTTAAACGAAACTTTAGAAAATATTTTATTGAAGATAAAAAAAAAGGCCTAGAACCAATAAGCAGCAGTGGTGCAACTCAGAAACAACTAAGATAAATAAACCAACGTTAAAGAATTTTTTGTAAATCGCAATCACGTTTAAAACTAATACGTTTCCAAAAAACAATTCGAAATTAAATAAAATATGTTTTATTAAATTTTTATTCATCTTACTATCGACGTCACAACTTTTTGTTAATATGCTTTAACTCTTAATATATATTCCAAATGTTTTTTAAATGTTTTGCAAAAAAGCAATAGGTTTTTAAATTTAAATTTTTATTTTCGAGAAAAAGAGAAAAAAAACGGAACCTATTGTAAAGACAATAGTTTTTTCAGCTAATATTTTTATTTTTGATGTTTTTTTTTGAGTGGTGATTATTTTTGACGATTATTTGCATAAAAATTTATATCTCTTTCTAATTTATTTCTTAATCGTAATCTTAACTTCAAAGTAACGGTTTTAACCACTGAACAGTCATGCCGAAGGCTGAAAGACTTCAAATGAAAAAAACTAAGGAATTATCAAAAGCATCAGCATCACCTTATCAGATCAAAATTACTACTTTGTTGAAAAAAACAACAACTGAACTGGTGGAGCCAGACAACCCTCACGGTGAACTACAGTATCAGGATAAATAGACATAGTCAGTTTTGAATATATTTTGACATAGGTAGTCATAAAATAGACAATACAGAAAAAAAAGAGATGCAAAAGATGGAGAAGTTCTAACGGAAAATCTTGTAAGCGGAGGATTTTAGTGAAATGGATAAAAAAAAAACAGTGACAGAAATGTAAGAACTTGTATTAAGGCTTAGTTAAATTAGTTTAGTTGGTTATTTTATGATGGATCACTGAAAGCATTTATGAAACCTGTACAAAATACGATTCATGTTCTGGTGGAGTATTCAAGCACGGAGTCGGGAAAGAAATTAGAACATGGAACAAATCTGCAGCAGCATCAAATGATCACAAGGACTCCAGTAATCATAAGGCTGCAAGTGCAAAGAAAATATAAAGTTTACAACATTTAATGCTCAAAATAACCAAATGTACATGGAAAAGCAAGCAGTTTGAAGAAAAGGCTTGCTAGCTCATTTCGGAACTTTGGAAACATTGCTTCGACAAGGTGTAACTATAAGAGGTGATAGGCATTAGAAATGTTGATGATTGAAAACCATCATTTTTTATCTTATGACATCTTGCAAGAGCAAGAACAAATTCTCACCTTAGAGGCAGATTGTTGAACTGATCAAAGATAAACATTTCCATTTGGTACTTGCAGATGAATCCTTAGATAATACTAAAAAAGAACAAATGTCGTTTAATATATGAACTTGCAGTGACAAATATGAAGTAAACGAAGATTTTATCGGAGTATATGAATGCGTCAACGGTCTTTCTTCAGATGCCTTGGTGACATATATTGAATATATCCTTTTGAGGTGCAACTTGGAATATACAAAACATGCCAGAACTTGCTTTGATGGAGCATCAGTTATGAAATGCTTGGCAGCAAAACTGAAAAATATTTTTGGACAGCAAGCACAATATTTTTATTGCATGGCACATTGCAGCGAGCTGATTGTTAAGCATACATATGCAATATCATCACTACTGTCAGATTCTCTCAGCATTGTCCAGTCAATTTATGCAACTGTCGGGACATATGTTGCATAAATTGAACACAGAATATTGCGACTGAAGTCTATGTCAATGACTCGATGAACAACACGAACAAAAGCACTACAAGTGGTGTTGGAGAAGATTGCAGAACTTCATGCAATATTGAACAGTCTTCAGAGTGAAAAGACTATTGCTGCAAAAAAACAAAAGCACAAATCAAAGGTTTATTATCTCAGCTTTCATCAGTTAAAACACTTTTTGAAGTGCAAAGCACCTTTGAATTTTTTGCTATTCTAAAAAATCTATCAAAGTTGTTAGAAAAAATTAATCTGACAGGTGATTTCACAGTATTCTGCATTCAAAATTCGTCTCAAAGATTTGCAAAACTTAGATCAGATAAGGAATTTAATAGAATTTTAAAGACGACAAAAAAAAATGCCAGGAATCATAACAATGAGTCTGAAACCAATGTTACGCAGAGACAAAGAGTAATACCTAAAACATAACGCGATTCAGTAATTACTAAGAAGTTTAGATTGGTCGGTGCAATAACTAGTCCTGTCAAATCAGATTAAAAACAAAAGAAATCTTACTATGAAGCAATTGATACTATTTAGAACAGCTTGAGTGAGAGATTTGAGCAGAATGGATTAACAGCCGTAAAAAATATAGAAGAAATTTTGATTTCATCGGTGAGTAAACAAGCTTTTTTTTTTTTTTTTTTTTTTTGTTTTTGTTTTTTTTGATCTTTTTATTTATTCAAAATAAGTTTTACAAAATAAGAATGAATAAGATTCATAAAATACATATAGTAAAAGTTACAAACTTTGTCAGCGTTAAAATAAGAAGAACGCGGATAGTCGCAGAAAATATTTTTTGAACCGCCTAAACAGATTTTAAATAAAAAATAATCCTCTAATAATTCATATATATATATATAATCACACTTATATAATATAATTTTTTACACATTTAATTCTATAAAAACATACAAATATATAAACTTATATATATATATATAAGTTAAGAAAAAAGATTTCATATATATAAATTACGATAAAAAGATTTCTAAAGAGTATTAATATAAAACAAAACAAACTTAAAAATATATAAGAATGTTTCCAATTGAGAAAAGAATTTTTTTCAACTTTCTTTTAAATAAGAGAAAGCTCCATTCTTGAGAAAAATCAAAAAGTTTTAATACTACTTTGTTCCATAAAAATGCTCGTCTAAATGAAATGCAAAACTTACCAAAATTAGTTTTGAAAACTGGTTGAAGAATAAAATTTTCATTACGCAAATTGTATTTATTTTTAACTTTTAAAGAATATAAATTGTGAAAAGAAATTGGAGATGTGAGTGTTTTACATTTAAACATAAAACACAATACATTAAAAATATTAAGTTGATATATATTAAGAATATTCATTTCGTTTAAAAGAAGCTTAGCATGATAAAAACGATTTTTAAAATTAATAAGTCGTGCAAAATGTTTCTGTTGGCGATAAAGTGGTTCTAATTTAGTTTTGCTAACACTACCCCAAGCCGCATTAGCATAGTTTAGATGGCAATGAATAAAAGAGTGGTATAACTGAACTAAAGTATGTCTATTTAGCATGTTTCTTATTTTGAATAGTATTTCTATACTTTTGGAAATTTTAGATGATAGTTTTCAATGTGTTTTTTCCATGTCAGATTTTCATCAATAAAAGCTCCTAAAAAATTTGTAGCCTTTACTCTTTTAATTTGCATGTCATCTATAGAAAGAGCGGCAATTCACTCGGTAGAAAATACTTTTTGTAGCATGAATGAAAAAGAGACCATTTTGTTTTTTCAATATTAAGAAAAAACTTATTTAACTTAAACTATTCAGAAATTTTAATTAATTCTATGTTCATACTTTGAAAAAGTGTCGCTATGTTGCTTTGAGATAAAAAAATGTTCATGTCATCAGCAAACATAATTGTCATTAAATTAGATGCTTCATAGAGATCGTTTATGTATATGAGAAATAGCAGTGGTCCTAGGACAGACCCTTGGGAAACTCCACATGTTATATCTAACAATTTTGATTTCGATGATATGTCATAGTGAACAAATTGCTTTCTATTGCTTAAATAACTTTTTAAAAGCTTCAAAGCATTGCCAGAGATTACATAATATTTAAGTTTTTTAAATAGAATTTTATGATCAATCGTATCGAAGGCTTTAGACAAGTCAATAAAAATGCCTAAAGTAAACTTGGAATTTTCAAATGATTCAGTAATATATTGTGTTATTTGAAGTATAGCGTGGTTCAGTGGAGTTATTTTTTTAAATCCATATAGATTTTTGTATAGGATATTATTTTGAGAAAGATGATTCAAAATTTTATTATAAAGAATTCTCTCTATAATTTTTGAGAAAACAGAGAGAACAGATATTGGACGGTAATTACTAACATTAAGTAAGTCTCCACCTTTAAATATTGATGAAACTCTAGCTATTTTTAATTCATCAGGAAAAATTCCTTGTTGAATTAAACATTTAAATATTTTAAAAAGGATATTTTTTATGATATCATAGGAATAAATAACAATGTTTCCATTGATATCATCAGGACCGACTGCTTTATTTTGTTTTAGCATTTTAAAAGCTTTATCAAATTCATCAAAAGACAATTCAAAAGAATTTAGACAAGATAGTAAAGGAAAACTACATCTGTTTATTATTTTATTTATATTAGAAATTTTCTTTGGTAAATTTGGTCCAACTGAAGTAAAGAATTCATTCATTTTACTTGCTACCACTCTCGGATCATAAAATATTTTATTATCAATTTTAGTAGCTCTAGGTAGAGAGCTAGCTATCAATTTCTTACTGCCTGTAATTTCCCTTATAAGTTTTCCCACCGTTTTTATTTAGAATGCCATTTTTTAATGATGTTGACAAAAATTTGACATGACCATCTTCGAGGGGCTCAGATGAAATGGTACCTAACCCATAATTTTAAAATTTTTTGGGTAATGACAACAACAAGTTACCTGTTTAATTTATTTTTGGCAGTCATTACCCGGAAAATTTTAAAATTATGGGTTAGGTACCATTTCAACTGAGCCCCTCGATGATGGTCATGTCAAATTTTTGTCAACATCATTAAAAAAAAAAAGTTGAGTTTAAGGGGCTACCAACAATTGTTAATCTGTACAATACTATTACATTTATCAAAATACAGAGTGTTTCTAGAATAACAACAATTGCAAATATTTTCAATTCCATGCCACCTACAAAAATCGGCAATAAACAAACACACAAATTAATGAAGCTTTACTACACTATGCCTCTATCGACATCATCACGTGAGAGAAGTTTTAGTGTAATGAGGAGGGTAAAACCATGGATTAGGTCACAAACTGGAGCCAATTACCTAAACAACATCATGTTTGCTCAGATAAACAAAAAATAAATAGACCAAACAGTTCGTTAAAATGAACGAAAGTAGAATGAATTATTTCGGCAAATCATTTGAAATCGTTCTAGCACCTTATAAAACTAAGAATGGCATAGGATGAAATGTACTATGGCATCTAGAAAGTAGGTAATAAACATTTGATTTGTTTAGTAGACTGTTTAATAGCATGTTATAATCTTTAGTGTTAATTGCACTGTACACGCGATTCGTAATAGTAAAAGTAGTAGAAAAAGTAACATTTTTTGTGTATTTTTTAGAGAACGGTTGGGTTAATTAAAATGTTTATTTATATTAGATATTATATATAGTAAAATATTATGCTGATATTTTAGCAAAGTGTCCTTGTGTTTTGGTTTGCCACCCCTACCATTAGTCCCTTTCGGCGTTCCTTGGCCTAAGTCACCCTCTGGGGATAAATTTTTGTGCTGTTGCTTTAAAATCACCACAATTTATCTGATGTATTACAGTATTTGAACTTTATCTTGTGTTTCTTAACCAATGAAATATAATTCTTCAATTATTCTTTACTTAATTTAATAAATTAAGTATAGAAAAATTGTTTTTTACTTGATTTAATAAATTAAGTAAAGAACAAATGAATTTTAAAGTGGTTAAAGTTCTGGCTCAAAACTAGGAAGATTATGATGCGATTAAGATATCGATGTCGGCTCTGGATAAATAAGTGGCATTGGTAAGAAAAGTAGCTGACCCTATTCGGGATCGCAACTCACAGTATAAGAAGCTTTGATTTAAACCATTTAAAAAAACATTACAAACTAAAGTAAGCTTTAGCTTCATTAGAAAAATTATTTTAAAATAAATATTATTATTTTTGTATTTTTCAACAGCATTGTTTTTCCTTATAAATGAAATTAAAAAAAGACTTGAATGTTTGAAAAACTAACATATTAACTTCCCCATAATCTTTTAATGTAAGTGGAATTTGAAAATTATACTTTCTTTTGGCATTACACTTTAAGTAACCTTATATTATCTTAATTCAAAACTTATTTTTGTTAGCATTGGTTCAAAATTTTGGAAGTTTTCACATACTACCTATGTTTAAAGTTAGAGTTGAAAACGACCCTTGTGACGCATTCATCAGATAAGATACTTCCTCAATATCAAAGTAACTGGAGAAGATTATGACATCTTCAAAAACGTTTATGCCTGGATCATTATCATTATTTAAAAGAAATTTTTCTTTAAATGAAATTTCAGTAAAACTCTTAAAACTCGTATCTATCCAATGATCCCAAACAAACATTAAGTACTTCATTTTTTTTTTTTTTTTTCATGAATCACAATAATGTCCCGATTGCAGGAAAAAAACTATGTCTTGGCACGAAAAATTTTTTATTTAATGATTTTGAAGGATGGAGATTTGTGCAAAATATATTGTAACATAAAAGACATTTTATATTGCAATTTTGCCCACCGCAACTACAGCTATACAATATTAAATGGGTCTCAGTTCTAGGTATGTGTCGAAAAATATTCTATGAGATACACAAACCTCTTCAAATCCTATAATTGAGAGGTACCTTATGGATGCTTGCTTCTCACTCGACATATGTATAAATTTAATCTTTAGGTTTTCATCACGAATTCAAAGATTGAAAGTCCACATTTGCCTTTTATAATAGGCTATTCTTTTACTAAGTACTAGCGTTGGTTGAGTTTTTTGTAAATTGAAAACCAATAGCCTTTCGTTTGAATCTGTATGTGCATCTAGTGTATATTAATTCAATTTTTATTTTGCCTTTTTTGCCATGTCTTGATGAAAAAGAAGGTCCCTCCTAACAGTGTTTTTTTCTTTGACCTCCAAAAAGCATTTCATTTTTTTGTTAATCAGATCACATTTTTGACATATATCTGATTGTGAATGACAAAAATGTAAATTTGGATTTTTATTGAATATGAGTTAAAATATAAAAAATGAAAGTGGGGTGTGATCATTTTTATTACAATTACAAACATTTTTTGTGTATATTGTTGACATTTGTAAAGTTGGAGGCAGATACTCTCTGTACTAGTTGTTTTTTCGGCTATAGTGGGGTTTGTAGATTGGAAATAAGTGAATAAATCTTAAAAGATACTTTATCACTGCTCTTATTTTGTAAAGCCAACTTACCACTAGTTTATCAAGAGTTATACCACCTATTTTTTTTCTTGCTAAAATATTGTTTTTTTCCCATTAGTTCTCCGCAATGTATTCTTGATTTAAGTTTTGCAAACCTTTTTAACATTTCCGTCTGTATCTGTTAGTTTATAGGAACGAATTTTAGCTACGGGAGGGCTTTAGAAATTTTATGGTATAAAAATTAGAAAAAAAATGATCATGGCGAGCAACTGTTGTTTCACTGCTGCCCTCTAGATTGTAACCACATTTTCTGTCAACAACAAGTTACCTGTTTAATGTATTTTTGGTAGTCATTACCCGGAAAATTTTAAAATTATGGGTTAGGTACCATTTCAACTGAGCCCCTCGAAGATGGTCATGTCAAATTTTTGTTACTCGACCTGTTTTCTATAGTCCCTTCAAAGCAAGAAAAATTGTTTCACTTTGTTAAACATTTGTTTAGTCAAACCGTTTTTCTTGATCCCTCGGAGGTTCGAGTTTATTTAATTTATTTTAGTAATAATATATTTTTCAAAAAATTTAGTTTTAAAGTTTTGACATGATTTCTATTTGTGAACGATGCAAAGTCCGAAAAATAAAATAATATATATTTGAAAAACGTTACGATATTCCAACGAACAACTGCATGCAGTAATTACAGCTATTAATAACGATGAAAAAAGATCCAGCTGAACTAAGCGTTGTAACTTCATTTAAATATTTAGAGATAAATAGCTAAATAAAATGCAAAGGATCATTTTATTTGTATATATAAATTTTTAGATATAGAGGAATTTTTAGAAATTGACGATTGTGTCCCTCCACTTCAAAATATTTATAGAAATTAATTAGTAATTAAGTAGAAATTTTTCTCCCGAAAACCGGAAACTTAAATCTATTATGTATGTATGTATGTATGTATGTATGTATGTATGTATGTATGTATGTATGTATGTATGTATGTATGTATGTATGTATGTATGTATGTATGTATGTATGTATGTATGTATGTATGTATGTATGTATGTATGTATGTATGTATGTATGTATGTATGTATGTGTATATGTGTGTATATATGCATGTATGTATTATACTTTATGAATCATATCAGAGTTTTATAACTCTACAGCAAAAAAAAAAAGATCTGTATCTACTGTAACGGATACACTGTATCCATTGTAACGGAAACACTGTATCCATTGTAACGGATACACTGTATCCATTGTAACGGAAACACTGTACCCGTTGTAGTCCATAAGAACTTGATATTACTTTATTTTTGTACTACATTTCAGCTTCATACAGAAATGTCCTATATATAACTGTTTTTAATTTCAACAAGTTTTATGCTTTTACTAGATACAGGAATCCAAGAACAATTACTTACTACATACAGGAATCCAAGAACAATTCTATCAATAACTTATACTTCTAGGAAGGGTATTGTTTTATAAGCAATCAAATAAAATTTTAATATCATTAATGTCAAAGTTAAGGTTATCATAATTATTAAATTATTAATATCATTATATTTTGCGGTTCAATGTATACGCTAATGCAAATGAATATAAGTTGACATAATTAACTTAGATACGTGTGTTTCAATGAAATACACGTTTTTATATTATTTAAGACGTGCATTTCTTTAAAGACGATAAAAAATAGCTTTACTAAAAAAAATTTATTAAGAATCCTTAGATCCCAAGCAGCAGAACTCATAATAATCAAATGTTGTTCTGACGTTGAACAATAACTTACGACAACAACTAATAATCAAATGTTGTTCTGACGTTGAACAATAGCTTACGACAACAACTAATAATTCAATGTTGTTCTGACGTTGAACAATAACTTACGACAACAACTAATAATTCAATGTTGTTCTGGCGTTGAACAATAACTTACGACAACAACTAATAATCAAATGTTGTTCTGACGTTGAACAATAACTTACGACAACAACTAATAATTCAATGTTGTTCTGACGTTGGGACAACGTAGTTTGCTGCTCAGGATGTTGCATAAAAATTTGCATAACTTTATTTATCTTTTAGGAAAAATTTAGCAAAGTATAAGTTATAAATAAATATAATTTTTTTTATTGTAATGTCAGTACCTTTTTATAAACATATTTTTAATTTTTACTTTTAAATCCTTTGGCTCTTGTAGCGGTTTAAAAACTGAAATATTTTTTTCAAAATATGAATCTGTCATCTAATGTAACAAAAAAAAATTCTTGTGATGATGTCGGCTTCAATAGTTACGGCCATTACAACTTAGGATATTTTTACAGTTTCAAAATTATTTCTAGAAAACAGACAACTTTTGATTTTTCAATTTTCATTTCTTTGGTAAAATCTGTGACGTAAATTAAGATTATTTTACTTCCATCTTATTTTACGTCCTTGGATAACATAGGCAAGTTTACAAAGTATATGAAACAAATAATATTCCAGTTTTTTAAAAGTATGACTTAAAACAAAATTGAGCAAAGTTGACTCAAATTTGGATCAGTTCATTTTGACCAAAATCAAAAGAATTTGAATTCTTTCAATTTTTTCAACATAGCCGAATAACAAAAACTTAGTTTGCCTTTGTCATTGTGTCTATTATACAAAATAAATATGTGAAAAAGAAGGTGACATTATTATATTTGCTACTGTCTGGTTTTTACAGATAATGGCTCTGAGGTTGTAATTTATGAATAATTAATATTACAACACGCAATAATGTAACTATAACATACCTTGTATTGGTTTCGAAATATACAATCAGGTTTTTCTTGTTTTTTTGCCAATGGCTAGGACGTTTAAAGACGTCTATAAACAGTTAAATTGTCAAATAGTAGGGTTTTCATGTAGTAGATTGTTAATCCTTTTTTAAAAATTATATACACCTTTTTTAATATTGTTGTTTAAAAAATTCCTTTGAAAGTCAATACACTTTCAAATTTGACTTTTGTTAAAACTTTAACAAAAAAAACTAGTTCCTATTTACAACATGTTAGGTCTTTATTGGCCATTTTAAAAAAAAAAAAATTTTAAATGGCCAATAAATTTTAACAGTTCTCGATTATACTGATGTTTTTTAATATAAAATCACTAAAATCATTTTGTTTATGCTCAAATGATTATAAACGTTATTTTCAGTGAATCGTATACTTCAAGTTAGCTGACCAAAAATATTTTCTTCTACAATTAGATTGTTCTGGCCATCAATGGTTTAAGTAATTAATACCTTTTTGTTTTATTAAATAATTATCAAGGATTTAAAAACTTAGAAGTTTGGGAGTTATTTGTAATAAAAAAAAATGAAGTATGAAATAATAGATGTATTTAAAAAGCAAGCATACATAAAATTGTACAATAAAATTTAAATTTAATCGTCAAAAAACTCATCATTTGAATCTTTATAAGACTCTTTTAAAAAAATCTTGTATTTTCAAAAAAAAAATACGAATTGCTATTGCTTGAGACGGGACAATTAAGTTCAAAACTTTCAGTGTTTTGAACTTAATTGACGAATTTGAAATGTGACTTAATTGTCACATTTCAAATTTGTCGCTTATTTTTACTGGCAGCTCTCTAAAAATTGATAAGGGATCAAATGTTATTAATAGCATATTTAGCAAATCTATATTTATAGAAATACTTAACTGTTTCCTCTAGAATGGAAAACTCAAATGGAGTTTCCTAAATCTTAGATTCTTCCGAGAGCTGGTCAATTGGATTAATACGCAACATTTTAACTTCCGTGTCCTGCATTAAAATTATATGCTCTGTAACAAGAATTTTGTACCACGAATATAAATCTAGATAAAAAGTTCTTGTTTCAACAAAAAAGGTTTTTCAATTAAAACAAAATCAATATCATGGCTAGAATATAGGGTTTACCATAAATTTTTTTAATTTATTCAGTCTAATCATGCAATCTCTGCGTTAGTAATATATATTTTTGCATAAATAATATTTCACAGAGTATTTATAAAGATAGATTTATATAAAGAAACTATGCAGCCCACCAACAGTAGATGGTGCGCTATAGTAGCGCAAGCTTAACCTGTCTAGTAAAACCTTAAATTCATAGACTGGTGTTTTGGTGCCATTTGGTAGATTATTCCACTCCTTAACAATTCTGTTTTTAAAAAAATTATCTCAAATATCTTACAATCTCTCTAAAAAAATTTTCTCATATTTTCTTTAAAGGTGAGTTCCGCTCTACTATTTCTAAATGGTTTTCTAGCTTAAACATTTGAATCAGATCTCCGCGATTTCTTCTTATTTCAAGCGTTGTTAGATTAAGTCTATTTATTCGCTCTTTATACTCGCAACTTTCGTCGCTCTTTGCTGAACTTGTTCAATTGTTACAGATGTTACAGTTATCTACTTATAGATCTCGGTCTCCATGCAGGCATTGTGAATTCTAGAAGCGGGCGGATATAAATAAGCAGCCGTAGCGCACTTGCCTCAGAATCAAAGGATCCGTAGTTCAAACCCCACCTCAAGGCAAGTTTGCAACATCGGTTAGGAAGAAGGTGTGAGCTTTCTATTAAATGCTCATCCGCGGTGCTCTGTGATAAGACCGTAGGGACTTCTTGGGGCACCTAAATAAAAAAAAAGAACAGAAAAATAATTTAAGTGAAGAATCAGAAGATGTTTTATCGAAATAAGCGACGAATCATTTTTGAAAAATTTTACTTTAATTAAAAGTTTAGCTATTTTATTCAATATGACTTGAAGTTTAATTTTAGCTCGCGTTTTTGACAGAGAAATAAAGTCTTCTGGAAGACACAACTTTTTGAATTTAAACAAATTATGGTTAGACGGAAATACTTCGTCGTCTGCTTTTAGTGACCACTTTTATTTGCTTGTTTATAAGAGTGAATATATATTATAAGCAAAACAAGCAGGACTCCTGAAATCTACATAATAAGCTAATGCCTCATTACTACTCACCTGTCTGCCACCATAAATCACATTAATAGATTTTCTTTGTTGTGATGTTTCTGTACTTTATCTAAAAAGAGCAGCTACATTTCTTTGACCCAACAAACGAAATATTATTTTTTCAGGTGTGATTAATTCACTAGCACTCCGCATTTGCACTAAGCCTGCAGTCATTTTTAATTGCTTTTTAATAATGAATCTTTAAAGTTTTTTTGGACTTTGAGATTTCGATATTGTGGAATAATACACTCAGTCAGAAAAAAATTAGATAAAATTTAAACCGGCAGAAAAAACTAATTTATAAAAATTTTTATTCTTGAGCACCTTAAGATTTTAGTTATGCTATATAAAAAAATTAGCCTGGATGTGGATACGTTAGCTTAATGCTTTAGAAATTACGAAATAAAAAAAAAATTGAGATTTTTTACATAGTGTTTTTAAAATCTACTTATTTGAATTATTCTGTTAATAAAATACAATGGAATACATGTAAAGTAAAATCCATCACAATAGCAAAATGATTTCTCTATTAAAATTTTGTTAATTACAAGCACTGTAAATTTATAACTAAAATAATTTCATAAATAAATTTTACCGTCACTTTTAATTGCTCTAAAATGTTTGTCATAACTAACAACTCAAGTTGTTACCGATGAGGAACTGCTCATGTGAAAATATCATTATTTGTTCTGACTTTTGTCCACCTATCTTGTATAAAGCAGTTTACTGTGTGCCGGTTCCGGCCGTCCAATAACAGTTTGTTACAAAAAACAATTTTGCCCTGAGAAAATATCATTTTAACTAAATTCGTTAAAAAATATATTGATGTGCTAAATGTTTTCTCATGTTTTTCTTGAAATAAGAATATTCTGGTTTTAGAACTTACTAGGTAAATGCGGCGATTAGAAATATACGTTATTATCTCAATCAAAAAAGTATAAAATAAATTCATAGCGTATAAATGTAAAATGGTCCAATGAGAGGCTTTTATTGCGCCAGTATGCATTAGCATGTAGTAGTACTATTGAAACAAAACAAAAAACACGTTTGCAACTTTATAACAAAATGAGCAAATTAACTTTAAGTAAATACTTCATTTTTAAATAAAAAAAAAACATTAAATAAAAAAGTTTTGTAAATAAGAATTTGAAATTCCTTGTTATGATACAATATAATATACAATAATCAAAAATATTTAAAGTTTGAACAAAATCAGTCTTCGTCTGAACTTGAAGTTGAAAGAAGATTTATTTGATCCAATCGATAAAAGTCAGAAACATTCTGAAAAAATTATGCGCATAAAATAAATATATATATAAAAGTTTACCGTGTTAATATTTTAAAATTTACCATATTTATATTTTAAAAGTTTAATTAAATATCATATTACTTATTACATAGATTAGAATTTTGTAACCAATTTTAAAAAACAATAATTTTTTTTTGTACCTCTGCACCATAGTAACGCACTTTCTTTAACTTCCTTTTTTTGATGCAGTTATACAACAGAATAACAAAAGTAATGGTTAAGGCACCAATCACACCAGACATTATTGGAATTATTATGTATGAATACAAATACCGAAAATTCTGAAAAAAAAAAAAATTTATTCAACAAATACGCATAAATACAAAGATAAAAGCTTTTTTGATCATATCACCCGTATTTAAACAATTTTTTTTAACTAATGCAAAAAGTAACTGAAAAATTATAAAATATGAGATGTAAGTTGTAAATAAGAGAATGAAAAGTATCGTGTATTATATTAATTATCATTGATACCATTCAAATGAAATATAGTGATGACTTAAAGATTGTTCTAAATAAAGTTTTATTGAAATTTTAAAAGCGATTCCTTATGAGGTTTTTTTTTCACTTTATTCATCTTAGCGCAACCTTTTAAATTTTTACCGCGATTTCATACTCAACGTATAATGTGCACATAAACATGCGAATTTCAGGATTGTGTAAAATTTAGTATATTTTGAGACGGTCACTCACAAGGGTAAAGTTTTAATAACTTGAAAAAAGATTAAAAAATAAGTATACTTTATCTTTGTTTTCTTTATCTTTCTCTTTAGACTCTAAAAATGAAAATTTTTGATATCAAACTAAAATCATCAAAAAAAAAGATAAATAATATTAAGAACAAAATTTTGTGAAATATTGATCGAATTTAAATTTTTTTTTTTTTTTTTGTTAGAAATGTGATTGAATTAATATGACTATATAATTGATAAAATATATAAAATAAATAGATTATCGGCAAATAGCGTGACCAGGCGTCCTGGTTTTCCGGATTTTACATAAGCTGTCCCAGGTTCCCATTTTTTACAATTCTAATATAATCTTGTATTTTATTTTACGTCTGACGACGATTTGAGCTAATCAGACTTAAATATCACATGAATAAATTAAAAATTAGTACTTAGCTGTAATTTATGATTTATGATTAAATAAAAAGGGATTTTTTAATTTTTAAATGCCAGCGCATTAATTATCGGCCAGAGTTATTGTAAACAAGGTTTCCGTTGAAACCAAGTGAAAAAACAAACAAACAACCGTAAACAAAGCAGACAATAAAAAATTTAAACTAAAGAGTTTTATAATTACAAATTTTATTGCATTAGCATCTTTTCTAATTCAATTTTGTAAAATCAATAAACGAGTGAAAGAACTATTTCTGCGTATAAAGCTATTTTTAAACTATGGTCATTAATTAGAGAATTTCCTGCTTTTAAATTTAAGTATGTATGTATGTAAAAAGTCGGCCCTCTTTTGTCCCGATTTAAGGCCCTCGGAGATTACTAACCAACTAATTTCGACAGCCTTTAGCAAATTTTACCTTTATTTTATCATACTTTATTTTGTGTTCCGGTTTGTCTTTGTAAATATGGGCACACTATTGATAAACTTGTTTATTGCATATATATTTATTTATTACGATATTCTTTAATCACAAAATATCAGTAAAGCTGTTAAATTTTAGGGGTTTTTTAATATTTTTTTTCACTTATAAATAAATTTGTTATTATTATGTTAAAAAGAATTATTAAAAGTAAATAACAAACTAATCTTTAGAATATTTAACATGTTTCTAATATTAGAAAGCTGTTAAATTTTCCTAAGCTACCTCTTAAGCTACCTCTTAAACTACCTCTTAAGCTACCTCTTAAGCTACCTCTTAAGCTACCTCTTAAGCTATTTTCTGGTTATTTAGTTAATTTTGAATGTTTTATTTTTACAAAAGTTTACATATAGTAAGATCATCTTATTGTAATATTGTTGCTTTTAACTACAAAATTTTATCTAAAATATTCGTATTTCAAATATTTTTAATAAAATAATAATATTAAATTGCAATTAGTAATCATTGAACACTAAATGTAAAGTGTTTTTATTATAATAGGAAATCCTTCAAACTTTGCTCCCTAAAGTTGCCAGTTCAGCTTAATACTATTACTTTTATTTTAAGGTTACTACACTTGACTCACAAAAATAGATAACTTCTTTAAAATTTGGATCAATATTAGTTGTATAGGTCTCTTGACTGGGAAAGCAGTCAAAAGACCTATAGTTAAATTAGAATATATATATTTTTATAGGTGTATTATCCATTAATCAAACTAGCCAACTGCCTATTTTGATTAATGGATAATACACCTATAAAAAAGTTAATATAAATTTGAAATTAAACATAAATACAATTATATACGACAATTTATTTTTATAATATAAAGTTTATAAGCTATAAAATTTTCTATAAATTTATAATATATAGGTTTAAAAGTATAGATATAAAGCAATAATATTTTTATTTAATAAAAAAGTTAAAATAATTTTATGAAAGTTTAGAAAACTATAAATTTTAGTATTTGGGATAAAATTTTAAATTTGGTAACTTTAAGCTATTTTAAATTTTTTTCAAATTCTTTTCAATCTAATAGTAGACTGGCGAGCCAATTTCC
This sequence comes from Hydra vulgaris, assembly GCF_022113875.1. Taxonomy (NCBI): domain Eukaryota; kingdom Metazoa; phylum Cnidaria; class Hydrozoa; order Anthoathecata; family Hydridae; genus Hydra; species Hydra vulgaris. The sequence continues at coordinate 29,298,939 of NC_061160.1, read as the reverse complement.
GATTTACAATTAATAATTATTTTTTTGCAAAACATCCTTATTTCACATAGTTGTACAAATACAAATATTTATATATTAATATATATTAATCATATATATATAAATATATATGATTCCTGTAAGTTGCATAGTATTCCAGAAAGTAAATAAAATACTTTTAAAAATTTTGATACAAAACATAAATATTGTTAATACCTAAACTACTTCCATACCCATTTTCATCTGGAAGTCGAATATTCATATCTGAAATCCAGTTGACGCTAAAATCTGAATGGATGTTGGTAAAACGAGATTGATTTACTACTGGAGTCGAGGAAACTAAATAAGTCATCTCCATAGTTAAAGTTGGCTTTAACAGACGTGATGTACTTTCTAAGATAAAATTTTTTTCTTCTTGTAGTATCTTGGTCTTATTCCTATTTAAGGAGAAATTTAAAATCTTTATGGATGGAATAATTACGCTACTAACATATGCTGATGTAATGCTTACACTGTTGTATGTGTTTTTAATGGATGTATCTTTTCTGCTTTCTGAGGTCATTGATTTGATTTGATAACTTGTCTGAGTAGAAAAAAACACAGTGGACAAAATACTACTTTGTGAAGTTGCAGAGCTTATCGAACGATTAGAGATGGCATTGCTTGTTGCATGTGCTTTTGATGGCATAATAACGTCAATTGATACTTTTGGTTTTAATTGATTATGTTCTTTTATTTCCTCAATTTGAGTTGGATCTTGAAGTAAATTGTTTTCTTCGTCATTGTATTCCGATGGTTGAAATTTAAAAAACGGTATAGTTTTAAAAATATCGTCTAATGAATTGCTATTTTTGTCCCAAGAAACCTTTTGGTCATCATCACTTAAGAAATCTTCAGTTAATATGCTACCATAACAATAACCTTGTAATATTGTCAAATAAAAAAACAATTTCAATTTCATTCCTGTTTTATTCATAATCTTATATAGCTGCATAGCTCTTAATGTTAGTTATGTAGCTGCATAGAAGTTCTTTAAAATATATAAACAAATAGACATCTTACACTTTTTTTTATTTGAAGTTGTAACCCACTACACTTTCAAATAATTTTTCAATATAACTTTAGATAAATAGAAAAGCTTATTTTAAAAGTTTTGAATCAATGATGCGTTAAGTTTTTTGAGTAAATGCACCTTTGAATGATATAAAACTTTTTTTTTTTAAATGCTCAACTAAAAGATCAATAAAATATTTTCTTTTAATATATATATATATATATATATATATATATATATATATATATATATATATATTTTTTGTTTGTTTGTTTGGTTTTTTTTGCAAATAAGATTGTCACACAACGAAATGTTGTTCTTATTTTTTGAAATTAGTACGGACTTACAGCAGTGTTGTCAGTTTTAATATTTTTTACAGTTAGTACCAGGTTTCTTAAGATTTTTTATGGTTACAGCTCAAAATCTTTCTTCGTTTTCTTACAATTTCTTATTTTTTATACTCCGTTTTATTTCTTTACTATTTCTGTTTTTATACTCCGTCATAATTTTCTACTGTTTAAGTAACTTATACCATAATTGGTATACTTTCCTGAAATCATCTAAAGTGTTTCCAGTTTTATTTACAACTACAGACATTGCTCGTGAAACAATGCTAATAGTTTCAATTGTTTTTATTATAAGATGCATCATGAAATTAATTTGCTAGGGTTAAGGATCTCATGGTTTAAAGGTTACAACTTTTAAGGCCTTAGCACATTGCAAAAATATTTTTGAATTTCCGTTAGACAAATAGAAGTTGTAAATGTATATTAGACAAAGTTGTACAATTTTATCTAACGGAAATTCAAAAATATTTTTGGAATCAATCAAAAATTGTTTTGATTGATTGCAATCAAAATAATTTTTTTCATTTGAAAATCAAAGTTGTATGCTGCCTCACGTTAAAAATAACCCTTAAAAAAATAGAAGCTAAGGACCCATTTCACCCTGAAGTTAGCCTAAAATATGCCCAAGTTGAACGTCTTACCTAACCAATAAACGAAAATTTTAAATATTACACCTGAGTTTTATTTATTTTTAATTAATTGCCACAGTTGTCTTTAGTAGAAAAGATTAGATGGCTTTATTGTTCAGCTTATTTTTTATTAGATATTTTGTTTTTATCAGTTTCTTTGACGAAGGTTTTTTCTTGCTTTCGTATACTTTCGTTCTTACTAATAACTTTTTGGATTTTTTTGATATTATTATTGTCTTTGTAACTTGCTTATTTTTCAAATTTTTGCATAGACTACTTGTCAAAACAGCAGTAAATTTCTCCCTGTTGAAATTTATTTTTTTCGTGGAGTAGTAACTTTCAGAACTTCTCTTAATGGAAAATAATAGTTTTAATTGAAAATGGCGGCATAACAAGCTGTGAAGAGTAGAAGTTTTGTGCCAGAACTTAATTAATATCCTGCATTACAATGTTTGAGGCCCTGAAGCCCAATGAGAAGATCCTCATTTTGAGCATTATCTAGAATCTACTTTGTTGTAAGTGATAATGTTTTTCCTGGGCACATTTTTAGTGGCAACTGCAATAAAATGTCATTTGATAGTAATCGTCTGTGAAAACGAGTGATACAATGTCTTTTAAAAATAATTATTAGTAGTATGCAAGATGATAGTACATTAAACTGATTACATGCTTTTTTTAATTCCATTTCTTTCTTTCTCAAAAGCTCAATAGTTGTTAATATAATCCCTTACTTCATCACTATTTTTCTGATATATTTCCCTATTTCTAAAACTCTTTTGTTTTGATAAATTGTATTAAATTTGTCAAACAAATGAAACTATAAAAAAAAGGTCGTTTTTGTAATATATTTGTTTTTTTCTCAATCATCGCTCATAAAAACCTAGGAAAAGTTTGATAAAAATCGGAAATAACTCATTTATAAGTAAAATTAAAATAAAATTAAGAGAAAATATAGTCCGGATTTTTTACGAAGATTTTACCCAAAAAAGTTTCCAACAATTTGAGTTTGCGGTTGATATAAGATCGTGTACAATATAAGTATAATATAAGAAAATTTTAAAAATTTTGTCAGTGGATTTAAACCCACAGAAGTGTTAAAATGGTAGCCGTGAGGTCAGTGCACTTAACTACTGAGATATCGAAGATATAGGACAAAAAAAAATAAATAGCTGTTTTATAAATTTTTTATACCTTTTTTAGTTTTTATTTTATTTTCATTATATAGCGAGAGGCTAAAAAAGTGTTAAGCTTTTTATAAAATTTTTTGAATTAAGTTACTATTTATACATAGTTGATACTTAATTATATAGTAATGTATTCTTGTATTATTATTAGTTTTATTAGTTTATTAGTTTATTTCGCCGTTAAAAATATTCACAAAGTACAACAATATAAAAAGTACAAATGGCTGGAGCAAGAAGAAGGCATAAAATAGTCTTATCACCGAGCCCCAATAGTAACCCAAATAAATATCCGCAATATATAATAATCCGTAATATATAAGCAAAAGCATTTAAAAAAAGACAATTTTAAAATGTTAAGAAACAAAATTTAAAAGAAAAAAAAAAAAAAGTATTAAAATAATTGAAAAAAAAAAAAAAAGAAAAAGAAATGATTAAAATATAGTAATAAAAATGACAAAAATTTTCTGTTTTTGGTTATAAATTGGATGTGATTCGATATATATATTTGTATATATTATTTTCTTTCAAAATAATTCAAAATTCAAATAAAAGCTACAAAATAAAAATTCTGTTCCAATATTATAAAATATGTTAAGAAAATTGTAAGTAACTTTAAGAGAATATATATTTTCGATGAAAGTTTGATAAAGACATTGAAATTCTTAGTATTTTTAAATGGTCTAGATTTTCAAATTTATGGTGCTAATTTAGTTTAATAAATTTTAAAACTTTAATAGTGACATAGAAGATCTATTAAAATCCGTAAGTACTAAATAATGTCTTAATTATAATACCGTATAACTTTTTAAATAAAAATAAGTAAACAAAAAAAAAATACTTTAATTTTTTTAAAATTGAAACGTTTGTATCTTTACGAAATTGCTTATCCGCTAAAAATACTAATAACATTCATTAACTTTTTAGGTTTTCTAACTTAAATTTAAAAAAAACGGTAAAAATTGGTGAACCGCTAATAAATACCAATTCGCAATACGGTACCGAAGTGTTAAAAATTCGTTCAAATTAATTTTACTATAAAACTATTTTATTTTAATAACCTTGAAAATAAAAAAGAATATATATATATATATATATATATATATATATATATATATATATATATATATATATATATATATATATATATATATATATATATATATATATATATATATTATATATATATATATATATATATATATATATATATATATATATATATAGAGAGAGAGAGAGAGAGAGAGAGAGAGAGGTAATTTTTAGCAAACAGATATCTACCTAAAAGGTTAAATAAGTTAAATATATACTTTATGTAAATTTTGGACTATTTTCAATCCAAAATTTACATAAAGTATATATTTAACTTATTTAACCTTTTTGGTAGATATCTGTTTGCTAAAAATTACCTCTATATAAAGTTCACAATTAAAACAAGTAAGTCTAGCCATTAGTGGAACTAGTGTATACGGTAAACGCATGTGAATACCCATCTCACATGAATCCCATGAGTTACACATAGAACCCATGTAAGAGACGCGTTGTGTTTCAATAAGAAATTACTTAAAGCCATTTAAGTATTGTTACGTTTATAGTACTTCCAATAGTAATTTTAATAATTTTTACATTTTTTTTAGTATGAATTAAAATGGAGACTTACCTATCAACCTCACATTTTACTTATATGAATATTTTTTGTGAAGAATTTGATGTAGTTCACTTTGTTTATTCCATCGATATGTTGATCATATTCTTTGTTGAAAAGGAAAAATTATGTCGTTTAAGTCTAACAGATAGAATTAAAATATTTAACATAGCTACCTCGCCATAATCGTCTTTAGCTTTGTAAATTAATATAGTCTTAATAAGAAGGTCGTCCACAAATTATGTCAAGCAATTTTTGACCGTTTTTTACCCCCTCCCCCACCATTATTGTCACAATATCGTAACTTTTTAGTTACAAGTTCCGAACGAGTTGTCACAAAACCACTAATCCTGTCCCTCCCCCCCCCCCCCAACTTGACGTAATTTATGGATGACCCCTAAGAGGATTAAGACTGTATTATTATTATAATAATATATTATTATAGCATTAAATTTTGAAAACATCTGGGAGAAAAGTCACGCATTTGTCATCTATTTTAGAGATACTTATGTTATGTGTTTATGCAATCAATACAATTAGGTAAATCAAGCAATTAGGTAAATCAGCGCATCTAAAGCTGTAAAGATACAATTGTATCTTTACTTTAAGATAGAAAATTAATTTTCTTAAGGTGGAAAAATGTTAAATTTTGATTTTTTCTTTTAAAATAAATAAACGGGGTGAAGATTCTAATAAGCTCTAAGTAAGAAATTAGCGTATAATATTTTCTTTTTTGCTCGAAGAGCAATATTTTTATGAAATATTTTTGAAGTATATATTAATGATTGCTGTGAAAAAAAATATTAAATTGAATTATTTTTTTACCGTATTAAAAAATTGAAGTAAACAAGGAATTGGCATAGAAATGGTCATTGTGGAATAGACTTGAAAAACCTTTAGAAAAACTCATTCCTAAATTTTTAAAAAATTCCTAAAAATAAACATGTTAGATATTTTCACATGTTTTTAATCTAAGAATTTCTAACCTAACCTAGAGTGAAAGATGAGAAAGCTATCCTCACGGTTTAAGCTGAGGGGTCTTGAGAGAAAGTTGTCAAAATAAGGAGTAACAAAATGAATTGAATAATTTTAAGTTTTATTTATTTATTTTTTTTAACGTTTTTACAAAAAATCCTATACAACAATTTATAGGTAGTATGTGATATAAATCCGAAGGCCTTTTTCTTTTCCTCCGTTGCACTTTCTCTGACAGTTATTCTTGTTCAAATTTTAACGTAAGGCATGCATACACCTTTGATTTTGAAACTATTTTGATTGCAATCAGTCAAAACAATCTTTGATTGATTGCAAAAATATTTTTGAATTTACGTTAGATAAAATTGTACAAGAAATGTTTTTAAATTCAACATGAATGTTTTTAAATTCAACAATTCAGTCATGCGTTTGATTTTCTTATTAATACAATGTATTATACATAAACATATTAAACGTTGTATTGCAATACATGATAATTTAGAAACCATGGTTTCTAAATTAAAAACTACAATTAAAACGGAAAAACCAAAGATGTTCAAGAAAAGACACTGATTTAAGGATTCAATGCAGCATCGATAATTTACATGCTTAGAAAAGAATTTCACGCCAATATATTAAGTATATCAATATATCATGTACATTGCAAACGTAAAATAAAAAATATGGAACTAGACATAGCTTGAAATCTTTATTTCCAAACATTATTTCTTTATTTTCTCAAAATGAAAAAACTGGAGATCGCTGGATTTCCCCTTGTTTTTTAAATAGTAATTTAAATATTATCCACGTATATTATCGTTTAATTAAAATTTATTACCCTTTTAATGTTAATATAACATAATTATATACATAAATTTTTTTTTAATGACATTATGAATAAGCATTTCTTTACAATATTTAAAATACAAATATATATACATATATATATATATATATATATATATATATATATATATATATATATATATATATATATATATATATATATATATATATATATATATATATATATATATATATATATATATATATATATATATTAGGGGTAGTCATTTTTAGGGAATTTTTGAAATCGAAGTACATACCCAGCTAAAGTAGGAGCAAATATGCTAAAACTTTGTCAAAATTTTTTTTAGGTCAATCGGGTGACTTTTAAGTCCCCCTCAAGACTAAAGTTGTTAAGAAATTGTACTTCAAAAAAGGAAAAATAGGGTGTGTTCAGGGTGTTTGAGGGGGATTTAAATGAAAAAATTATTTCCATTTTTTTTTTTTTTTTTTGTTATTTGATATCTATATTTTCATTTTAAAAGGGTATGTCATCATGTTTTTTACATATTCTTGGTTAAAACGATATTTAAGAAATCAAAAAATGAAAAGTTTAATTTACGCAAGTGGTTATGAAATCAGTAAATTATGTATTTTCATACTTAAAGTTCATTCAGATGGACAGACGTAAAAATTCCCACTTAAATCAACCAAAAAAACAAACATTTTTGAACTAAACAAGTAATTTACCATTTAGTTAAAATCTTTACAAATACTATCAAGACAAAAATTATGCATTAATTGAAATAAGTATTTTAAAATGAATAACAATTTCCTAAGCCTACAATTTCCTTTTCTTTAATTTAGAGAGTGACATCAGGCTTTCTGATAGTTTTTTTTTTTGTATTATTACTTTTTCCCACACCAAAAACCTTGAAAGTTGACCTTACTTTGTCGACAGTTAAAAGTCTGTTCTGCTTGTCATCCTCATTTTCGAATCTTTGTACAAACTTCTGCATCATTCCGATTGCTCGTTCAGAATGATCATTGACAACAATTGACATTTTGGGAAAGTTTTCAAAATTCTTAAACGAGGACTGGGTGTGCCAATATTGGGGTGGAAGTGACAACCAGTCTCTCACTCTCTGATTATCCAACCCTATCATTGAAAAAATTAAATATGAAAACTCATTAACCAAAAGAGAGAGTGTTGGTACCTTCATATTATTTATGATATTAATCTCGTCTATTCGATCTTTGCTTCTATGTTTAAAAAAATCTGGATCTGGCATTTGGAAGGAAAGCAAAGCATCTGCAATGGCTGTTTTTTTATCCATAGAAATATTTTTATCCAAAAGAGCCAAGGGAATAATCGTTGAATCAAGATACCATGAATGCTTATAAAGAGATGCTAACACTGCGTCTACTGCCTCCGCATTGGAGCAAACTTTTTTATACTCTTTTATCTGAAAGATTGCATCAAGATCAGACGCAGGAGATTGAATTGCTTTATGTGCTTGAAGGTACCACCTTGTGTAAAAACATACTATGAACTCGCAGATGAGTTTTAAATCTTCGCGTAGATTATCATTTTCTTGCACAAATGTCAGTTGCTTGCACAAAAGCTGAAGTTTAAGGTAGTATAAACTCTTGCCTAAAAACCTAGCATGATGAACAGCTCCAGTTTTCTTTAATTTGAAATGTGCAGAAGGGGATAAATACTGCATGGTTAGCTCAGCCAACTCTCTTCGGTCATTCCTCATATTGCATTTTTTAGTAATATAGGTCTCACAGTAATCTAAAGTGTTCCTTGCAGCTTCCTTCAAAACTGTTCCTTCCACGGTTTTCCAATCAAGAGAGGTCAGGTTATTTTCGTCGTATTTGAAGTTAGGGTTCTCAAACATATGTTTAAACTTTACGAATAAAGGACTTTCAGGCCCTACGCTATTCTCTTTTATCACTGCTTCACAGAAATGAACCATTCTAAGCTCAATGATATGATGCCTACATGCTAGTAGAAGAAGGTATTTGTCAACCTCTCTTGCAATCCTAGTAAGTGATCCTTTCTTAGAACCAGTATTACTTGAAGTTGTATCAAAGCATACTCTGCATACTTTTGAAATGAGGTCATATTCTTCTAGTATTTTCATGATTCCTATATACATATTTTCACCTGAAGAAGACGGCAAGGCAGGTACTCCAAGAAGATGCGACACCCCCTCAATATTAACGAGCACAGCTAATCTTTCATTCTTTAGTCTTTTTCCCTGATTTATTTCAAACAAAGTCTTTCCGTCAAAATGAATTATACAGGGATAACGGCTTTTTTCCACGGCCTTCTTTATATCTAATTTAGCAATTTCTGCAGTATCCTTGGCAGTTTTTTTCATCTTCCTTAATGCTGTTGAAGCACTGGCTTTGCATTTTGCGATATCAACTCCACAATCTTGAAGAATTGCTCCAGTTACTTTTTGTAAGACATTGGGGGGAGATATCATTTGCTGTAGCTATGATAGATACATTTCCATCAAAAATATTCTTAGGGACTTTGGCAGTAATGTTGCAATCATCTGCTCTTCTATGATGCCAAACTTCGGGTTCAAATTCTGAATCAGAATCAGCGCTAGTGTCAGTGAAATTTAAGTCTAATTCTGAGGTAGCATCAATCTTCGGAGATTCGTCTTCTAGCCTTGTCCTCTTCCTCTCACCTTCAGAAACCTAAAATTTGTTTTAACATAGTGTATGTGTATTAACAAATAATGTATGTTAAATTAGCAAATTTGAATAAAAAACGTCAAATTAACCCAATAAAAACAACACAAAACCTTTTTGCTAAATTTTCTATCTTCTGATCCCAAACTAAAATATCTCGGTCCTTCCTGGTCTTCCAAAAAAGTTAAATCATCGTGCTTATCTTTATCTGAGCGTTTTTTATCCTTCCTAATTTGGTTCTTTAAATCTGTAAAACCAATCCAAAACAGCTTTTTCAAAAATGAAATAAACTCCCCTTGATTAACCTTGTCTCTAGCTGTTCCTCTGCATTTATTTCTACTCAAATCTGAATACTTCTTGTCCATCTTCATAAGGTTCTTGATAATACTTTTATCTGACATTACTTGAAATCCCGCTTTAAGCCATGGTCTTTTAATTAAGCCTAAAATGCATTCACAATCATCTACTTCACATCTCTTGTAACCCTGAATCTTGTAAGGAGGGCATAATAAAATTGCTGACTTCTTAACATTATGAGGAAGTAGTGATCTTCTGTAGACAATGTGTTGAAGAACATCCATTCCAGTAGGGAGTTGAAGACCTTAAGAAAAAAAAAATCAATATTTTAATTTTTAACAAAAAATTTAAAATTCAAAACAATTTTTTTAAATTAGATATGTACATGTAATAGCTGGTTTAGCCTCATTTATGATAAAAAGTTTGTTTTTGCTTGATCTAAGAAACTTCCTCTTCCCAATATCTTTTACAATTTTTTTTTCCATTTTTGTATTCAATCTAAATATATTTAATGGTCTGTAATTAATTAAAAACTTCAATACAATTTTACTTTATATTGTAATTCAATGATTAACAATCAAGTAAATACGAAAGTTATTTACAAATATAAAATAATGTAACGCAATTTCACGTACAATTTCTTTATAAAAACTCTTAGTGACTTAAAAATACAGTGCAGGATCTTCACCACATTTTCTTCTGCATTATTTTATAAGAATTTTTTTATCTTTGCCCATTTTCATAACCTCTTGCGTAACATAAAATTTTTATTTTTTTCCTTTCGTAAATATCGTTTTAACTAAGAATATGTAAAAAACATGATGACATACCCTTTTAAAATGAAAATATAGATATCAAATAACAAAAAAAAAAAAAAAAATGGAAATAATTTTTTCATTTAAATCCCCCTCAAACACCCTGAACACACCCTATTTTTCCTTTTTTGAAGTACAATTTCTTAACAACTTTAGTCTTGAGGGGGACTTAAAAGTCACCTGATTGACCTAAAAAAAATTTTGACAAAGTTTTAGCATATTTGCTCCAACTTTAGCTGGGTATGTACTTCGATTTCAAAAATTCCCTAAAAATGACTACCCCTAATATATATATATATATATATATATATATATATATATATATATATATATATATATATATATATATATATATATATATATATATATATATATATATATATATATATATATATATATATATATATATATATATATATATATAAATTAGTAGAAAATCACTTAGCAAAATTTTTTCTCATTTTGCTAAGTGATTACTAACTTGTAATTGCTCTGTTCTTTTAAGAACATTGAGCACTCTTTTTGTAGAATACATTTTAAATTGTTTAAATATATATATATATATATATATATATATATATATATATATATATATATATATATATATATATATATATATATATATATATATATATATATATATATATATATATATATATATATATATATATATATATATATATATATATATATATATATATAAAAAGGAAGATCACTAAAAAAAAAGTATATTGTTAAATCTTCGATTGTAAAAATGAGTTCTTTCAACTTTCGTTTAAAAGAAAAATAGTTAGTTTGATGAATAAAATCCTCAGTAAAATTTTTTAAAACTATTTTTATTCCATGAGAATGGTCCGCGATATTCAATACAAAAATTGAAAAGATTTTTTTGAAAAATGGATTGCTTAATAAAATTATCATTGCGTAAAATGTATTTATTTTTATCTTTTGGTGAATATAAATTATGGAAAGAAATCTGGGATGAATTGGTTTTACATTTAAACATAAAACAAAAAATATTAAAAATATTAAACTCATATATATTAAAAACTTTCATCATAATGGTCTTGAAAATATATAAGACGTGCATGTAGCATATATAAGAGGCATGTAGCTTCTGCTGACAATAAAGAGGTTTAAGTTTATTTTTATTTGTACTACCCCAACCAATGTTTTCATAGTTTATATGACTATGAATAAATGAGTGATATAACTGTGCCAAAGTACGTTTATTTAAAACATTTCTTGCTTTGTACAATATTCCCATACTTTTTGAAATTTTACTCGATAAGTTTTTAATGTGATTTTTCCATGTAAGATTTTCATCTATACAAACACCAGGAAAGTTGGTTACTGTTACTTTTTTAATTTGTATATTGCCAATAATAAGTTAGGATATGTTAATTGGCAGTTTATGTTTTTTGATAAGAGGATGGAAAAGAATCCATTTGAATTGATCAATGTTAAGAGATGTTTGTTAGTCTTAAACCAGTCAGATATTTTGATTAACTCCATGATCACGTGATGAAATAGAGTAGGAATGCTTTTGTGTGACATAAACAAATTGTTTACAATTAGTTAAATAACTTTTCAGCCATTTTAAAACATTGTCTGTTATACCATAATACTTTAATTTTTTAGCAAGAATTTTATGATTAAGTGTATCATACACTTTTGCTAAATCAATAAATATTCCCATTTAGAATTGTTTAATGAGTCTGATATACTTCTTGTAAGCTGAATAATAGCATATTTTGTTGAATTTTTTTTTTTGAATCCATTATGCATGTTATATAATAATTTGTTTGGTGATTGTATATCTGTTGTCAAAATTCTTTTTAAAATTTTAGAAAAAAAACAGAGGATGGAAATTGGATGATAATGTTTTACATTAGTTTTTTCTCCTTCTTTGAATATAGGAATAATTTTTACTATTTTTAAATCATCAGGAAAAACTCCTTGATTAATAGAGCATTTAAAAATTCGGAAAAGTATGTCTTTTAAAACTTCAAAACAGCTTATAATAATATTCCCATTGAAATCATCAGAACCAACAAGCTTTATTTGACTTTAACAATTTAAAAGCACTTTCAAACTCTTCAAAAGACAAATCAAAATAACTTAGATACGAGTTTAGAGGGTCATACGATTTTAGAGGGTTATGTTACTTTTTTGAATTTTTAAGAGTTTCGGGCTAATTCCTGGAATCTATGGTAAAGATATTTTTTGATGAAATTTGGAGTATCAATATTTTTTTTTTTATTATTATGTAAATTTTCTTAAGTATTTTTTATAGCCATTTTCTACAAAAACATCAGTTAGAAATAATAACTCTAGTTCAATATTATTATCAGAGCATAAATATAATGCTCTGATAAGAATAATAAATATCAGTTTACTGTATGTTTTTTAACCGAAATTTTGGTTTTTACCTAATTTATACCGAAAAGTACCGAAACCGAAATTTCGGTATCGGTTTAAATTGAAATTTCGGCCAAAACCAATCCCTAAACAGAATTTCGATCACCATTTTCGGTCGATCACCTTTTTCGGTCGATCACCATATATCACCATTATTTATGGATCTTAACGGTAAAATTGTACGTTTTAGTTGTTAATAATAGTTATGTCAAGAAAGTTTAGCGTGTTGTTTTCATTTTCGATTTCCATGGTGTACACTGTGAAAAATTTAACGCTAACATAACGGTTAGATAACGGTTAGTGAAAAACTTGGCATTATGCTTACCGCTATGTTAGTAAAAAATATATCTTAAGCGTTATGTTTCCCAAAATTATTTACATATTTTTTTGTGTTTGAAAGGCCCCGATGGGCGTTTGTTTTTAAAAGTTACGATCTAAATGTACTTTAAATGTCTTTTAAACGTCTTTTAAACATTAATGTTTAAAAGACGTTTAAAAGACATTTAAAACACATTTAGAACGTAACTTTTAAAAACAAATGCCCGTCGGGGCGTTATGTTTTACCATAGTCATAATAACAGATAGTCTGAAATTAATAAAAAAAAGTTTATTTATCGTGCACAGACTACCAATAAGTGCACAAAAATTTGTTATTATGACAATGGTTACCCGTTATGTTAGTTTAATTACGTATTAATATGACATCATTACGTATAAATATGACATTATACATATTTGTAAAAAAGTGGAATTTTTTTGCAAATTGTGATAAATGTTTAAGATACTTTTCTATAAGCAAGAGTGCTCAAATAACTTTTATATTAACACTATATTTTAACAGTATATTTTATTATATTTTAGGTTACTGAGGCTCATACTTTTAATATAAATTGTTACTAATATATTTGATTGGTTTCCATTTAATATTACTAAATAATGTTATACACACATAAAATTAATAAAGATAATAATATTACAACATTGTTTATATATATATATATATATATATATATATATATATATATATATATATATATATATATATATATATATATATATATATATAAAGTGTTTGCATTTCAGTATACTGAATAAATTTATGTTGGTTATTAAGTAATTTTGAAATGTTTTCAATAGTAGAGTTAAAACGAGAATCAGAGTCATTGACATATTTTTTAAATGACTTTACGTGAATATTATTGGAAATCGCTTGTGCAATAGCATTACTTTTGTGAAACTGTAAAAAACACTCCGCAACTACTACCATAAGTCCTAAATCAATAGGTCCAGAATCTTCTAGTTCATAAATATCGTGTTCAAATAAAAGTAACAATTCAAAAGGCATATCTAAAAGTGTTTTTATTTCATCAAAATTTTTTATGTAAAACTAGGATCATTATTTAATCTTTTAATAAGGACAATTATTACTTCCTTTACTGGAATTATTACTTCCTTTACTGGAATTATTACTTCCTTTACTGGAATTATTACTTCCTTTACTGGAATTATTACTTCCTTTACTGGAACTGAAGGATATAAATTAATGATATCAAAAGACACTTGGATTTCATCTTTGTCAATATTCCATGATTTAACTAAGTTTACAAATTGTTGAAAGTTTTTTAAATGTGTATTGTTCTTATTGAGGGTGGGTTGTATCATATCAGTTAAGAATTTTTAAATTTTTAATGTAGCCGTTTCATTAGTGCTCACAATAACTCGCATCGTTTTGTTCAGGTTTTTGGGCTTTTATAACTCCATACAAACGAGGTGTTAAAGCATCACTCGGGTAAAGATCTTTATGTTCTTTAACCGTAAATTGACCTGCTTTATTTAGTCTTCTGATTGTGTTTTGAACTTTACGAATGACTTGTGGAGTTGGATCATAGTTTAATTTTTTTGTTTTTCCTCCTAAATGTTCTTGTATTTTGGCTAAAGCACTATCAGAATTAATTTGCACTATTCCAAATCCTTTGTCGAACGGATATATCTTTATATTATTGTCTTTCTTAATCTCATAAAAAGCTTTACGTTGTTTCTTTATCTTTATCTTTCGCTTTATGTTGTTCTTTATCTTAATTTTTATAGGCTTAGCCAATTTATAAAATTCTCAAAACATCTTGTCTTAATTCAATTCCTTCAGAAATTTTTTTTTGTTATAGGGGAGAGTGGGGCACCATGACGTACTTTTGGTTTTGATTTTGAAACTACTTTGTTAAACACATTTTTTTTAAGCGATTAGTGCAATTTGTAGATAAACCTTTTACCTTCAAAATTAAATTCTTAAATTACCAAAGTAAAAGCGGTCGAACTTGTAAAAACTTATTAAGTAAAAGTTGAATTTTGTATCAAGGTACCCCACCCATGGAGTAACTTGATATAGTCTATGGGGCACCATGAAACAGGATAATAAAAAAATTATAAAACGTAGGAAAACAATACAAAAAAATTTATACAAAAAAAAAACAACTTTTTCTAAAGACTCTTTAAGTTCTTCTTCTTCTAAAGACTTTCTAAAGACTCATTATAAATTTTTAAATTTAACAATAGAAATCATGTTCATCACTTAATAAATAACTTTTGGAAAAAAAGATTATTATTTAAAAAAATGAGTTTTTGTTGGTGTACCTGTTGCTATTATGCTGCTAGCTTTCTCACCTTTGGAAATCCTTTAAACTAAGAAGGCTTACAAATTTAATAACTTAAGAATCATTGGCTGGAATTGTACTTGGCTTGTAACTAACAAAAAGCTTTTAAAGCTTTTCTGGTGAAAGTAACAAATTATTGTTATTCAGAGTTTTTACAGTGTTTGAATGATATGTATTTGGATTGTTTCTATTAGTAACAACACCACATAAAAAATCTTCTTCTGAAAATACAATCTTGTCAAAAGGAAGTAATCCACTTTTTATAAATCCACTTCGAATGTTTATGATAGGAAAACTTTTTTCATATGTGATATTAACACAAGATGCAATTTTGTATATAGTGATTCTCCAGGGATGATTTAGAACACTCACAGTGACACTCCAGGGTGATTTAGAAGCCAAGATTTTACTGTGTCATTATAATAAACTTTAAATGGAGCAAATAGAGAAACATCTAAGGGCTGCACTTTTTGACTACCTATGGTGGTATAGTAAGAAGAGTAACACTGTTACATTTAGTGAGATTAAGAGATTTTATAGATTAGCGGCTCTCGTGATTATCAAATAAAAGTAGAGATGGATTTTCCTTAGATGCTAACGTTTTTGATATAAAATGTTAAACTACTTCTACAAATAACTCTGTATTCATCCATCCAGTTGGATATTCAAGAGATCCAAATGGTGCATTATTAAGCATATGTTGCTTATAGATTTTAAATTTACAACATGTGTTCATTATACTTTTAAGAGCAGGTTACAATATGCTGCTTCAAAAGATTTTTTTGCTCTTTAGTAAATACTCTTCTCGAAGAAAAATTGGGTTTCATAGTAATGATTTCTCCTTTTATTCCTTTTGTCTTTATAAAATATATGCATACATAAAAACACACTTTTAAAATTTACTTTTAGTCACAAACATATACAAGTTTCATTTATTAAGTAGGAAAAATATTTATTGGTGCAGAATTCATGAGCATATATTACCTGCAAAGGGTGCTGTAATTAAGATTCATTTTTTCTGCATTTGATGAACACCCTCTTTTTAAATGTTAAATGAAAACTTTCCTGTTAAAACCAAATCCACAGCTACCTCTATTGAACTGCTCGAGAAGGTTCCTTTACTAGTTTTTCAATAACAAAGAGGCTTTACAATGTATAAAAATTCAACGCTGAGTTTTATTTACACCAATAGATTTTATATATTAATAGAATTCAGTATAAAACATAATTTAAACGAATGTTAGTCCTTTAACAAAAAAGTGTTCATGAATACCTTGATATAATAAAGCAAACTTATGTTTATATAAACTTGTGTAACTTATGTTTATGAGACAAAATTAATTTTATTACTCTATAAGTACATCATCATACTACATGCATAAATACTGAGCAATATAACATCTATTTTTACTACAAAAACTTTGGTTACAAAATTAGGTGAAACATTCAAGTATAGAAGTCAATATTTCTCTAATTAATTATAGTATGCTTGACTATTGAGTAATTTACAAAACAGTACATTTGTTTAGTTTCATGGTGTCCCACTAAAACTGTTTCATGGTACCCCGTACATGCTGATAGAATAAGATGAATGGTTTTTGTTTTTCAAAAAACTATTTTATATAATGCGTTTGTCATACTAAAGAGCTCATGAAAATATAGTTTACAAAATAGAAGCACTTTCCGAAGAATACAGTGAAAAAAACACTGTAAAACGCTACAACTCCAAAAATTTTAAAATTACTTTGCAACGGAGAAAACACAAATTTGAACCTCTTTCTATATTATTGACATGTTCTAATATGAACTATACGTTAAACAACACATCTAGTTGTAACTGATTACAACTCAAAAGGACTTTTCACAAAACTTTTATATCGCTGTATAATTGCTTTGTTTCATGGTGCCCCATGTGTCATGATGCCCCACTCTTCCCTACTGTAATTCTAAAGCAGATGATTCAGTAATCGTTATAATATCTAAATAAGGTATGTGTTTTGGATTGGGGACAAATTTTTGACCGAAATCAAGTAGTTTTTTTATGATGTATTGGTATATTAGAATAAGCTAAATTAAGTGTTACCTCTTTAACTTTTTATACTTATTTATAATGATTGTCGTTGTTGTTGTTGTTATATTTGTTTTGTTTATGTAGTAACTTTTTTTAAAATAACTTTTAAAATCTTTCTTTTAATTTTTTTCTAGATTTTATAAACATTCGTTTATAAGACTTATTGGAAACATTTATTATAAACTTTTACTATGGTGTTAACAAATGTTCGTATATAATCTTCACAAAGTTTAACTTCATTTTCGAAGTTGGAATATCGCTTTTTTGCATCGTTTATTTTTTCATACAATTATCTACCTTTAAGGTAGATAATTGTATGAAAAATCATTGTTTTTTACATAAATTTCTACCTTAAAAGGCAGAAATTTATTTCTTACTATAGGTATATCATATATCCTAATCTAAAGTAGAAATTTGTAATTTTTTTTAGTCTATATTTTTATCAATCTTTTAATAAAAAGTTTAAGTGATTAAGCAAAGTCAGCAAATAAACCTTAAAGTATAAACTGTAGTAAAAACATTTCAGAAATGCGAAGCGTAATGGAAGCTTCATCAATGTGTTTAAAAATTAAAATTCTTTATAGCAAGTTTTAAATTTATTTATTAGAAGCATTTCTCTTGTAAAATTATAAAAACTTTAAGAGTAAAAGAAAAAATACAATGTGTTGTGTTTTTTGTGTAATAGGTTGTTTTTTATTTTGGTCAGTTGATGCTCAATATGAAACAAGTGAATGGTTTGAATCAATTTTAAAAAACTTAAATGATGTCACTTCACATAAAACACCACTCAAAGTTCTCTTATTTTCTCAATTATTCAACAAATTTAATTCGACTGAAGATTTGAAGTTAATTAAAATAATAGAAACTTCCGATAATCTTCCTTATAACCAATATTCTTCAACTGCCGTCGATAAAAAGGTTAGTTTTTAATCTTAAAAAAACAAACCATAAAATACAGCGCAACAAATAAAATTTCAACTTCTGGATCAAGCATGCATGAAATGTAGCATCTATATGGTACAGCTTAGTATATAGTAAAATAACGTAACAGGCAGATAGTAGAATACATAGAATAAGATTGGAAGGCGAGGGGAAATTAATTAATTTTTCACACATTTAGTTGAGCGATACCCAATCACACTGACAATATTGCAAGTTTTAACTGTAATATTTAACGCGTTTTATTTTTTTTTTTTAATTGCAGTGCTGTTGCATTTTCAAAATCCAAATTTAGTAAATGTTTATTAAATCTTGCACACATACAAAAAAATCCCATTTGACAACGCTTAAAACATTAAAAAGTTGCTTTACATTACAAATACAGTTAAAACACGTTTTATTTATAACAGCGCAATTGGGGTGCAGAGTTCGCTAATTGTAGATGAAAAGTTAAACAGCGGTTGTGTGTTTTTGTGTCGAAACTATTTTGATAGAAATTTTTTACGGAATCCATAATTTTTTATTTTAATATATATAAGATAAAACTTCATCGATAAATTTCAAATTTCATACACTCTTAGCGTTCAAAAATTATGACCTTAAAAAATTTGTAATCCCCTCGAAATGAGGGGTTTACAAAGAAGGATCAAACTTTATATGGTTGTTATTTAAGAACGCTAAGAAATTGTTGTATAAAATTTAAAATTTGTTAATGATTATGTATATAGTTGAGAACAGTAAAAAAAAATGCTTTATCTACTTGTTCCTCTCTTGTTTGAGGCAGGTGTAGGTAATTTTTTATTTTCCAGGCTCCAATCAGCACAATTATTTGTCAACCATCTTTATTTGTCATAAGTATATACATATAAATATTTAGAATTTGTCCCATGTCTGGAAGTTAGCTCAAACATAAAATAAGTGCTTTCACCGCTGATATATTGTAAAATATTACACCATAATTTAATTATTATTATTATATTCCATATTTTCTAAATTATTTTCAATACTCTTTTCGACAAAATGGTTAACAAGTGCACAACGAAGTTTTAAGGTCATAGTTTTATTTTTCTTAAATATAATTTAAAATGATCATCGTACTCAATATTGTGGATCTTAATACATTAAAAATCAATACTGTGGATTTTATTACTCATGGATCTTATGAGTGGATTTTATTACCATGTGGATTATGTGTGGATCTTATTACCATGTGGATTATGTGTGGATGTTATTACTGTATTACGTATTATTGTATTACTGTGAATCCTATTACTGTATTACTCTATTACGTGTGGATCTTAGTGGATTTGTGGATTTTATTTCCCTGTGTATTAGCATGTGGATCTTATTGCCTTAATATTTTGGAACTTAATATATTAAAAAAGTTTTTTAAGATTTTAAATACACAGAAAACTAAAAATACTAGCTGTCCGGACCCGTAAAACACGGGTCTTGGTAAGTCTATACTACACAGACCATTGAAAATATTGATGTAAAGAATAAGTATAGATACTTATTCTTTACTTCAATATTTTTAATAGGTAGACAATATGTGAGTAAAAACAAAACAAATCTTTTATCTATTAAAGTAATGAATAAAAAATTATTTATAACATTAACTTTTAAACGCATTAAAAACTATCAAACGCTTTTGTAGTCGTTGCGCGAACCGCTATTTATCAGCGGTTTGGTTTTTAGTACCCGAAGCAGGTATTCTAAATAATATCAAATACTTAAATTTTGTTGATTAATTATAATTGGTATAAAAAGTTTAAAAAGTATTAGACTTGAAAATATGCGTTACTATGACCCGTATAAATGCTACTATGACCCGTATAAATGTAATACTATGACCCGTATAAATGAATTTTTTTCTTCTTCGCACTTTACGGAAACAACTTCAAAAAAAACAAAAAAACATTTTAATTTTTGTTTACAGCGTTGGCCCCTGGTTTGTATTTACAAAAAAAGAAAAAAAGAAAAAAGTAAAAAATGAATAAAAATAAAAATGAAAATAAAAGAAAACAATAAGTTAGTTGAGAACAAAAAGACTTTTCCTTAAATAATTTTTTAACTTTCTTAATATCGCCTTTTTTATTTCAATTTTCACCTATAATTATACAATTATTAGTAATTTTTATATTTTAAAGCAGGTTTTTAAATTAACCAAACCAAAGCACTGATGTAAGATACAGCACACCATAGCGCTATTGTGTGGGCGTGTTGTGGTATTTACTGCTAAATACTATTTATCTATTAGTGGTATTAAGCGGTAATAGCACAACACGCTCACACAAAGTTAGCCTTAAGTAATATCAAAATACTGCTTCTCTTGCTTTAAAATTAAAAAATTGGGATATGTTTCAAAAGATTCCTTTTTTTTAATTCAAGTAAAATTTTCAGATGTAAGCAATAAAAACAGATGTTTTGCTTGAACAGTGGGTATATACAAGCAAAACATCTGCTTTTACTAAAAGAGTTTTTATAACTTACTTGTGAATTGACAAATCCACGAGCAAGTTATAAAAGTCAACACAAATTCTGATGTCAAAGCCTACAAAGTCTCATCAGTTAGCAAATTGTTTCTTTACTTTTAGGTATTAAACTCTGGCTTAAGAGTTTAATACTTGAGCACCCACTTTAAAAGGTCATGTTGGTCCAAGAAAACCGATTAATGAGCTAAATATCCATATAAAAACCTTGATGAAGTTTGTAAAACATACATTTAAGTGCATAAACTTTTAAGTCTACATTTAGGTGCATAAACTTTTAAACAGTAAATAAACAGATATATATATATATATATATATATATATATATATATATATATATATATATATATATATATATATATATATATATATATATATATATATATATATATACATATACCATCAGATGGGGTAATATGCATGTTAAGCATATTTATCAGTTTTTGCTTAAATATGCTAAAGTTTTAACGATTTAATGTCCCACTCTTGATACTTTTCATAGCCCAATATTAATCTGATATTTTAATGTTTGTTATAAAAAAATTAAAATAATACTCTTGTTTTTAAATGTTTTTCATATGTCATTATTTTTGCCTTTTCAGATTTTAAAAACTCTAACTATTGCCAAGCAAATATTTGTTAGACAAAATAGCCAAAAAAAAAAAATTTTATTTAATTTTTTTTATTTTTTTATTCAACCATATCAATAAAAATTTACAAATCTCATGGTAAATTAATATAATTTGGTTAGGTGTCACTCATAGTTACAAACTAGTCAATGGAGTGATACCTAAAAAACATAAAATTCTCAAAAAAATAAAGAAATTAAAACAAAAAAAATGTATCTATATATATATATATATATATATATATATATATATATATATATATATATATATATATATATATATATATATATATATATATATATATATATATATATATATATATATATATATATATATATATGAGAGAAAAAAAAGAAAAGTTAGTTAAATAATAATGATATATATAATAGTTATAGTAATAATACAAAATAATAACAATAATAATGAAGTATCAATAATATTAAGAATATTTATAATACAATATAAATTGTATGTACATATCATAGATAATAATTAAAAATAGCAATAACAACACGTTAATAAATAAATATAATATAGATAAATAATAAATAAAGCAAAAATCAAACTACTCGCTTGTTAAAGAAATTATATAATAAAGACAATTACAGTATAGAGATAAATTATAAAGAAATTATAAAAAACACTCTAACAATATATTCTTAAATTGAACTCTGTTGAGCTGTAAATAATCTGTAACAAGAGGATATTCTTTTTTAGACTTTTCTATTAATGCAGGAATACACTGGTTCCAATCGGAAATACATTGTTTTATGGAAAAGATTCTAAATGTAATATAAACCAATAATAGTTGAAACAGATGATAGTTTTAAAATTACAAAAGATTTTTTGCACAGAAGTGAGCAAAAATCTTTTGTAATTTTAAAACATTGTGATAGTGATATATTTGTGACATTGATATATTCTACAATTATTTTCTACAACTCAGTGTAATTATGACATATATATATATTAAAAACAATTGATAGTAAATCTTCACTTTGGTAGTAGGTTGTTATGTAGATTAAATAGATCTTTGATCTATTTAATTAACTCTAACAGTCTACTACCTTATTAATAATAGACTTTAATTATTTTCTACAACTCAGTATAATTATAACATATATATATTATTTTAACTAGACCTCTATGAACTACTTACGTAAATGAATTTTAAAGCTTAAAGCATTTACCTTAAGATAAGTGGGGTAAATAGGCCATTTTAAAAATTGGAGTAATATGGCCATTTAGTAATTTGGTTGATAAATTTGTTATATTTTTTATTTATCAGTTGCAATATGCCATGCATATGTACACAGTAACTACCCTAAAAAGCAACTGGAAAAGACTATGAATGCTGTTGCTGCTTGTATTCTGTTTAAAAAATAGTATTTCTATAAGACCTACAAAGTTAAAAAGATCAATTATTAGAAATTATCCATGTGTAAGACCAAAAATTTGTGGAAACCTTATTGAGCTGCTATTCCTATTGATGAAGAGCTTGTTTTTACTCAAAATTGAGCCATGACAAAGCACTTGAACAGGGTGAAGAGCTTTGGGATCTGGCTGCATTAAGACACTTCATTAAAAATTTAATTCCTTGACAAACACAAGCGAACTTCTCTGGGCAAGATTAGATTACAGATTTTTGAAAAGGCAACACAACCTAATTTTACAGAGAAATGGTCAGGTCATTTTAAGGATTGGCGCAGCTGTAAATGAGGAACAACTTATTTTTTTTTTCATCATTTTGCACAAACTGATCAAGGACATCGTTCTTCTAATGTAATGAACTATGATAAGACTAATCTCAGCAAAAACCCTGGCTCCAAGAAAATGAATTATAGAAAGGCCACAATCCAGATACCATTATAAAGATTGAAATGTCTTAGCAATTTGTTTTATTTAATTGAATTTTTGGAGTTTTTTTATTTAATTGCATTTGTATTTGTATTTTGAACTTTATTTTAAAAATATAGTTGTAGGATTCAAAACATACTTCCTTTAATTTCATAAACATGTATTGATATATGTTTTATTGTTTAATTTAGGTTTTTTGTTAAATGGCATAACTACACCATAATTGGACTTTTTAAAAATAATTTTCATTAATAATAGTTAATAACTTTAAAGCCACATTTGATTTTACACAGCTGATTTTAAAATTTAATGTGTATAAGTTATTCTTGAATAAAGCTTACAAACTTAAAGCTTTTTTTTAATTTTTTTTGTATTTTATTTGATAATCTAGCTTGTGGTTTGTGATTTTCTATAATTTCATAATCATGTATTGTAATGTTATGTTTAAATTATGTATTTTTTTGTTAAGTGGCCAAATTATCCCATTTTTAGCTTTTTCAAAAATGATTTTCAATCATAAATTGTGGTTAAAATTTTAAAGCTACATATGATTGCATCTTGTAGTTCTTGAATAAAATCTACAAGTTTATAGTTTATAATATTCCAGTGTTCAAAACTTATGACCATATAAAGTTTGAACACCACTCAATTTGAGGGGATTACAAAATTTTATATGGTCATACTTTTTGAACGTTGAAAGATTATACTATGAAACTTGAAATTTTTTGTTGAAAATAGTACAAAGTCTTGTTGAGAATAGTACAAATAAAAATTTTATTAACTTGTTGCTCTCACATTTGGGGCAGGGGCGGCAAATTTTCGGACTATTTTGTACCCAGGCTCCAAACATCACAATTTTTTGCAAAGTATCTTTATTTGACATAAATATAATCATATAAATGTTTGGAGCTTGCTCTATGACTAGAAGTTAGCCAAATACAAAAATATCCTGGATCTGCTCTTTTACTAGTATTTTAAACATCTATTTTAAATACTTTTGAAGTATTTTTATTTTGTATTTCAAATACTTTTTTAATCAAGTGTTTTGTATTTAAAATACAACTTTGGATGTATTTTGTATTTTTATTGTTTTTCAAAATACAAAATACCTTTTAATTTTTTTGCTTAAAGATTTTTTAGCTAGTAATATTTAAAACATGGCTGATTATAGGCCATGTGAATAAAAAAAAGCATTTCCTTTCACTGACCATTGTTGGAGTAGTGTCTCAGCTTTACATGATTATGTAAGGCTGACATTCCTTAATTGATTAGAATTGGATGAGGTTTATATAAATAACAGTACAGGAGAGCAATAGCCAATTGCTCAAAACTATGGTCACATCAAGCATCGACATCAGGAACTGATGATTTTTTTGAATTCAAATCACTAAATCTACATACAAGCTAGTCAGTCAACAGTCACTATCGAGTGTTTACAATATCCAGTTGTTAAGAAACTTTTCAGAGTTGTTAATGCAACTATTCCATTGTCTGCTCCAATACTATACTATTAAAATGTATGAAAAAAATGTTTTCTTAAATACTGTATAATTAATTTATTAATAAGTACTATAAAAATAATAATTGTGTTATTTGCTAGGTTCATCATGCAAAACTTGGAGAAGGATATATGAAAAATCTTGTTGTTATTAATAATTTCAAGTAAGATAGTTTATTAATTACTTTAATTATTTTTTAAGTTTATTTTTAATTCTTTTATATAAATAATATTTGCAAAATATTTTTTGATTGATAAAATCTCTTTTATGTTAATTGACAGCTGTTTTGTACCAGTTGACATTAAGTTTTTGTAACAAGTGATTTTTTATTAAGTAAATATTTATTTCACTTAAAACTTAGCTTATATATATATATATATATATATATATATATATATATATATATATATATATATATATATATATATATATATATATATATATATATATATATATATATATATATATAATATATATACATATGTTTATATGTATATATGTATATATATATATATGTATATATATATATATTTATTTATATATATATATAATATATATATATATATATACATATGTTTATATGTATATATATATATATATATACATATGTTTATATGTATATATGTATATGTGTATATATATATATATATATATATATATATATATATATATATATATATGTATATGTGTATATATATATATATATATATATATATATATATATATATATATATATATATATATATATATATATATATATATATATATATATATATATATGTATGTATATATATATATGTATACATATACAGTCTTTCACGTGTGATCATACATCTTTATATGACCACGCAAAAAATAATGTTTTAACAATTTGACCATGGCTTTTGATATATTTTCAAAATTTAAATATGGGCTACAAGAACTTACCTAAACTTATCTAAAAAAAAACTTTTAAAAAGAAAAAAAAATCTTAATGAAAGAGAAAATAAAAAAAACCATTTCAATATTTGTTTTAACATTTGTATTTTGTTTTGTTTTTATTTAATATGTTTAAAAATTAAACATTTTTTTAAAAAAATACATAATTATACCCAGCCAGCAAGCCATACTGGGGCCCAAGTGGGAAGCTTTATGGGGCCCAAATGGGTTGCCCACATCCCGCCCAAGGAAAATTGTTGCTGGGCATGAATTGGGGCCCAAGTGGGACCCACATGGTCCCAGTTTTTATTTATTTAAATTTTTTATAATATTTTGAGTAATTATTTATAAATTAGATACATATAATTTAATGTGTAGTCATAATTATATGACTTGAGTCTAGCTTTGTAGAAGTAAAACAGGATATCAAATATAGGAAAAAAAAGGTAAATAGTAGTAGACATTAGTAAATATACCACAGTATTTAAGTAGCAAAAATAGTAAAAGTAATAGTCAAATATAGTTAAGTAAATTCTAAAGTTTAACTAAAAGTAAAAACCTAAAGTTTAACTAACTCATAAATGTTATTAAATTCTCTTTAAGAAGTGTCAATTTGTTTGCATTTTTGCTTGTGGGTTTATAAAAACTCAAATAGTGTATACACTTTCAAAAACTTTTTTATACATTAAAAAAAAAATATTTCAGTCTTTTAAAACTGACTTTGTAACTTTTTGCTTAAGTTCTCTTTAATGTTTAAAGAAGTAATTTTCAAATACAATTTAAAACTCTTTTACTACCACTAATACATGACATTAATATCACTATGAGGAAAATTTTTGAAAAAGATTATTTTTTATTCATGGACCAAGTCTTTAAATTTTTTTACTGATTTTTCACGATTCATAATGCCTCATTATAGCGCAATTGGATGGCATTTTAATTTAGAAAATAAGATGGAATTTTACGCTTTTTTAACTACAGTGTTTTGTTACTTCATTGAAAAGCGTTTCTAAAACATTTGTCTTTTTTTTTTTTCAATTAAATTTTGTTTATTTTTTTAAATGTATTAACTTGAATTATTCCTATATTAAAATTTGTTAAAGAGACGTTGTCGTAGAATGTCATCATTTAAAAAAACAAAACAATTTTTATTTTTAATAAAGTTTATTATAAAAATGCACACTTAAACAAATTATATATTATGAATTAAAAAAATATATACAACTGTCATTTATATTAAAAAAAAATAAAAACATCATTAAATTGTTACTTTGTTTAAAAGCGTTTCGCTAATATAAAAACATTTGTTAAGAAGTGTTGATGTAAATAATTTCACTTTTTCAGAATATTTTTCATTTAGCACATTTTTAAAATGTTTTTTGAAATAACTGCGGTCAAATTGTCATAGCAAAATGCAATTTGCCTTGTCATATATATAAGATATATATAAGAAATATATATGTAAGATAGTATATAAGAAATATATATGTATATATACATATATATATATATATATACATATATATACATATATATATATATGTATATATATATATATATATATATATATATATATATATATATATATATATATATATATATATATATATATATATACAGGGCAAATTCGTGAAAAAAAATTTGGGCGGTACCCACTCATTCTGGCGAACTTTAGTGGAAAATTGGCGGTTTTGTATATGTATATTTATATATAAATATAAATATATATATATATAAATTATATATAAATATAAATATATATATATATATATATATATATATATATATATATATATATATATATATATATATATATATATATATATATATATATATATATATATATATATATATATATATATATATATATATATATATATATATATATGAAAAAAGTCTGCTATGAAAGTTTTTCAATACCACTTTCAATCATCTATCAACACAGTTTAATAAATAGTAATCTTCTTTATCTCTTGAAAATGGCTAATATAAGTCCTATATGAAAGTAAAATGCAAGCATTAAATTATCGACCATCTTTTACATCCATACCTTGCAAAGTATTAGAAAAAATTATGTGATAGATTAAAAAATTATTTAGAATCAAATAATCAACAACATGGCTTCTCAAAGAGTAAAAATTGTATAACAATTTTATTAGAATCCTTAGGTTTTATAACATACCAACTAATGATAGGCAATTCAGTAAATTTTTTGTTGTTGTTGTTATTTCACCTCCCCAAGGCCAAGAAGGCCACTACAGACGAGGAGGCTACTTAATTGTGGTTATTACCCTCTCTCAACTCTATAACTCCGAAACATGAACCTTGATGAACAAGGCCGCTGCACGGAGAAACAAGTTGAGCGCGGTACTATCAGGGACGTGGTTTTTATATACCGATTTTCAAAAAGCATTTGATAGAGTGCCTCATAAGAGATTAATATCAAAATTATGTGGTTATGGTATAGAAAATGAAATGCTAAATTGGATAGACATATTTATCAAATAAAAAACAACACAATATAATTGGCGATACAAAATTAGGTTGTTTAGAGGTTCTGAGCGGTTTTCCACAAAGTTCTGTACTTGGACTATTATTGTTCTTGTTATATATCAATGATTTACCTTCTAAAATTAATAATATAAGCAAACTTTATGCAGATGATAACAAAATTATTGCTGTAGTTAACAACCAGGTAGACTCGAAAAGCTTGCAGGACAATGTTAATAATCTAACTGGATGGTCTGGCAAATGGATGATAAATTTCAACATCAACAAATGTAAAATCATGCATTTTGGAGAACATAATAAGAATTTTGAATATTGTATAAAAGAAATTAGGTTCAACTAATGAAAAAAGTCATGGGTGTGTCAAATAGTCAAATGTCAATTGTGTGTCAATTTCAAATGCTATGAAGTGGAATCATCATGTAAATTTTTGTATATAAAGCAAATAGTCAATAAGGTCAATTAATTAAATCATTTACTTACATGGAAAAAAACATAATGAAGGTTTTTACGGAATTAAGGTACCTACCCTATGAAGAAAGGTTAAAACAACTCCAACTGGCTTCCTTAAAAACCAGGAGAATAAGAAATGATTTATTTTAATATTATAAGATTTTTCATAATTTCAACAAAGTGTTTTGGTATCAAAAACCAAAAACTGCAATTTCTATTTCAGTAAATGGCCCAGTTGCAAATATTAGAGGACATAAACGTGTAGATATTGAGCTAATAAAAGTAAACCGATCAAGGGAAAATTTTCTGACAATCAGAGTTGCAAGATGGTGGAATAAACTACCAGAAGAACTCTTTTCTGCCAAAAGTGTAAAAATCTTTAAGTACAAGCTTGATAAACATATGGATATTATTAAACTCTAATCTCTATAAATATTTCGAAACTGTAATTAGAATAGGCTCATAATAATCTCAAGGAGCATAAATAAATTTTATATATATATATATATATATATATATATATATATATATATATATATATATATATATATATATATATATATATATATATATATAAATGGAGGAATATATATATATATATATATATATATATATATATATATATATATATATATATATATATATATATATATATATATATATATATATATATATATATATATATATATATGTATATATATATATATATATATATATATATATATATATATATATATATATATATATATATATATATATATATATATATATATATATTGCTCCAGATAACACTATTATAAAAATGGCATTACCAAATAATCATATATTATTCATATAAGTGTAAATACACATAAGTAATCATGTATTTCTAGGCTTTGCTGAAATTTACAGTTTTCTATTTCAAGATGCAGTACAAGGTTTCCATTGGAACAACAGTCAAGAAACATTGCATCTTTTTGTTATTTACTATATGGAAGAAAATCAGATAAAATGCAAAAGTGTTAGTTTCATCTCAGATCATTTGCAACACAATAGAAACTCAGTTAGTTGTTTCATTTATAAAGTAATAAAACATTTAAAAGAGTTTATGCTTTACTTTAACTATTGCATTTATTTGCGTGATGGTGTAGGTTTACAATAAAAAAATTATTAAAAAATATCTAACCTGTATCACCATCAACAAGATTATGAGGTATCTGCAGAATGGCATTTTTTTGCTACATCACAGAAAAGACTGCTTGTGATGGCACTGGGTGCTCTGTCAAAAGATGGGTCATTTTGCAGTTACTAACAGATCATATCAATTTACCTGAGAAAATGTATGATTTGTGTAGACATAATATCAAAGAAATACATTTTCAATAGATTTCAAATGATGCATTTGTATTACTGTGCATAAAGTTTATATTAGAAAAACATTATACTACTAGTTCAACAATTCTAGAAACAATTATTTTATACCACAATCATTAACTTCTTTACAGATAAGATGTGTCATTTTACAATTTGTATACTCGTGGGAATGTTTCTATAATGCAGCTTCTTATTCACCAGGAAATAATATAGCATGTATTTATGATGCAAAATGGTTTATAGGCAATATTGTGGAAATATCTTAAGAAAATCAAGATATTCTTATCAAGTTCATGAAGCAGTCTATTTCCTTAAATACTTTTACTTAGCCACATAAAAATGATATTTGCTGGGTTCCCATAATGTGCTTTTTATGCAAAATTTCATCTTTAAAAGTTAGCAACTGGTAGATGCTATGAACTAGCAGTTTAAGAAAAAACTGAAATAACATAATTAAATAATAACATAAAAAAGTTGTTATAAATTTGATTTACTTGTTTTAAATTTTTATAGTTATTTATCAAAAATTGATTTTAAAGCATATTTATTTAAAAGGTTCAATGTTTATATTGATTGTTTATTACATAATAATATTTTTTATTATATAATCAACTTGTGCATTGTGTTGAAATAACTAGTCAAATAACTCCTATAATGAGTTGTAACCTAAATTTAAACATGCTAATCAAGTAAAAATCAAATAAATAAGGCGGGGTAGAGTAATGAAGGAATTGGAAAAATGTTACAAAAGTTATAGTCATGTCATTAAATAGTAAGGAAATTAGACTTGACGTTTTTCTCTTCATTTTTATCTAATAAGCTACTAATAAATTTATATGCAGTCTTTACTAACATTACAAACTCAATTTTTATGTGATCAATGTCACAGCTATTAAATATGTATGTTTAGTAGTGTGTTTGTGCATAAAGGCACTCCATGCATCAGACATAAAACCAGAAACACACTGTGTAAGGAGAAATGTTCAATTACAATTTTTCCAAGCTCTGAGCAAAAATGTGCATTTTAAAAAGTAAATGAATGGGGAGGGGGTTTATGAGGACTAGGTCTATTTAAAAACTGAGTTTATTTCAGGCTTATTTCAAGACTTATTTCTTGTACAGAGTATAAAATACTTTTACATATACACGTCTTTTCACTTTTTAATTTGCAGATTTGTTATATTGACTCATCAAAAATCAACTTTCTATATTTGCAAACAATTTTTTAGTTTTTAATGAAAGTTTTCTTTTATTAAAAACTAAAAAATTGTTTTTTTTTTAGTTTTTAATGAAAGAAAGACTACTTTCATTAAAAAATTCTAATTTAGTCTTTCCATATATTAGCTATATCATTATCTCCAGCCGTTCTTCCCACACTAGCAACATGAACAATTCGAACAATATATACAGTCAGCCGTTCTTCCCACACATGACTTACAGCTTTATTGTTGCTGATACACTTTATACTGCTCCAGAACATTTTTTGAATCTATGTTATAATGTTTTTCTGCATGTGTGCTCTTTAATTCTTTCAGTATATTTTAGCTTCCTAAGAAGATTTCTTACGAATGCTTCTCTAGCAATAATACAAAATTATTCCAACCAATCAAATTCAAAATTTACTTTGTTACCCTCATTATGTGGTATAGTGTTAGTTACAACAAATTGAATACAATTTAGGAGATCACTATAAAATAAGTCAATATAAGCAGCTGCTTTATATGTTTCTACTTGTTTCTGACTTCAGTAAACAAGTTAAATGGTACATGGGTGTAATGTTTAATCTTTTTTAAAAAAGGACATAACTTACCATTAAATGCCTGCCATTTAAGAGTACCACTATACAATTTTAGATAAGGTTGTTATTTATTTATTTTAGTTGTGCTTTCTAATGAGCAAGAAAGAGAGAATGTTATTTGTTTATGATCAGATAATATAACATCTTTCAGAAGTATTTATTATAAGATTATCAATTGTTGGACTGCACTGAATGTGATCCGAGAGATATGATTTCTATCATCACTGACATATGTGAAGGCATTAAATAGTTAATATCAGATTTTATCAGAATAACTTCTGTTGTGAGATTTGAAAACCCACCAAAAAATCTAGACCCTTCCTCACTATAAAAGTTGCCAGCAATAATAATGTGGATGCTTCATTTATAGTAGATTTTATTTTTGAACATAAATTGTAATTATGAAATGTAATTATAAAAACTATGCTCATCATTACAATTTGTTGGCATGTATAAATTTGTTGTATAAATTTAGCAACAGTATAGAACTTATATTTGATACAATTTTTAAACATGAGATTCTAGATTCATGAGTTTAAACAATATAAATACTTTTAGCGAGATTTTTACAAGAGGCTGTTCCTCCATATGGTCTTCCAATCATTGAATGAGATAAAATACTAACACCAGATAAGCCAGTATTGTAATATTCATGATAAATATTAACAAACCAATCTCATAATATAGCATATTTGTTACACATATTCTTTATAGCAAAAACATAATTTTAAAAGAGTGACAGTTAAAGAAACTTAATGAAAAGCTATTATTTTTAGCCATTGTTTTTGCAAAATTTTTTTACAAGTAAATCATTTTTCCAGACTTCAGTAGAAATTAAACAATCTACTTTACTTTTAACTACTTTACTTTTTAACAGTGGTAGACAGAAACAGTTATATTATACAAAGAGTATCCAGGATATTTTGACTTTATTTTCTCACATTTTACAAATTTTTAATTTGCAAAATATCACTGCTATAATCAATTACATCTTTCGTTGTAGTCTGTAGAGAATCTAGTTAGAAAACAAAAATATTATAATTTTATTAGGTAGATTATCTGTGTGTGTGTGTGTGTGTGTGTGTGTGTGTGTGTGTGTGTGTGTGTGTGTGTGTGTGTGTGTATGAGTAGTACAATGTATTAATAGTATAATGTATTAATGGTTTTTATTTACTTTTTTTTTTTACAAAAATTGCATATTTAACTTTTTTTGTAGTTTTGATGGAAATTCGAAAATTGCTGTTTTTATTTCAACAGTGTGGAAATACATTGGGAATGAAACATTCACTCAAGAAAATGTTACAAACTTAAGTAAATCTGGAAGTCTTCTTGATATAACACTTAATTTAAAATGGAAAAAATTATCAGAAGAGCTAACCAAAGAAATAAACAAAGATAGATTATGGTATCTAAGTAAGTAAAAAGATTTTTAACTCTTAAGTGAATTCCATAAAAGTGAAAGTGAAAGTTTTATTAAAAAAATCGTGCAACTGTTGTAAATTTTTTCGATGTGATTTTATTTTTATTAAGCTTTTAGATCATCAGCTTCTTTATTAATTATTCTCTCAAAGACAGAAGTTTGGTAACGAGTTTAATTATCACCATTTTATCGTTTCATTTTATTTTACTTCATTTAATTTTATTTTTTCATTGTTTATTGTTGTCTTCTATATTGTCATACAAATATAAAATCTTTTTTTTCAACTCTAACTAAATTTCTTTCCATTAAACAAAATAAAATACAAAATTGTTTATTAAACAGACAAAAATGATTTTAGATTTACTTTAGTAAATTTATTTCATCTTTACTTTTTTTACTTGGTTGGTTTTGCTTTTTTTTTGTTTTTACAAATGATGTAAATTTATTACAAATTTGATTATTGTAAATTTTCTAATGTGAAAACACTTGATTATTTCAAATACCTGTAATCATTGTACACAGTTTGTAGGTTTCTACTCTACTGAAAATATTGTACACAGTTTGTAGGTTTCAACTCTTCTTAAAATATTGTACACAGTTTGTAGGTTTATATTAGACCTTTAAGTCTCTTTTTCAGTTTGATAAACATTTAGAAAATAACTAGATAAATGAGATTAGAATAAATATAAAAAAGAGATTTGATTCTGATGTTTAAAATTTTTAAAGATAATAATTTTGTTGTGTAATTGGTTAATTTTTAAATCTCACTAAGAAACCAAAGGTCATAGCCTGAAATATTCAAGAGAGATATTTAAATATTTCATACATTTAATATTTAAAACCAGTTTCAAAGAATATAATAATAATTTTATGGGATAGTGGTTTAGTGGTAGAGCCTTGTAAACTAGAAGTGTTGACTTTGATCCCTACTCTGACTTTGATAGTACTGCACTCAACTCTCTGTATATTGACCTTGTTTTTCAAGGTTTTTGTTTCAAAGTAAAGAAGTTAAGAGAGAGAGAGTTGGAACTCAATGGAAAAAAAAAGAGTAGCTTTTTAATTTTAGTGGCCCTTCTCGGTCTTAGGGAGGTGAAAACAATTTTAAAAAATTAAACAAAAAAATTTATTAGTGTGGTTAGAATTCCTGTTTTAGAAATGAGAAGTCTGTGGTTTAATGCCAGCTCTGACCATATTTTCAACAAAATAAGAAAGAAGAACCTCCTAGTTAAATTATGTGGTGCTCTGTGAAAAGACCCTAATTTTCTCCTGAGTACCTTAATGACAAGTATTTAAAGTTTTTTTTTTGTTTAAAAGTTATAGATAGTAATTTTCATAAAGATTCAAATATTGAAGCAAACAGATATAATTTAAAAAAAATAAGAAATATATTAAAATTTAAATAAATAGATTATAAATCTAAAGATTTTTATTACAGATGAACACATGTGCTATTATCAAGGTTCAATAACTAAACTAGTTGGCAACAAGTGCACAATACCTTATACAGAAATAATAGAGTATTATTATAACCTGTGGCAAACTGTTAATATGTCTCCTCAATTTTTCAATGGAAACAGAATCAGAGTAACAAATGATGAAAACTTAAAAAATAATCCTCCATGTTTTGATAACAAAGTTTATGGAAATCCAAGTTTTTCTAAAGTAGTGAACGATATTGAAACATACAATTTAATAAACAAATCATTTCCTTTTCGCATACCTACCTGCAAGGTAAATTTAATAAATATTGTTTTTAAATTTGGTGTTTATTTTGTTATATATATGACACATTTTCCAATTTTGAATTGAATAAATATTTTATTTTAATTTTAATAATTCAAGCAAGCTTACAAATTCACAATTTGTGGTGTTGGAGCATGTTTCTATTGAACAATCTCTAGTTTATTTTCATTTCTTTTCAATTATCTTCACTTCCAACAAGGCTGCAAGCAACCATTATTAGAATTGGAAGTTACTGGTAGAAAAAAGATAAAGTTTATAAAGCAAGATAAAACAGGCTACTTAAAAGATTACAAATTATATGAATCAGGAAAATATGAGGGAGTGAATTCCAAATAACTGATGTGACAATCGTTGAAGGTTGGCTGCAAGAATAGGTCCAACTATGTTTATCATGCGATTTTGCACCTTGTCTAAAAGAGAAAGGGCGTCATTCACAGATTTGCTTCATATATGGCAACAGTAACCCATACAAAGGTGAATTAGAGATTTATAGAGATAAAAAATAGAATACGGAGTAATAAAATGGCGAGCATTTTAAAGAGATGCAACTAAGTATATAGTTTCCAAGAATAATAGGAAGTTAAAGTTAATCCTAAAAGACAAAGGCTAGATGAATCATCAATTACATTACTGTTCATAAATATAAGACAATCTAGATTATTGTGATAATGATTAGGTGTAAAATTGTTTATCAGAGTTAAATTCACCAGCCACTAAGATCCTCATGCTGTAGCAGAAGTTAATTATAATGGTACATAAGGAAAAATAAGTAAAAATTAAGACTCAAAAATATTATCTGAAAAGATTGCAACATTAAAAATAATTTGATACAAAAAAAAAGTTTCCTATTTAACTTCATTTGAATGTTTTAGGTAATATTTTATCAATAACCCTTTTTTAATTTCATCCTTTTCAAGCTCAAGTGCTCCCTCCAGAGAGTGTTTTCTTATCAAGACAAGAATAAATTGGAGTATCATCAATGAACAATGTTACCTAAAATGTGAGAATTTTTGGGAGGTTGTTAAATTAAATGAAAAAAAGTGTAGAGCCAAGGATAGCACCTTGAGGAGCTCCTGAAATTACAAGAAATGAAGAAGATTGCTGTCCATCAAGTACAACTTTTATACTACGATTGTTAAGGAAGGATTAAATAATTATAAGGATGTTACCTGATACATCCTAGAAGGAAAACTTTTTTAAATGCTTTGGTGTTAGGCTAAACTTTTTTACAATGGTCTCTAGCAATGGTAAATAAACGTCTGTTTTCTGGAGAATTGTTTTGGGGATAGATATACAAGTAATGGTTACAATGGGATATTGCAGCAGCACAATGAGAGGAAAACTATGGAGATGAGTGAGACTTTACTTGGAATTGTTGAGAGAAAATAAAAGATTCCATGTCTTTCTTAATCCAAAAAATTACATAAGAAGCACATTTGTCAGCAGGAAGATTAATGATTTCACACAAAGAAAATCACACAAAAAGTCTCAGTCAGCTCAGTCTCAGTACTCAGTCGTAAGATAAGTCGTAAGGTAGTTGTAAGAGGTACAATAATAGGGGGATTATTTTAATGAAGAAGAATGAGAAAATAGTTTTAGAGAGATAAAACCGTGATCAGAAGCATCTAAGGGTGAATGAGGAGAAACTGAGTACTGACTAGGATCAGAAGCAAGACATATGTTGCATAAAGAAGGTAAATGATTCAGATTGTCTGGAAATTGAGTTGGAAAGTTGAGTATTGAAAGTTATGTTAAAGTATGAAAGTTGTGTTAAAGATCAAAGAAGGCAAATGTTGTGGGAAATATCTGTTGGGCATTGAAAATCGCAGGCAACAATATCCTGATTTTGACAAAAAGAATTCTCAGACAATGAAACAACCTTATTACCATTCAAAAAGAGCGATTTTTAATTTTGGGATTCTTATCTTATATTTTGTTTATAATTGTTAACCAAAAATGCAAAACTAGCTTGGTTAAACTGGATAGTTTAGCCTATATTATGCAAACTGCTACTTGCAATATATACTATATTATCCAGTTTAACTAAGCTTGTGTTTAAACTTAAAAAAAAAAAATTTTAAACAGAATATTGGGGCTTATCTTTAGAGGCTCTAAAATAGTTATTAAAATTTAATAAAAATATTTTTTTCGCATTGTACATGAACACTAGAATGGGAAAAATTGTATTTGTATATATATATATATATATATATATATATATATATATATATATATATATATATATATATATATATATATATATATATATATATATATATATATATATATATATATATATATATATATATATGTATATATATATATATATATATATATATATATATATATATATATGTATGTATAAATGTGTATTTATATATATATATATACATATTATATTATTTAAATGCTCTTACTTGTCTTAAATAAACCTACATATGATTGTAGGTTTATTTAAGACAAGTAAGAGCATTTAAAACATTCTTACCAGACTGTGCTGTGTGGTACTTTGTGGAATCAATTGAGACCCAACTTTTCTGAAATCTTTTAAAGAGTGATATGTCAGGTCCACTTGAAGGGCCAAGACACAACAAAATTACTGCTTCCAAAATAATTTCCAGAATGTGGTGACGACATGCCAACCACAACATCTTTCCCAAACTTCTGCTCTAGAAGTATGCAAGCCCCATTTCTTGGCCCAGTATTGGCTACAGTAGTATCAAAGCACATGCACTTTACTTGATCGTTAATTTCCCATGCCACTGACACATCATGCACTGCAGATGTCACATTTTTATCTGTTCCTGATGGTAGTTTCGGGACACTAAGAAGCTGCTGCACTCCTACTCCAGATACTAGAATTGGAAGTCAGTCAACAGTTTCTTTACCCGTGATTGTCAGCGAGTAATCTTCCATCCCAATGAATACATAAAGGAACTTCTGGTTTGAATTCCTTCCTTAAACCTTTTGTTATCTTCTTGCGGTGTTTTATTCGTTCCTTTTGAATGAAAGCTGGATTAAGATTATACTGTGTTGGATCATGACCAAAAAGTTGTAATGCCGGTGTTAACACAAGTGTCGCCCCACGATCACTCAATTTAGCCACATCTAAATTAGCCCACAACTTCTCATTCAGTATTATTTTCCTGCCACGTCTAGGATGCTTTGGAGCCGGTGTACCGGAAGTTGATGGCTCAGGGTCATCTTGGTTACCAGGCAAGGCATCTTCTTGAGTTACGCTATCTTCTTTAGGGTTATCTTCACCTTTAGATGATGATGTAAAAACAACTGTTTCTTCTTGAGATTTCCTTGCCATCTCCTCTCTGTCGCTTTTTCGGTTCATTTCTTTTTGTCTTTTTCTTGATACTTCTCCTTGCTTTGCCAATTTCTTATCGATTGGACCCATTTTGTCTCTCCGAATTTTCTTTCTTTGGCATAATAGGAAGTCCTTATCCTGAGTCCTTATCCTTATATCTGTATAAATATATATATATATATATATATATATATATATATATATATATATATATATATATATATATATATATATACTCTTGCATGTCTCTTGCGTGGCATCAAAAAAAATTTCCCATAAACTGTAGTTTTAAAGAGCGCGTTAATAAACCAGACCAGAAAAAGTTTTAAAAATTTAAAAATTAAATTTTTTTTTTTAATTGATAGACTGCCTGGCCAAACCAAACCCTTAGTCGATGTAGCAGCACTCTCTTGCGAGTCAGGCTATTTGTCAGTCGTTGTAGCAGCACTCCCTTGCGAGTCAGGCTATTTGTCAGTCGATGTAGCAGCATTCCCTTGCGAGTCAGGCTATTTGTCAGTCGATGTAGCAGCACTCCGTTGCGAGTCAGGCTATTTGTCAGTCGATGTAGCAGCACTCCGTTGCGAGTCAGGCTATAAGATAGTCGATGTAGCAACATTTACGCATGTTTTAAAAATGTTTTTTATTAAATCAATAACAAAAACACTACTAATTAAAAAAAACTTTCTAGTCGTTATAATTGCGGTTTTTTAAAGAATTTTTAAAAAACAATTAAATTTAATGTACTTCCGCATAAATTAATTGCTTTGACATTTCGATGACAATCAAAAACAGCTTAAGAGACGAGGTAATTAAAATTGTAGTCGTAAGAGACTTTTTTTACATTAAAACGCTCTTTCGACTACACTATAAGGGTATATATATATATATATATATATATATATATATATATATATATATATATATATATATATATTTATATATATATATATATATATATATATATATATATATATATATATATATATATATATATATATATATATATATGTATACATATATATATGTATACATATATATATGTATATATATATATATATATATATATATATATATATATATATATATATATATATATATATATATATATATATATATATATATATATATGCATAATATTGCAGTAGTTGGAGACAGTTAAAATATGATTAAAATTTTGAGAGATGAAGAATTGCTTGCCCATTTAATTTTTAAGATTTAGTTAAAATGCAGCTGTGTCAATTCTTGAATCCATAAACATATTGGGATGCTTCTGACACACGTTTTACTACTCACTCAACACTCTGAGAGTGAGATGGAAAGTTGGGGATTTCAGGTTTTACATTATTGTCAATCATATATTGGATTTACTCAATTAAAAAAATGTTGTGTTGTATGGGGCTCTGTATCTTTTGTAATGCTGATGTCAACCAACTCATACCAATGATTAGCATTAAAATTAATTTCCGGAGTTTTCTTCAAATTTACATTTAAACTTTCGTTGTTTACTCTATAAATATAAACCAAAGCCAATTACCACATTTAATGTATCATTTTTTTTCAAAACTTTATTTAAGTTAACTATAAAAAATACCTTTGCCATCGAGCCAGTAGGGTTTGAAAACCAAAGTTTCATATCTTGCTGTCATAATCTTTTAGAATGACATAAAGAATAATTTCAGGTTTTAGGTACAATGCATTGTTTTTAATGTTTTCTTTAGTATACAAACAGAGAAGGCCAACAGCTAGAGTTAACCACCTTGCATGGTTAAGCGGTCCAATTTTATAGGCGGCCCATTTATCAGAAACTTTACCAAAGCCTATTCCTTTGCGATATTCAAATAAAATTCTTTGATTGCAACTGAGGTCTATTAGTATTTCTTCTGGAATATATCCATCTAAAATTGGGTTTTCAATACATTCAAACAAAACTTGATTTCTATCCTGAATATTTTCAGCACATCTTTAGCCAAGTAGATCACTGAAGCTTTTTGGCACAGTTGTGTCACCATCAAGTTTTACAAAAAGAGCTTGTAACGGAAGTTCATTTTGATGTAAAGCGCATCCAATTAGATGTATTTTTCTTTTTAAAAACTCTTCTAGTTTTCCCACTAAGCCATTGGTCCAGTATTGATTGGTCCAGTATTGATAGCAGTATTATCAAGAAGAACAGCTTGTATACTTTCCAAACTGTTGTTTTCTTGTAAAACACTGAACGTTTCAGTGTAAGAACTAAGCCTGTAGCACCAGTGACAGGAATTGTCCTACGCGTCAAATAATTTCCACTCGATTTTCCATCTTCATAAGTAAATGTGAGATGTTTGTTTCTTTAGTACTTTAGTAAATGTTTATTTCTTTAGTACTTCTTTTTGAGATATTTTACTTGTTTTAGTTATCTGATTGAGCTATCAACACCAAAAATTTTTTTTGTTCTGAGTACACATCTTCACTAACGATTTTTTACTTTTGACTTGGCCTTATCTACTTTAATTTGTCAATCAAAATATCTTTTTTATCAACATCATTTTTCAGGAGATGTTTAATGTCATGTAGTAAAGCATTTGCAAGGGTTGTACCTACGTTTGAGAAACACTCGTTTTTGACTAGTTCAATTGCAAATCTTGTAAGTTTAACCAAGTTGTATTTTTCAATATAGTTATTTATTGGTGTCCATTTACCTTCATCCTAAAAAAGTAATAAAATAAAATGCTTTCTGTTTCATCTACTAAAAATATTTCATGTATTTATAAAATATTTACCTCCATATTAGAGGAACCTCTTGTTTCTTCAATTAAGTTTATGTGTGGTATGAGGTATTTATTTTTATCAGCTAACTTATGAGATATTTTTTGTCGTTCTTTATCAAGTCTTTGAATTCTTTTGACAGATAATCTATCAACGGAAGAAAGTTGGTATGCACCGTTTGGACCAATTTTTATCCTCTGATCACAAAAATAAGCTCTGTCTTTAAGAGATACTTTATTACTTTGAGAGCAAATGCATACAATATGTTCTTTGATGCAATTTTTTTTATTACATGAAACTTTTCTGTCACTACAGAGAAACACATCTAATGAACAGGAACACACAGAAATATCAAAAAGTTTGTCCAAGCTTGCATCAAGATTTCTTTTAGGCTTGCTTTTCCATGCTTGAGATTAATATCCTTAACAAGTACAAGAAGAT
Source organism: Hydra vulgaris (assembly GCF_022113875.1). NCBI lineage: Eukaryota > Metazoa > Cnidaria > Hydrozoa > Anthoathecata > Hydridae > Hydra > Hydra vulgaris. The sequence goes on along the minus strand of NC_061160.1, from coordinate 29,257,271 downwards.
CTTTAACTTTCCTATTAATAGAGTTGTCAGTTATAAGAGGTAAACTTTAGTTTACTGTAGCCTAAATTGATTTTATATTTGCTGAGTCACTTATATGATATCTGCATTTGGATTTATATGAATAAGATAGTAATAGTACTGAATAACCTGTCTAAATATGCTTGAATCTATCATTGATAATTAACATGGGCTACCACATTATTTGTTTTCTCTTTTCATTCGTGTAATTGTAGCCTTAACTTTCAGCATTTTTGTAGACTAATAATATATGTAAACTGTATTTAAGTATAACACTTAATGGGGTACTGGGGTAATGGGGCACAGCTTGATTTTTTAGCGTGGGCAAAGCACCAAAAAATCCTAAAATATCAAAACTTACTATTAAAAACCTGCTTTGTTAAAAATAAAAAATGAAAATATTTTGAAAAAATTTGCGGCCATAGCCCCCTCAGGAATTGAGTAAAACCATTAGTTTCTCCGAGTAAATTAAATAAAACCATTAGTTCCTTCGAAAAGTATTTTTATGTTTATATTTTAATGTACTTCAGAAGTTGCAAAACAAAACTTGGGTAATATTAAACCAGTAAAAACATTCTAAATATAATAATCTAACAAAACTAGTTCAAAATTAAAACTTGAAATGTAAATTGGCAAGTTATTTTTAAAGCCAGGATATACTTGAGATTTGACAAAACCTCATATCTAACCTAGACACAGTAACTGCAACAATACGCTACTTAAAATTCAAAAAAAAAAGCTAAAATCGACCTACCCTAATATATATAAATATATATATATATATATATATATATATATATATATATATATATATATATATATATATATATATATATATAGTTCAATTTAAACTTAAATGTTTTAAATTTAAAAGTTATATTTGTTAATCCTTTGGCTGCTTGATAACATTAAAAGATGTTTAGAAAAGTTTAACTAAAAAAAACGAAAACGAAAAAAAAAACAATTTTGAGATTGTATACCATTTTTCATTTTATAACATCTACAAAATTTATAGACAGAAAATTTAAGTTCTTATTGTATAAGTAATGAATGATATCTAGAAAAACAAGCAGGATAATGGCCTACATCACAAGATTGACACAGCGATGTCAATCTTGTGATGTAGGCCTATGGATGTGAGAACTCAGGTATTATGGCCAGCCACACAGTTTTTTTTCTTCCCATCACCAATTTTTACTAGATAATAACCATGTAATGTGGCATTAGATGATAAACTATATTTAATCAGGTAATATTAATAATATAACTATTAAATAAATAATATTGTGAATCATCAAAAAAACTTTCATCACTACTACTAATATTTTCTTCGCTAGTAGAGTTTTCTTCATACATTGAGGTGTCTTCATTATCACTCATTTTCGCAGGAAAACATATACAAGCAATATATCAAATGAAAGAAAAAATATTCACTACTCATTGGTACCATTTATATTTTACTAAATCCAATATTTTTGCAATAAAGGTCGAAATTTTAAAGATCAGTTTTAAAAGCCATGATTTTAGCTTGCCGCACTTCAACGGAAAAGCCACGATTATGACTTGCTTCAATTAAAGGGTTAAATGTTCTTATATTTTAAGAAATTAAAAAAAATTTTTCGATGATCATCACTTTTACTAATAGTATTTTCATGTAGTTATTTTTGAACAAATTTTCTTTTTCAATTTCTGAAATAGATTAAAATAAGCTATATTAAAAGACATATATAAAACTTTTCAAAAGAAGTTATTTATTTCACTTAATATTATACTCTAATACATTTTGTATATATTACTGTTTCACAAAAATACAGAAAGTCAAGGTTACTTCTATTACACAAATGAAAAGTGAAAATAAGTATTGTGGTGACCCTTGTGAGTTTTTATTAATGGATCTAAGCACTTTCATACAGGCTATTCAGTACTACTACTCTCTTCTTCATGTGAATCCATGTGCAGATATCGTTATTCATGTAAATCTAAATGCAAATTTTTCTATTTATTTTATTCATTTAGTGAGTGATTGACTGAGTGAGTGACTGGGTGAGTGACTGATTTACTGAGTTATAACTCAGTAAATCAGCAACAATCTAAAGTCTATTTAGGCTATAAAAAACCTCTTATGACTGATAAATCTCATAGTATAAAAGTTACAGATCTTTTTGTATTTATTAAAGATATTAATAGCAAACACAGCAAAGTTAGAGCCAAAAAAATCTTGATGCTAACTTGGACACTCTTTTTGGTATTTCTGCGTGTTCCTTGTTTCTTGTATGTTCTGCGTGTTCCTTTTTTATTGTCTACCATTGTAGTGACAGAAAAGTAATAAAGTAAATAAAGTTGTAATGAAGAACATTTTTTTTTTAATATCTTTTAACAAGACTGCAAGCAACTACTATTAGAATTAGAAGTTACTGGAAGAAAAAACATGATGTTTATAGAGCAAGATAACGATTGACAAGCGACTTAAAAGAATACAAACTATATGAATCAAGAAAGCAATATGAAGGAAGTGAATTCTAAAGAACTGATGTTCGAGGAAAAAATAGATGAATAAGAATTTTTGTAGCACCTAGGAACAATCATAGAAAAAGGATGATACTTAATTGAATGACCAGTAACACGAGAATGAATTTTAGTAGATAAAACAAGAGACGCTAGCTCTTTAGAGCAGTGTCCATTATAGTATTTGTAGAAAAAAGAAAGAGAAGCAACTTTACGATGATGCGATAATGGTTGGAGGTTGGCTGCAAGAGCAGGTCCAACTATGTTTGTTATGCATTTTTGCACCTTGTCTAAAAGAGAAAGAGCATCATTGGAAGTTCCGCCTCAGATATGGCAACATTATTCCATACAAAGACAGATTTGAGAATTATAGAGATAAAGAATAGAATCCAATCTTAAGAATGTTACCTGATTCACCGTAAATAGAAATTGCAAAATGCAGTATCTAGAAAAATATCTGGATTTTAAAATTTTAGTTTATGTAAAACCATTTACTTTGTTTTCATGGGGCGAATTAACTTAAATTTGTTAGCAAAAAAGTTAAAAAAATAAATAAAACAATAAATTTAAGACTACAGAATTAATAACACTATAGTCACTAACTGTGTTATAAAGTAATAACACTAATAGTGTTATTACTATTATAACATATTTATAACTTTTAAATTCTTTGTTTGTTCAAACAACACTTAAATAAGGTATTATGATTAAAAAACAATTTCAATAAATAGTTCCTAAATTTTAATTGAAGTAGAAATTTTTTTATAACTTTATTATTAACAAATTTATGTTGATTCTCATTAAAGCAAAGTATGCGGTTTTGCATAAACTTAAATTTTGAAAACTAGATATTTTTCCAGATATTGCAATTCACAATCGCTTAACTCAATCCTTGTCCTTAAAAATTACCAAATATAAATAAGGGGTTCATCTAATGCAGAGGTAAATTTTTATTAATTGTATTAAATATTTGGTGTAAATCAAATGAAAAACTTTTTTTTCATAACTTTTTTTAAGATGAAAGTGAATGACAACCAACCAATAATTCCTAAAAATAAAATTCCTAAAATGATAAAGTAAAATTAGTTAAATTCCAATATAGGTACAACTCTTGCAAATGCTTTGTTATATGACATTAAACATCTTTTGAAAAATGATAGTAAGTTAGTCGTAAGTTAGTAGTAAGTTAGAAGTAAGTTAGAAGTAAGTTAGAAGTAAGTTAGAAGTAAGTTAGAAGTAAGTTAGTAGTAAATTAGAAGTAAGTTAGAAGTAAGTTAGAAGTAAGTTAGAAGTAAGTTAGAAGTAAGTTAATAGTAAGTTAGTAGTAAGTTAGTAGTAAGTTAGAAGTAAGTTAGTAGTAAGTTAGTAGTAAGTTAGTAGTAAGTTTGAAGTAAGTTAATAGTAAGTTAGTAGTAAGTTAGAAGTAAATTAGAAGTAAGTTAGTAGTAAGTTAGAAGTAAGTTAGTAGTAAGTTAGTAGTAAGTTAGTAGTAAGTTAGTAGTTTGAAATAAGTTTGAAGTAAGTTAATAGTAAGTTGGAAGTAAGTTAGAAGTAAGTTAGAAGTAAGTTAATAGTAAGTTAGAGGTAAGTTGGAAGTAAGTTAGGAGTAGGTTAGTAGTAAGTTGGTAGTAAGTTAGAAGTAAGTTAGAAGTAAGTTAGAAGTAAGTTAGAAGTAAGTTAGAAGTAAGTTAGAAGTAAGTTAGTAGTAAGTTATTTGTAAGTTAGAAATAAGTTTGAAGTAAGTTAGAAGTAAGTTTGTTGTAAGTTAGTAGTAAATTAGAAGTAAGTTAGAAGTAAGTTAGAAGTAAGTTAGAAGTAAGTTAAAAGTAAGTTAGAAGTAATTTAGTAGCAAGTTAGTAGTAAGTTAGAAGTAAGTTAATAGTAAGTTAGTAGTAAGTTAGAAGTAAGTTAGTAGTAAGTTAGAAGTAAGTTAGAAGTAAGTTAGTAGTAAGTTAGAAGTAAGTTAGTAGTAAGTTAGTAGTAAGTTAGTAGTAAGTTAAAAGTAAGTTAGTTGTAAGTTATAAGTAAGTTAGAAGTAAGTTAGAAGTAAGTTAATAGTAAGTTAATAGTAAGTTAGAGGTAAGTTGGAAGTAAGTTAGAAGTAGGTTAGTAGTAAGTTGGTAGTAAGTTAGAAGTAAGTTAGAAGTAAGTTAGAAGTAAGTTAGAAGTAAGTTAGAAGTAAGTTAGAAGTAAGTTAGTAGTAAGTTATTTGTAAGTTAGAAGTAAGTTAGTTGTAAGTTAGTAGTAAGTTAGAAGTAAGTTAATAGTAAGTTAGAAGTAAGTTGGAAGTAAGTTAGAAGTAGGTTAGTAGTAAGTTGGTAGTAAGTTAGAAGTAAGTTAAAAGTAAGTTAGAAGTAAGTTAGAAGTAAGTTAGAAGTAAGTTAGAAGTAAGTTAGAAGTAAGTTAGAAGTAAGTTAGAAGTAAGTTAATAGTAAGTTAGTAGTAAGTTAGTAGTAAGTTTGTAGTAAGTTAGAAGTAAGTTAGTAGTAAATTGGGTTGATAAAATATAGTTGGGCTGGGTTTGATAAAATATAGTCCGGGCTGGGTTTGTGACCAGGGCTACATAAACATTTTTAAATCCTAAAATATAAGTTTATATAAAAATGAAACGATATTATATGCCAACATCTAAATAAATTGCAAACATATATGTTTATATCCATAATATGTATGCAAAAATTGCATTTCAGAAATTTTTATTTTTCTGGACTAAAAGTTTGGAAACTTTTATTCCTACTTTTCAAGTCAAACTTCATTCTACTTCATATTTTTAACCATCTTGAGCAGTTACTTTATTGATCATTTATTTCATCTTTTTTACAAAAACATCATTTTTAAGAATAAATGTTGTTTTATCATTCCAAGAAGCCAATGTAAAAAGGTCCAGTATGATGTTAAGCTCTGTTATTCTCAGTTTACTAATCTTGTATCTTATATCAGATGTTAGGTTCTAGAGACATTTGGTTAGTCTTCAGCAAAGTCATTAACTAAAGCAGGTCTAACATTTAATCTTATTAATTATGTAATGTTTAATAATATTTAGGGTTCAGAAAAATTTGTATGCGCAGATATTCGCATTTTTTTTTTCAATTTCAAATCATTAAAAACCGTTTAATTGTTTTAATTAGACAGACATACCAAAAAACGAATTTTAATTCTAGTTTTCATGAAATTTTTAATTGATGTACTTTTGGAACAAAAAATTCATCAATTTTAATAGTGGAATAAAAAGTTAACAACATTTAATTCCACTATTAAATCTCTTTAGTTACCACACTTTTATAATTTATAACTTTAAGTTGGTAATAAAAGTGCTTCAATTTTAAAAACTGAAAAATTTATAGTTTAAGAACTTCTACTTCCTCTAAAATGTAGTCATTTTTGTTGTTTGTATCCATCAAAACACTATTTGTGTTGTTTGTATCCATCAAAACACTATTTTTGTTGTTTGTATCCATCAAAACACTATTTTTGTTGTTTGTATCCATCAAAACACTATTTTTGTTGTTTTTTATCCATCAAAACACTATTTTTGTTGTTTGTATCCATCAAAACACTATTTTTGTTGTTTGTATCTATCAAAACAATATTTTTGTTGTTTTTTATCCATCAAAACACTATTTTTGTTGTTTTTTATCCATCAAAACACTATTGGAAGGGGAGAGTGGGGAGAAGTGGGACATGCAAATTTTTTTTAGGCTAATTGAAATATCTTTTTTATATGATGTATAAACTGAACCAAATAAGTTTTTACAAATAAACTTTTTTTTTAAGCACTGATTCAATCCCCTGAGTTTTTAAGCCAATTATAACTAAGTATATAAATTTTTGCTTTTAAAGAAACCGTGCCATTGGGGAAAAATGGGACAAGTGTGAGTAGAAGTAGGACAAATAAATTTAAAACAACATTTTAACACAAATTGTTAAATAGAAACTGATAATATCATAAAATTACCTAATTGACATAAAATTGTTCGAGAGCTTTCACTAATTGAAATAATCAAATGGTGATGGGAAGAAGCAGGCATAAACATTTCTTTTTTCTGTCCCACTTCACCCCAATGTAAACACTAAGGTACATTTCAAAATTTAGGCTTCTAGCGCACGCGAGGAAACAAAGCAATTTCTGATAAATAGAGGGGATTAAATTTAATATTTATATTAAATAACAGTATTTAGGTACCACTCCTAATTAAAAATTTCAGGCTGTCCCACTTCTCCCCACTCTACTTTATTATATGAAAACTGTTCAGTCTTTGAAGTTGCAAAATCAACTTTTGAAATGATTTTTTTGTCAGCTTAAGCAGAGAGAACTTGGTCAATTTTTCAATTTATTAATTGACGATTTAGAAGTTTCTTGACAAACGCGTAAAAATATTAGTTTTCATATTTACAATTTGAAATATAATTTGAAAATATTTATAAATAATTTGAAATATTTAAAAATAATTTGAAATATTTAAAAATAATTTGAAATATTTATAAATAAAATTAATTACAGAAAATCTAATGAAAACTTACTTTTTTTAATTCACCTGCATTTGATTTAAAAAACATTTTCTTCTATATTTGACAATATTTAATTAATTTTGTATAGCATTTATCTGTTAAATTTATATGCGCATCTTATGCAATGTTATGCGCATAATTTTTGAATGGTATGCCGATATGACCCTATTAATATTTAATTTTTAAAAAGTGATAAATTAGTGGTTCCAATTTTTTAAAACTCTTGAAAACACTTTGACCTCTCCAACTATCCTGCGATTAGTTTTCACTCTGTTATTAGTTTCTTTATATAAAGGTTTTGGGATTATTAAATTATTTCTTACTAACTGCAGTAATAAAGTTATTCTTGAAGTCCAACACTTCTTTATTTCAAGTAACTTTAAATCTTTGCTCCTAAATTGTTTCTTATCGACAATATCAATCTTCGTGAAAGTTTAACATCTAAAGTGGCTCTATTTGTTGATGACTCAACTTTATACTCTTGACAAAAAATCTTCACTTTTAGATTGCTTAGAACAAGCAGCTAATTTTTAATCTGATCTCTCTTCTGTAACAGCCTAAGGCTTGCTGTGGTTTATGGATTTAAGTTCTGGACTTGAAATCTGCAGTTTTTGTCAAACAAAATTCATTTATTTACTGCAAAAAAATATTGTAATAATATTGGTATTCCTATATTGATGAATAACCCTCTTACTCTCAGACAAAGTATAAAAGCACATTGTAAATGTAATGCTGTCATGGTGTTGTGGTAGAGCACTTGCGTAATAAGCGAGAGGTATAGATTTCAATTCCCACCACGTCCCTGGTAGTACCGCACTCAACTTGTTTCTCTGCGCAGGGACCTTAGTTGTCAAGGTTTGTGTTTTAAATTAGAAGTAAGTTAGTAGTAAGTTTGTAGTAAGTTAGAAGTAGGTTAGTAGTAAGTTGGTAGTAAGTTAGAAGTAAGTTAGAAGTAAGTTAGAAGTAAGTTAGAAGTAAGTTAGAAGTAAATTAGTAGTAAGTTAGAAGTAAGTTAGAAGTAAGTTAGAAGTAAATTAGTAGTAAGTTAGAAGTAAGTTAGAAGTAAGTTAGAAGTAAATTAGTAGTAAGTTAGAAGTAAGTTAGAAGAAAGTTTGTAGGAAGTTAGTATTCAATATACAGGTCAATTTCTATTCCTGGTGCTACAGACTTAATTCTTGCTACTGAAACTTTTAGTGCTTTATAAGAATATAACAGTGTGCATAGTATACAGTTTCCTCTTGTTAATACTGCTACCAATACTGCTACCTACTGCTACCAATACTGGACAAATAAATAGCTTAGTGGTAAAACTATAAGAGCTATTGCTTGAATAAATTGTTTTTCTTTTAATGGTGTTTAATCTATTGTAAAGCAAAACATTACAAACAATGTTTAAGATCTGAAAATAATCTTAATGTCATGGAGATAATGAAAACAAGAAATGAAATTTTGGCTTTTAAGTCTGACTCTAAGTCAAACTTTGGTTTTACTGTTAAGTTATTGTTGAAGTTTTCCTTAAGTAAGATGTTGTTTTTTAAAAAAACTTGTTTTATGTGATAATTAGCTTCAGTTTATATTTATAGAATAAACAAAGAAAGTTTCGACATAAATTTGAAGAAAATTCCGGAAATTAATTTTAATGCTAATTTATAATGAATAATGTTTTACTTAAAAATAAATCAGTTTTTTACATTGTAAAATAATGCTAATTTTTTTATTTTAATATAAATGTATCTTTAAAATCATAAAATTTTTGCTTTGAAAACTTCAAGCAGTTACTGAATTAATTGTTAATTTTAATTATTTTTTTTTTAAAACATAAAAAAAACTATTAGTTATTCAAATTAAAATCATTTAAGTTTATGTACTAACTTTTTTAGGTTTTTGAAAATGTAACATTTATTAGTGATGACGATGTTTTTCTCCCCAAATCTTCTGAATGGTACATGGTAAGTTAATAATGCTTATTGTTAAGTTACTTATAATAATAAAATAATTAAGTATTAAAATCATTTGCATGTTAAACATGCAATAAAACACAGTCTAATAACATAATAATATGAAATATTATCTGTTGCCAATTCATTCGTGATTTGGATTAATATAGCTTTTAGTCCTTTCAGTAGTACAAACTCATTTAAATATATTATTAGTAAAAATACATTTTCATTTACTTAAAGTTACCTTTTTAAAATACAAAGGCAACTCATTATATTATCTCCTAATGAGGGTACAGCTCTAAAACTCTAAATGAAACCTTTTCTCTTATAAAGTTTTACAGTTCTGAGGCTGGCTGGTAGTTAGGTTTCCCAAACTCTGTGGTAGCTCTCAGAGAGGCGGATTCCATCAACAACTGAAAAATATCACATTATTATTAGTGTCATGTTGCACATGGATGGTGTCCCTGTTCATATTTTTGGTGTGCATTGTCAAGGCCATATTTGGAGCCCTTTGTTATCACATAGAGATTATTAATAGTAATGAGGCAATTGCTTGGACTATTAAATAGTGTACTATCTGAACTTTGAGTCAAGTTCTTTAATATATTCAAAAATGACTTAAATACCAAAAACTATAAAACACAAAAAACCATTGTCATCACCAAGTTCTCTAAATCTATCATTCACTAATATTTGTGGTCACCCTAATTGCTCTTTGTGAGACAATTTGAGTTCAGCTGTCTCATCTTGTGATTTAAGTGTTAATGGTTTTCTTCTGTTAGTTTGCAAAGACTCCAATGATCATACCCAGCGAGCATTTGCTTTTAAAAGTTATGTTCTAAACATATTTTAAATGTCTTCTAAACATTCTTACATAAAAAACGTTTAAAAGCCATTTAAAAAATATTTAAAAGACATTTAGAATGTAACTTTTAAAAACAAATGCCCATAGGGTATGCTTGGCCTGGGCATTCACATTTATAAGAATCCATCCTTTTGATAGGAAACTAGGTTTGAACCCGCACACTATTCTTTTATGGGCTTCCATTTTGCAACACTTCACTTTATCAGCTTTCTCTTTGTCTATGTCACTCTCCTTCATCTCAAGACTGCACTCTTTTTGATGTTATTTCATTTCAGTCGGATCATTTACATTCTATACTCGACTTGTGTCTTTTTTCTGATCTTAGTCAATGCTCAGTTTCTCTACATTCACCCTTAGATGCTTCTGGTCATGGTTTGATCTCTCTAAAACTATTATCTCAATCTTCTTCATCATCAGAATTTCCCTATTATTGTACTTTTTATAAATACTCAAAGCTGACTGGGACTCTATCTGGCAATATTTCTATGATTTTCTTTGTGAAGGTCCTTGGGTAGAAATCATTTGTCTTCCTGTTGACAAATGTGCTTATGTAACTTTTTGGATTCAGACTGGCATGGAATCTTTTATTCTCTCTTGACAATTCCAAGTCAAGCCTCTCTCTTCTTCATGGTTTTCCTCTCATTGTGTTGCTGCAATTTCCAATTATAATTATTACTTCCATATCTATCACTTAAACAATTCTCAAGAAAACAGACAGTTGTTTACTGTTGCTAAAAACCATTATTAAAAGGGTTTTGTTTAACGCCAAAGCCTGCTATTCTAATGTCATAAAATCTCATATTTCATTTCAAAAATCTCCAGAGACTTCTGGAGAATCTTTAATAGTGTCTATAATGTGTTACTCCGCCTCTCTTGCATGTTATTCCACCTCTCTCGCATGTTATTCCACCTCTCTTGCGTGTTATTTCACCTCTCTTGGGTGTTATTCCACCTCTCTTGCATGGTTCATATTTTGTCACCTCACCTAAAGACAAAGCAGAATTATTTGCTAAAAACTTTTCATTAATCTCATCTCTTGATTCCACTAATCACATCCTATCTGACAAACAGGTTGATCCATTGCACAGTAGGTGGACAAAATGGAAAACATTTTAGTTGTCTAATCTTGGAAACTTAATTAATTTTAGTTTCTATATATATATTAAGAGAAATTTATTCATAATTTATTTGTATTAAAAAAGTTACCGGGACTCTCAGCATTTGAATACTAATATTAGAAAAAAAAATTATAGTTATAAATAAATAATTTTGGTGATATCAACATTCTGTGATGTTTCAATTACATCTACATTTTCAAAACTTTTTATTTTAGACTATTCAGAGATAAGAAAAAACCATTGCATTGCATTGCATAGAATAAATTTGCCATAGCATTTTATCTTAGTTATACTTTGAAAATCAAAGATTTAAAAAAAATCTTTAAGAAATTTATTTTTTGTCACATTATAACTAATAATTGACTCAATTGTGCTGTCTAATATTTATTGGAGTTCTATGATGCTTCAACAAGTTTCCATTGATTGCTCGCCCCCTTAGATCTCAGTTCAGATATTATATGTGTTTTAATTTGGTTGCTATGGTACTTAATTTTGCATAACATTAATCTATTTTTTACATTAAGGTTGTTTTAACATTTTTTATTTGTGCTAAATACATTATGTTGGGTGTGTGTATTAAAATGAGATTCACACTTTTTATAAGAGTAAATTATTTTGGTTGTTATAAATACCTTACTTTGTTTCACTGCAACATAGCATTTAGCAGTTACATAATCTTGTTAGTTGTTAGTAATTTAGTTACTAACAACTAACAAAAATATGTTAGTAATTTAATTACTGACACTTAGAGTAATTTAATTACTTTAAATTTTAACTACTAACACTTATATCATTTTCATTACTAACAAGAAGTATTAATCCACAGGGGTTATATTTTATAATTTTAAACTGTTAAATACAAAATATTTGATATAAGAGTTATTTAAATATTAAACTTAGAAATTCATAACTTTCTCCAAAAATACAATCTTGGTATTTCAAAACATAATATTATTGAAGATATATTAAAATTTATTCAGCCAAAAATTGCTAAATTTGAAAAAAAAAAGTAGAAATCTGCAAACTATACTGTCAAAAACTTTAAAAAGAAGTTTGTGAATTGGCTTTGTGAAAAAGACATTGAACAAACTGCAAGTAGACGTGGTCAAAAACCAGTTAAATTTGATGATAGTTCTAATAAAACTAAAAAGTGGTGTGTATCTGGCTTGCTTGAATCTCATTCATCTAACAAATTATTTTTAGCTGCTAGTAAGAAATTAAGAGATGAATCTAATGTTATTGCTGCCAAGAACATTTTAAATATTTCAAATACAGATAGAGCAAATAAATATTCAGCAGACAAAGCACTGGCTGTAATTTCATATATATATATATATATATATATATATATATATATATATATATATATATATATATATATATATATATATATATATATATATATATATATATATATATATATATATATATATATATATATATACATATATACATATATATATACATATATACATATATACATATATAAACATATATATATATATATATATATATATATATATATATATATATATATATATATATATATATATATATATATATATATATATATATATATATATATATATATATATGTATATATATATATATATATATATATACATGAAAAGGTACCTATTTGGAGAAATTAAGAGTCATCATCCACAGCCTATTGCAGACTCTTAAAATTTGCATACAAAATGGAATCCAAGGAATCTGTGCTCAAAGAAGATCAGTACAATAAAAGGTAGAATGATTAGGTATGATTTTATTAGATGTTTGCGGATCTTTTGTATTATTGAACTTACGATGATTGATGGGAAAGTTCTGCAAAAAGTAACTCATACCATAGCAAGAAAATCTGCTGTTCAGTACGTGGTGTCTCTTGTGGTCCAAAAATAATGAATAGACTTGAAATTCTTAATACAGATTATACTCACAAAGAATTTCAAATATGGTTCAGTTTCCATGCATGGATTTGATTTTTTAGATAATTTTGCATATAAAAAAAAATCAGTGGCAAGCAAGATCAAAAGAACACAAAGAAAAGGTATCCATAACTAAACAAAAGATTCAGACTGATTTTATGAACAAATTTGGACTTGTTGTTGATTTCCCCAAAAGTGAAGGTTCTGGATCAAGCAACAATGACAATACTGCAAGATGTAGTTTTGCAACAGAAGAAAAAACAGCTGAAATTTTGGGTATTGATAAAAACCTTATATTCAGATTTTACATTATTTTCAGGGTATGAAAAAAACTGCTTATAATTCAAGGATTATTGTTATGACACTGTTAGACTATATGTGTCCCTTTGTTCATGGTATTTTATGACTCAATCTGTGCACAAAGTATTGATACATGGACATGACTTAATTAAAAGCTTTATATTATCCATAGGACTTATGTAAAAGAAAGCTCAAGAGGCTAGAAATAAAGACTAAATCTTATTGCTATATAACATCCAGAAGAGCAACACATACTGATCAATAGACTTCTCGTTTCCAGTGACCCTGTTATTTCATCTCTGTGTAAATCAACATCACACAGAACAAATCATAAAATGTTTTACAACTACTTAAACAATTGTTCTATAAATTTTTGATTTAATTTAAAATTGACAATGTTTTCTTGCACTATTTGTATTGTTAAAATATTAATTTCCTAAATATTTAATAGTTATTCAAAATAAGTGGGTCAAAAATTCAATAAAATTTACTCAAAAAATAATTTACTCCTTTGTAACTAAGAAAATTGTCTGGTAACTAAGTAATATAAATAATCATAGCAACTAAATAAAAAAAAATATCACTTTTATAAGAAGCGTGATCTCATATTGGTACTCATGCCAAATTTAATGAATATAACACTTGTAAAATATCTGAAAATACCAAAAATGGGTTGTTGCTTAGCAAAATAAAGGTATTCATAGCAACAAAATAAAAAATAACACCTTCATAAGATGTGCAAACATTATAATAGTGCTCAAGTTAATTTTAGTGAATATATCCCTAATATTAATTTAGTTATGAGTTTTGTCCAGTAAAAGTGAATTCTGCCCCACTGTGGACTGGAATGATCTAACAGATTTATCATTTGTTTGACATTCCTATCACTCTAGCGTCTGTATCTAAAGTGATTTCCTGCTTAAACTGTTCTACACCTTTTGGTCTGGACAAGATACCTGTTATAGTCTTGTAGAAGTGTTTTCCGGAGCTGTTGTCTATAATTTTATAACTCTTTAACAAGTGCTTATCTCATCTATTGATTCCACTAATCACGTCCTACCTGATATAGCCAACAAACAGGTTGATCCATTACTTGACATTCGTATCACTCCAGCTTCTGTTTCTAAAGCGATTTCCTGCTTAGATGCTTCTACAGCTTGTGGTCTGGACAACATACCTGTTATAGTCTTGCAGAAGTGTTCTCCGGCTAACCGGTTTTCTCATTCTACTGCTGATTTGCCAATGATATTAAATTTTTTCAGTGCACTTATGCCAGTTCACATTTACGCCAATTCACACTTATGCCAGTTTTTGCAACTGCTTTGTAATTATGCTAGTTTGCATTTAAGCCAATGTTTGCAAATTCTTTTGGCACACTTATGTCAGTTTGCACTTGTCCCAGTTTTTGCAACTGATTTGCACTTATGACAGTTTGTACTTATAACAATTTGCTCTTGTGCCAATGTTTGCAAATTCTTTCGACTTATGCCAGTTTGCACTTGTGCCAGTTTTTGCAACTGCTTTGTACTTATCCTAGTTTGTAACAATGCAATTGGTACTATTTTTGTAATATGAATAAAAGTTTGAAGCTAAATATTTTATAAACTAAAAGTGATTTTTTTTTTTAAGTTTTTTTTATTGAAATAAATTTAAAAATCACAATATATATTTATTATAAAATAAAAAAAAATTAAAAGAAATTTAAAACTAAAATTAAAAAAAAAAAATGTGGCCAAAATAAATAAACCACAAAAACAAAAATGACAAACTTTAATAAAAAAAATATTTAAAAAACATTAAAAAAAAGAAAGAATTAATATTTTGTTGATAACCCTTTTGCTTTTAAGCATTTATTGATACGTTTTGACACGGAATTCACTAAATTCTGAATAATATCTTTTGGAAATTTCTTCAGTAATTTTGTTACTAGTTCTTTCAGTTAGTCCAGATCTTTTATTTCAATTTTACCAAAATTTTGGCTTAATCAAGACCACAATTGTCTATGTAATTGAGATCTGGACTATTGGCAGGTTAAGGCATGATTTTAATGTTGTTTTCTTCAAACAATTACTTGAAAATCTTAGCAGTATGGAGCATTATCTTGTTGGAAGATAGTGCCCATGTCTTTTGAGACAATTTTAATAGAAGGCATTAAATAATTATCCAATATGTCTATTAAAGTAAAATATGTCAAATATCTTTAAGAATAAAGGCTTCCATCAAATAGTTTGAAACAGCCGACACCTTCATAGTTTATGTAGGCTCAGGTGTCTATACTATCACTACATGTTTTTTTTTTATATGTAGAACAATTTATGTCCATTTTTCCATGTGGTTTTTTTCTCAGAATTACTTGGTTTTTTCTTCAATCAACCTCAATGTTTATTTCATCTCTGAAAAGAATGTTGTGCCACATACTCATAGACCAAATTTTATGAGCTAAACACCAGTTTTTCTTGCTTTCTGATGTTTTATCAATAGACATGGTTTTTTTAAAAAAGCTTGCTACATGTAATTGTGCTTTTGTATTACTCCTCTAATTGTTTGTGCACTAGCAATAACATCAGAAGTTTTTTCTCCTTTTCGATTGAAATCAGTAAATGATTAATTTTTTTTTTTTTTTTTTCGTTATGCGAATAAGTGAATGTTCTTTTCTTTTATTTGAAATTCTGGGTCTTCCAGGACACGGAAGATTTTCAATGGTATTGTATCTTTAATATCAGCTGATTATTTTGCTAAAAGTTACATGTGTTGTGTTCAAATGTTTTGCAATTTCTCTCATTGAGATGTTTTATTCATTCATTACAACGATTTTACATTTTGTTATATTATCAAAAAAAAATTTTAATTTGATTGTTTTACTGCTGAAATATTGTAGTTAATTAGATAATTATTTTTCTATTTCATTTTTTACGCAAATTTTTCAAACAATTTTAATAAAATTTCTCAAATAATTATAAATAATTCGGAAATAATTGCAAATTTTTAATCAAAAACAAATGAAGTTTTGAAAGAATTTTGAAATAATAGATTGTTAATTTTGGCCATTATAATTATTTTAGATTATGAGATATATGTAAAAAAAAAAAGCAATAAAATTAGCACCATCTAATAATATTTTTATGAACTCTATATTCATTTGAAAGAAAATAGGATGCTCATCAAAATATACTTTTTATATTTAAAAAGAATCAAAAAATCATTGATTTAATATCAATCAAAGTCAAATGATATAAATAATAGTATGATAGATTGTTATTAATGGCCAATACTGTATATTACTTTTATTTTAATTGTTTATTTAAATTCAATTTATTCCAATTGTATATGAATATGCATATATATATATATATATATATATATATATATATATATATATATATATATATATTTATATATAAGCCTTGTGATGAAATGGGAACATGCACATAAATGGCCTTCTAGGAGCGGCAAACAGCGCTCGCTAGTTTTGTTACCAGAGTAATAAATTGCGCTCATCTGAAGAACTTGCGAGGGAGAAAATTATAAGTTGATTTTAAAGAAAATATTTTTTATAAAATCTTTTTGCTGAAGTCAAAATATGTTTAAACAGTAGAGTTTGCATTAGGTTAAATAAAGAAGTAATATTCGTAATAAATGTCACGCATAATTTATGCCTTATTGTTCTTTAATTTTAATTTATGCAGCATAAGTTTAAATTAAAAATGATTTACTTCTTCTATTCGAAAGCAAAGTTCAGCATGTTTTTTTTTTTTAAGTTCCAGTTGAACTTTATCTCATTATCTGCTTAATCGCACCCTGGTTAAGTTGAACCATTCGCCATCTTGTACAGTTTTTTAGGGTCCATTTGACAAAAAACTTTGCTTAAAATATCAAAATATGCAACACTTCAATGAAAATTTCAAACTTTAATGTTAAATATCTAACACAATATTTATAAATATCTAACGCCATATTTATAAATATCTAGAGCAATATTTATAAATATCTAGCGCAATATTTATAAATATCTAGCACAATATTTATAAATATCTTATAAATAAATATCTAGCATAAAAAATTTATCAAACTAAAACTTCACTTATAACTTTGATTTCGTACAGGTTCTTTCAAATTCTATTAATTAATAACTATTATATTTAAAACATCAAAACGTCGAAATATCAAATATTTTTTGCCAAATAGAAGTTAATAAACTAATTATTTTCACTGATATCTTTGAATCGTTTAATCATATGTTAAAGTCTATTTATTAAAAAAGTTAAAGCAAAACAAAACTAAAAATTAAAAAAAAAGTTTCAATAAACAATGTGTATAACAAATATATTTGTTATATAACTGTTAGTTCAACTCCAATGGGAAATAATTATGTTACATCATGTTATGTTGTCAACTTTTTTATTTAATAAAGCTGCATTAACATATTTTTTCTGGTAGATATACAAATGCAATAACTAAAAAATCAACGCTTTTTTGCTGGGCTTCACATGAAAAAAGTTCAAACAAAAAATAATTCACCCTTTCCCTTATACGCACTGGTACGCTTTTGAGTGACCCCCTCCCCATACTTGCGTGCGTTATTTATGGATGTGTATTTGGGCAAGGTGTTATACAAATGCATAACACCTTGCCCAAATACACCCAGCAAAATATACATTGGTTTATCAGAGGGCGTGTGGAAAAAGAAAGTATGCAAACCACAAGCAATCATTTGCAAATAAAATTTTGTATTTTGTATCCAATTTGTTTTGATCTGTTCAACCACTTCTAAACAAATTTTGTCTTTTTAAATACTTTTAAATAAATTTTGTGTTGAACATTTGGTTATAAATGTTAAACATTCTCATGGTTTATAGCAAATAAATTAATTTATAATAATTTATTTTCAGCTTGATGGGCAATCAGCTGCCACAGGATGGAGTGTGGCCACAACAATCGGAAAGTAAGTTCTAAAATATTTTATTTATAGATCTAATAAACTTTTCAAGGTGTTTTGTCTAAAAGTTACATTTAATCTTCAAGATGTCTTTTCAAGGTTTAGTCTTGAAAAATTTAGACATAAAACATGCAGTACCAATGTACCAAAAAAAAAGTTTGTTCAATTTTTTTTAAACTTTAATGGTCACCCTTAAAGTAGTGACTTAACTTTAGAAAATTACTAAATGTTGTTTTTGAAAAATTTATTTCCAACAAGGCTGCAGGCAACCACTATTCAAGTTGGAAGCTACTATGAGCCAAAAGAGACAACCAGGCTCAATCTCCTGTCACATAAAATCCTTTTTATTGAAGAGTTTTTGTCTTTAAAAAAAAATTATAATAGTTTTGCCATAGTTATGACAAAAGGTTAAAATTGGGTTTAAGCCCTCACTTTACCCAAAAAAAGGCAATTTAGATGCCTTTTACAAAGAAAAAACTTGAGTTTTAAACCAAGTTTAAAATAACAAAAACATTAAAATTATTTATTATTCTAATATACATGTATATTTAGATTAAGTTAGCACAATCCAACTATCAATTAATTCTCCATAAATAAAAGTTAATGTTAAATTAAACCTTTCATTAAAATTAACTACAGTGAATAAAATTGTTGTCCATGCTGAGTATGCTCTTCTACATGTTAAAATCAATTCTATGCAGGTTTAAATTTAGAATAAATAGCTTTGCTACAATTTTCAGTAAACTTGGATATACACAGTTATGGTGTTTTACAAAAAGTCAAACATGAGACAGCAAAATGTGAAACAAAATGAACATTTTTCCCTCCTGAACTTCAGGAAAGTCATGGGTAGATAAGGAGTTTTTTAATACAGTAAATGCTAACTTATGTCTTATGCCAGTAAATACAACCTTGACCTTGATACCCCCTCTGTATAACATTTTTATTCTTCAAATCAAATTCAGTCATCAGGTTTAAATATCCATAGGACATATAAATATCCATAGGACATATAAATATCCATAGGACATATAAATATCCATAGGACATATAAATATCCATACGACATATGAATATCCATAGGACATATAAATATCGATAGGACATATAGCCTGAAGACTGACATCTCAAAGTAGATATAACTCTAATTAAAAGATGTAATTCAGAAGCTAGTAACAAATACTGGGTTAGAGTATCTCTTCTCTAATAGAGAGTTCTTGGATCACATTCATATATAGTTGCATATTAGATTTTTGAAAGTGTTTTGCTGTACTTTTTATACTAATAATTAGGACTTCTGAGAGTTCTTAGTTTCACATTTTTTATTTTTCAAACCATCACAGACATGCAATATTTCTCACAGACATGCAATATTTTTTGCATGGTTCAACAGACAAGCACAGTCTTTGTGCACTTCAAATTAAATGCTATAAAAAAAACTTGACATTTTGCAAATTAAGTTTTTCTAATACTATTCTTAAGTTAAAGCTTGATTAAAGAAAATCTTTAACAACTACAAGAATATGACATCGTTGAACGTAGGGTTGCCCGACGTCTGGCTTTAACGAAAGAAAACATAGTAAAAAAAAATATTTCTACAGGTTTGGCGCTGTATTCTCCTCTGTAAAAGCCGGACGTCTGGCAACCCTAGTTAAACCTTACATGAATAGTGCACTATTCATGTAAATTGCAGACTTTCGACTTGAATGCAGAATTGAGGTCTAAAGCATTTTGATTTATTAAGTACTTTATGAAAGATGATACCTTTTGAACATAAATATTGTATAGCCTCACCTATCAATACATAGGATCAGTTTGACCTCATGATCAGGAAACTTTATTCATGATGAAGACTCTTTTTTCTATATAATGTATTCATTACGTACAAAATGTATTTAAAGTACTAAAAATGTATTGAAAAATGTAAAAACATTGTAAGAGAATACTTTTGTAATTAATATTTATAAAGTTAATATTTATAAATTACCTTTCTACATGATAAAAATGTGATATGGATTCCTCAAGATCATTTTAAAAAAATACTTGTTAACTGTTTGGTTTTGTTAATAGAAAGTTTCGGTATATACTTTAATGATCTTCTATTAACCTTGTTTGACATTTAACAGTTACAACCAAGATTTATTTGCCAGTTGATAAATAAAATGTTGTCTCTTGAAATGCAATTAGCATTCATTTTATTTAATACTAAAAAACCAGTATACTAATACCAAACTAATAAAGTTTCATTTGACACGAGATAAAACCTGGCGGTCTATTTGGCCTAGAAGTGGTCTGCATAAGATATGACAATGCTGGATAAATCAATTTACTGGCAATATCATAACGGTCTAATTGTCTCGATAACTTAAAAAATTGTTTTATTACTACTCAAAACACTTATAAAACTTAATTGCATTTTTTTTATAATTAAATATATTATGTTAACTGTTTCCTTACTTTTGAATATAAAAGTATAAATACTTTTATATTCGAAATGAATATTGAATATAAAAATATAAATACTTTTATATTCAAAAGTAAGAAAACAGTTAACATAACGTATTTAATTATTTAAATAAATTAATTATTTTTTTAATAATTATATATTAAATTTTAAATAATTATAGTTTATTTAAATGATTATATATTAAATTTTAAATAAATATATATTAAATTTTAAATAATTATTAAATACTTATAATTATATTTTAATGAATTAATTAAAGAATTACAAATTTGTAATTCTTTTATGATTCCTAAAATACTTTGTTTTCATTCTATAGAATGCAAACAAAAAATTTTTCTTAACTCAATCTTGTTGCAATAAAAACTTTGCTTCAAATAAAATATTATAAACGTTTTGTTGTAGCACATCGAAACCGAATGAATTTATTTTCAATTTTACAGTCTTATTCAATAATTGGACAATTGATTTTCCCAGAGGTCTCCTCGACGCGTACAGAGATGATTCATTTATACACGCAGAATGTTCTCTTGAAGTTTACTATATGAGTGAGGATACGTCTTTAGGAATAAGAGGTTTTTATTTAGAATACAATCTATAATCGTATTATTTTCTTTCAAACTTTTCTTGATCTGTTGATTTTTTTTTTTTAGATATAAATGACCATCCTGAGTTCTTTGTTATGATAATAACCATGTGTGCAATCTGCTTTTTACTTGTTTTAGCGATTGTTTTTCGGTTTGCTACTGGTACTGGTCGAGCATTCTCTTCAGAAGTTTGGTCTTACTATAACAAGATAAAAAAACTAAAAAAAAACGAGTCAACATCCGAAGAAATAATAGAGCGAATGAAAACTTCTGCAATGGAAGAAGCTGGATTAAGACAACTACACAATTTAACAGGAAAATAAAAAAACGAAATGGGAAAGAAATTGTACGTTTGTTTGTACGGATTATAATTTGGCGAGTTTATAAATATTTTAATTTTTCATTTTTTTCGCCATTTAATCAGACGCAGAATTAGAGTGAACCTATTTGAACCTAGGTGTAAGCACATTACGTGCTAGTAAAAAAAAGAATTGTTAGACTCACGTATTAGTAAAGTATTTGAAAATTATAACTTGCTTGGAATTTCAAATTTGATAACCTTAAAAAGTGATCAGGACTAATAGCTTTTATAACGTTTAATGTAATTTTGTAATTTGTCGAAGCTTGTAAACACAATCTAATAACCTTTCTTATGTCACATTAAAAAAAGCACATTAAAGTTTACGGTCAAAACGATTGACTTTAAAAATCGGTATTAATTTTACCTTATTGTCTATATTTAATGCAACATAGTATAAAAAAGTTTCACAAAATTAAAGCTTAATTGAAGATATTCTTCATATACTAAAAGTTTCTTTTCAAATTTTTGCAAAGAAACAAAAAGTTGCTTTTGTTCTTGACCTACAAAAAAAAAATTTGAAAAAATTTACAAACATTTTATTTCTCCTGTTGTTCTCTGCAGCTTATATTTAAAAAAATTACTTTACGAACATTTTATTTCTCCAGTTGTTCTCTGCAGCTTATATTTGAAAAAATTATTTTACGAACATTTTATTTCTCCTGTTGTTCTCTGCAGCTTATATTTGAAAAAATTACTTAACGAACATTTTATTTCTCCAGTTGTTCTCTGCAGCTTATATTTGAAAAAATTACTTTACGAACATTTTATTTCTCCTGTTGTTCTCTGCAGCTTATATTTGAAAAAATTACTTTACGAACATTTTATTTCTCCTGTTGTTCTCTGCAGCTTATATTTGAAAAAATTACTTTACGAACATTTTATTTCTCCAGTTGTTCTCTGCAGCTTATATTTGAAAAAATTACTTTACGAACATTTTATTTCTCCAGTTGTTCTCTGCAGCTTATATTTGTCTAGGCAGCGTTTGCTGTTCTAAATAAACTAGCGACCAGTAGCAGCTTAAAACCTATGAATTTTAATTACAAGAATCTTAGAGTTTTGAGCAGTTATATTAAATTAGAAAACTTTAATAACTTTTAACCCTATTCATTTTAAAGCACAACCCCTTCGTACTTTTTTGTTGTCCTAACAAGTAACATCAGTTTTATGTCATAATTATTGCTTTAATTTTGAGCGTCATTTCAAAATCAAAAAAAAAAAGTGTTAACTTCTGGAGAAAAGAGTGTTAATTTCTGGAGATAAGAGTGTTAATTTCTGGAGATAAAAGTGTTAATTTCTGGAGATAAGAGTAAATTTTTATGAAATTATAAAGCATTATCTTTTAAAACCTTTTTTAGAAATGAGAAGATTTGTGTTCCAAACGCAATAGTTACGCAAATTTAACTTTTTTTAACGTTTTTCATTAAAAAAATAGTTGTTTTTTTAAATAATTAACTATTATTAAGTATTAGGAAAAATTGTTAATAAAAAAATATTACAAGCACTGTCTAATTTTTTTTCAACTTGTTAAGTGATTTTTTTTGGTTTGCAACTACCCAGCAAACAATAGACGTCTTTTAGACCGTCTAAAATTGGTCTAATTTGTATCTATTGCCGATACGTATATTTTAGACGTATATTAGAGATCAAAAAGACGTCTGATTCTAGAGATACTATTTTTGCTCTGTTTTAGATGCATATTAGATGCATAAAATAGATCGTGCATAGATAATTTTTTTTTCATCTAAACTTAGATGTCTATAAGATGTCTTATATAGATTAGTTATAAAAACAAAAAAAATATATAACTAATTTTACGGAGCGACAATTATAAATGACCGCCTTAAAAACCATGCTTATTACGAAACTTATTACGAAACTTATTACGAAAAAAGCATGAAGATTTTAACCTATGGAAAACATTAATGATTATTTCTTTTGATAAATTTTAAATAATAAAATAACATGCTATTATAGTTCACAAAATATTTCGATGATTTGATGCTTAGCATGTTTACTAAAATCCTTGTGATTTGAAATTTATTTTGAAGAAATATTACAAAATTAATATTTTTAAGTTGATATTTTTATTTCTAGAATAAAAGATAATGTAATTAAAATATATGTATATATATATATATATATATATATATATATATATATATATATATATATATATATATATATATATATATATACATATATTTTAATTACATTATCTTTTATTCTAGAAATAAAAATATCAACTTGAAAATATTAATTTTGTAATATTTCTGCAAAATAAATTTCAAATCACAAGGATTTTAGCAAACATGCTAAGCATCAAATCATCGAAATATTTTGTGAACTATAATAGCATATTATTTTATTATTTAAAATTTATCAAAAGAAATAATCATTAATGTTTTCCATAGGTTAAAATCTTCATGCTTTTTTCGTAATAAGTTTAAGCATGGTTTTTAAATGGCGTTCATTTATAATTGTCGCTCCGTAAAATTAGTTGATATTTTTTTCTTGTTTTTATAACTAATCTATATAAGACATCTTATAGACATCTAAGTTTAGATGAAAAAAAAATTATCTATGCACGATCTATTTTATGCATCTAATATGCATCTAAAACAGAGCAAAAATAGTATCTCTAGAATCAGACGTCTTTTTGATCTCTAATATACGTCTAAAATATACGTATCGGCAATAGATACAAATTAGACCAATTTTAGACGGTCTAAAAGACGTCTATTGTTTGCTGGGGTACTGCCCAAGCATTCTCTTCTCGAAGTTTTATATAACAAGATAAGAAAACTGAAAAAAACGAGTCATCATCCAAGGAAATAATAAAGCGTCTAAAAACTTCTGCAATCGAAGAAGCTGGTTTAAGAGAGCAAACACAATTTAATTGGGAAAAAAAAAGTGAAATGTGAAATGAGTTGCTATTACAACCACTGTTCTAGGACGGAATCCACAACCTGCCTGTTCCCTTTCTCCTTATAGCTTATTTATTTTATTTTGGCAAAAAAATTAAATTTAATATTTTTATTAAGAGTTTACCTCTTAACAAAATTTTTTTCTTTTTTCAAAAATCATTAGTTAGGGGTCGTCCATAAAGTACGTACGCTTTTTTTCTATGAAGAGATCGTTTGATGTACATCCTGGGAACATCTAACGAGAAAATAAACGTTTTAGGGAATTTAGCAAACTTGTCCCCCACTTCTTTAAAAGTTTGTGTATGATTTTTTTTTTTTTTTTACTTTTTTAAACAAGAAGAAAATTTATTAAATAAATTTTAGAAATAATAATGTGTCAAATGTCAAAATTCCAAAAATACTGGTATAAATAAAGTTATTGTTTTGGCTTTTGTCAAAAATTTTAATGAAAAGCAAGTAAATCAGATTCAGAGAAAGTTTGTTCAAGAAAATTTGCTCAATTTGAAGTTCTACTTTGTAGCAGATCTTAAGCAGCTAAATAAAGTTTATTTTTAACAGTTAAAACATCGAGAGAAATAATCTTGTATATAATGTGACGGTGAAAAGTCAAATTTGGGAGAACTTTTAATAAGTTAAAGTTGCTCTATGGCAGCTTTGCTAAAAATGGATCTAAAAAATATTTTTTTCGTTTAAAACATGAAGGTTGTTACAAGGATACCATTTAAAACATAAAGGTTATAAAGATACCATTGAAAAGTATGTTAAGAAATTGAATGCAAACTTGTAAAGGAAGAATTTTTAGAAAAGGTATTATTGAACATGTTATTTAGTTTTTAGATTTTATGATTTATAAAACTGAAGTTTGTGTAAAGAATATTATTTATTTTTTGCCGTATAATTTATTTTATATTTACAAAAAGATAGTAAATATAAAATAAAAAGCCGGAGCAAGAAGAAGATATGTACCGTCTTATCGCCGAGCCCCATTATTGCCGTTATTACTATTTAAAAATTTAAAACCAAACAAAAAGTTTAAAAGGAAAAGAAATTGAGTAAATTAAAATACAATCCACGGAGATAATAAAAACACTAAACAGTATAAGATATTAAAAATAAACAATAACACAAACTTTTTATTTTAATACGAAATAAAAGTCAAATAACCAAGACAAATAATCAAGACAAAAATACTGAGTTGTGATGACTTTTTCAGTATAGTTATTTTACTTTTTGACCTTGTTTTAGAAGAAATATTTGAATTTGAAGTTTTTTCTAATAAGAAACGTTTAAACTCTTTTTTAAATTTTTCTAAAGAGAAATTAAAAAGAGTTTTCTTTTTAATAGTATTTTGAAAGAAATTTCTCCACAGAAATTGTCCACGATATTGAAATGAACTGAATTTTAAATAAGTGTTAATGAGAAATTTTGGTAAAG
Source organism: Hydra vulgaris (assembly GCF_022113875.1). NCBI lineage: Eukaryota > Metazoa > Cnidaria > Hydrozoa > Anthoathecata > Hydridae > Hydra > Hydra vulgaris. The sequence goes on along the minus strand of NC_061160.1, from coordinate 29,231,382 downwards.
AAAAATTAATAGATACAAGATAAACCATGTTTTTATTTAAACATGGTTTATCTTGTATCTATTAATATAAACATTGAGTGCATTAATATAAAATAGCAACGTTTTACTATTTAAAATAGTAAAACGTTACTTTACTGTTTAAAAGTTACAGATGTTTATTTAAACTTTTTAAAAATGGCCAAAGTATCGCCTTTTCATTAACGAAGATTTTTGCGAACGAAAAAGTTGACTTCGTAAAAAATTGTTAACAGACGCTAAAGACCTTAGACAAAAAGGTAAGTATGCGAAAGTTGTTTATAATAAACTAGTTACACTGGATTTTTAAAAGAAATTCTTTTATTTATCAAATAATAACAACAAATAAAATAAAAATGGATTCGAATAACTCAAAAAATTCGGGTTTAAACTCTTTTGATTTTTTTCAAACTGATGGTTTGTTAGACAACTTCAAATCGGACCCGGTCCATAATTATTTTATCGAAGCATGTGCATTAAAAAGCAACTGCTTCTATTATTATTTTAATGAGATTGAAGAATTTCTTATTTCAAATAATTTTAACATTTTGCATGTTAATATAAGACGCTTAACAAAAAATTTTGAAAACTTTTGTACAAATATAAAAGAATCCCTCAGTATTTTTAGTTTAATTTGCATGTCTGAAACCTGGTGTAGCTCGGAAGTCTTAAATTCTAACTCAAATTACTGTTTACCAGGTTTCATTTAGAGCGTCATAATAATAAGCGATGCGGTGGTGTAGTAATTTATATTAAAGAATGTTTAAGCTATTTAATTAGGCCTGACATGAGTAATTCTGATGACGATAAAGAGGTTTTAACAGCTGAAATTAAAAACAAAAAAAACAAAAGTTTAATTATAAGTTGATGCTATCGCCCACCTTCTGGCCAAATTAAAAAATTCAGTTTATTTTTAAATAATATTTTAAAAATTAGCACTCAAGAAAAGAAATTATACTACCTAATAGGTGACATTAATTTGGATTGTTTTCAATACCAAACCAATTGTGGGATTAAAAATTTTTATAATGATTTATTTGAACATGGAGCGTTTCCGTTAATTAATAAACCAACTATAATAACTGAGACATCAGTTACCTTAATAGACAATATCATTTCAACTGATATTTTTAATAAATCTCTTTAAAAAGGTATTATTAAATGTGACATCTCTGATCACTTCCCAATTTTTTTCTCAATTAACATTGCCACAGCAAAAATACCCCAACAGAATGTAACGTTTACAAAACGCTTTTTTACTTCAGCGAATTTAAATTCATTTAAAAAACAGTTATCCCTACATTGGAAAAACGTAAATGCTTCTGCAGACGCTAATGTAGCTCATGACCCATTCTTTAAAACTTTTTTTGACATATACGATGTAAATTTTCCAAAATGTACTGTAATTAAAAAAAATAGAGGTTTAATGTCACCGTGGATCACAAAAGATCTCAGAAAATCTTCTAAAATTAAGCAAAAATTATATATTAAATACTTGAAATCAAAAACACAAGAAAGTAAGATTCTTTACAAAAATTATGTCAGAAAGTTTGAAACACAAAGAAAGAATTTAACAAAACTGTACTACTCCCATGTACTTGAAATGAACAAACATAATTCTAAACGCACCTGGGAAATTCTAAGAGAAGTTACTGGCATGCAAAAAACAAAAACATGCGCACTGCTTTTAATCTTAAAAATTAATGATGATTTTTTGTCCAATCCAACAATGATATGTGATGAATTAAATAAATTCTTTGTGTCAGTTGGCCCAAATCTTGCAAAAAAAATTCCTTTTGTGATAAACAAAATGGATAGCTTCGATTTTCCGTTAACTTCGTCTCTAACTTCCTTTGAATTATCTTTTGAAGAATTTGAGCAATCTTTTAAAATGCTAAAGTCTAATAAATCTGTCGGTCACGACGGTATATTTAGTAATGTGGTCATTGACTCGTATGAACATTTGAAAGATGTACTATTTAAAGTTTTACACTGTTCAATAAATAAAGGGAATATTTCCAGACCATCTTAAAATAGCCAAAGTCACGCCAATTTTCAAAGAAGGTGATACTACAAATCTTACAAATTATCGCCTAATCTCTGTTTTACCTGTTTTTTCTAAAGTGTTAGAGAGAATTCTATATAACGTAATTTATAATCACCTTTCTTTAAATAATATACTTTATACTAATCAATAGGGGTTCAAAAAAAATGCATCAACAGAACACGCGATACTCCATATAACTCGTAGTATTTCTGCATAGTTTGAAAATTCCCAATATACGTTGGGAGTTTTCATAGATTTATCAAAAGCTTTTGATAGAATCGATCACCAAATTCTCCTTAAAAAAATTAAATAATATGGAATTAAAGGAAATTTTTTAAAGTTACTTCAAAGTTACTTAAGTAACCGCAACAGTTTGTTTATAGTAATGAAGTTAACCCATCTAATTTATTAAACATAACCTGTGGGGTTCCGCAGTGCTCGATATTAGGACCCCTTCTCTTTCTCCTTTATATTAATGATCTTCATAAAGCTTCTAATTTGATGTCAGTCATGTTTGCCGATGACACTAACCTCTTATTGTCTGATAATAGCATAACTACATTATTTTGAGATATAAACATAGAATTAACAAAAATATCTGATTTGTTTAAAATGAATAAACTTTCGTAAATGTTGAAAAAACAAAATGGACACTTTTTCATCCAGCGTCTAAAAAAAAACTACTTCCTTGTGAGCTACCTTTACTTTTTATTGATAAAATCCAAATAAAAAGAGTAATTAATGCTACACACTAAAAAGTTATGCTGTTATATTTAACAAAAATATAAAAGCATTGGGATACGATATAACAGCATAAATGGCGTTGTTTTGTGTCATTATAGAGTTATTATGCTGTTATTTTTTTCAAAAATGCTGATATATTCATTTAAATAACAGCAAAAATAACAGCAAAATGCTGTTATTTAAATTCAAATAACAGCAAAATGCTGTTATATCGTTATCCAATAGCGTTATATTTGGTGTTATATTCGAAAGTAACAGCAAAATGCTGTTATATCGTTATCCAATAGCGTTATATTTGGTGTTATATTCGAAAATAACAGCAAAATGCTGTTATATCGTTATCCAATAGCGTTATATTTGGTGTTATATTCGAAAATAACAGCAAATATATATATATATATATATATATATATATATATATATATATATATATATATATATATGTGTGTGTGTGTGTGTGTGTGTGTGTGTGTGTGTGTGTGTGTGTGTGTGTGTGTGTGTGTGTGTGTGTGTGTGTGTGTGTATTTAACAATCTTTCAATGCTATTATTACTAGTAAGGCATAAAATACATACTATAAAATATTTTTAATATATACAATGACGAAATAAATTCATTTTAACATAATTGTAAATAAAACACCATAAACCATTTCAATGATCTACTAATAAATCTGGTAATTTATGTAACTATTTAAACCCAGGATTAGTTTTTATATTTTGAAATATATGTCAAAAGATACATTATCAAAACTTTACAAAATCAGTTTATTATTTTTATTATTTCAAAGAAAGCTTTATTTCCCAACTTTTTTTTTAAAGTAGCTACTTAAATATAAAATTATAAGTAACAACAATAAGTATACTTATTGTTGTTATAACAACAAATTAAAAATATAAAATAAAACAATTTATAAAATAAAAAAGTTAATAACTAGTAATCGCATTCAAAAAATCAAGTTAACTGTTTAATATATGAGAAAGTCTTTGATTTTTTTCAAAGCTTTCATTTAATTTCAATTAAGCAACATCTCCTGGAAAAGGCCCATCAGTTGTGAAAAAGAAGATGAATACGATAGATCTAACAAATAGTAAATACTAACAATAATGCGCAAAACCTCTTTAATTGTCCGTAAATCTGTGTTAATCGCATCCTGATCTACACAACTCAATTTTGCGAACGCTTATTGTGTTGAGTTGAAAAGAACTTATGGACCGTACTTTGCAGGTATTTTCAACTCATCGACCAGATCGTCAAACTTAAAGAAATCAAATTTTAAATATAAAAACTACCGGAAATTTAATTTAATTGAAGTTTCTTCCAAATAGTTTTAAAGCAGGGGTTAGAACTCCAACTTTTATTCGGGGTTCTAGAACCCCGGGGGTTCTGGAACTCTGACTGTAATTCTAGAATCCCGGGGAATTCTGGAACTTTGACTGTAAGGGGTTCCAGAGAACTGGTTCTGGAACCCCTATTGCAAAATGGGGTTCTAGAACCCCATAAGCTGGGGTTCTGAAACTAAGGTTCTGGAATCTTTTTGCGCCCCTGTTTGGGCCAATCACTCTTGAATTATACAGGACTAGCTGTATATAATATTGCGCTAATATTACATATAATAGCTGTATAATATACATAGCTGTATAATGTATACTAGCTGTATATAATCAAGGGCAGATCTAAAAATATGTAGTTCGAGGGGGGAGAACGAATTTAATTTCTTATTATATGGTGAATCCGGACCATCTAGTAATGAGAGAGAGAGCAATTTCCAGGTTTAATGATTTTTACCCTAGCAATCACACCTCAAAGTATCCTTAGATTTATTGTCAAACCTAATTTTATATCATACTTTAAACAAATCTCACTCCAATTACAATTTTTAATTTTTAGTAAGGAGGGGGGGGGAGTACTTCAAAAACATACATACTATTTAGGGGGGAGACGATCTTGAAAGTGTGCATGGCAACAGGGGGAGGGTCAAACTTCAAAATTTTTGGCGTACATACTTAATGGACGACCCCTTATTATAAATGTGTTTATCCTAAGTTTATACTGAAATGTACATCTTCAATAAATATTAGTAATAAACAAATAAATTCTAGATTAGCTAAATATATAAATGCAAAAAAAGTAGACATTTTTATAACTTCATTATATGAAATCATTAAAAAGAATTGAATAAAACCATAAAATATTTCATTTTACTTACTTCAGATTTCAAGTTTTACATTATCTTATGTATGTAAGAATAATGTTTAAAAATGTTCATTTCTTTTTAAAAACATTATTAGTGATTTATTGTTGCAAAATGTATTTACTGCGTTGTGTACAGTGTCGCCAAAAGGGGGGGACATAGGGGCAGTTTGTCCCGGGCGGCAGAGGTTCTAGGGGCGCAAAAAAAATAAAGGACCTAAAAAAAAAGAGTCTTTCACTGATAGCATGAAGAGACAGAAATATTGGGTGTCATTCAGGAATTTTGTCCCGGGCGGCGCCAAGGCTCTCGACAGCTCTGGTTGTGTCATCTCAAAGACAAGACAAAATTTGCTAAAATTTATAAACATAGTCAAAAAATAAAGTAAATAGCCAGAGTACTACAAATATATAATAATAGATTTTGATATTTCAATTTTTTTCATATTTTTAAACGTGTTTCTGCTGTAAAATCTAAAAAATTGTTCTACAAAAATTAACAAATTAATATGTCCATTAAAAGGTAAACTCATATGCCTATATCAAAAAAATTTAGATATGGCACTGCTAAAGGAAAAATATTGATTCTGCCATTTACAGAACTTGAAGAACTATAATATTGGATGACGTACCAAGGAAATATCAAAGTATCTGGATAAATGACAACTTGTTCAGAAGATTCACAACATATCAAGTGGGCTTCTACTATAAGTTTAGAGCTTGTCATTTTCTGATGATATGGAAAGGATTTTGTAAAATATCAACTTTTTTTCTTGTAAGCATGAAGTAATATTGCCAATCTTGTAAATTATGCCATTTACTTTTACAGAAATAATAGATTCTTTTTTAAACTTCAACTCGTCCACTTGTCCATATACATCACCACGCCTTTCCCCTGCTGCATTAAAAATATTGCTTGTGGTATTAATGATCATCGTTTTACATGCTGAATAGGGAATGTTCTTGAAATTGAAGTGACGAAAATTCTTTACAACCTGATATTTTCTTTCATAAGCCATACACATATGTTCACGTAGAGGCCTAAACTGTTCAGCTTGAGCAGGGTAGTGGATAAGGAAATGTAACTTTGGGATGAATTTATCAAGATACAAATACAAAAATAAGCGATGATGATCTTGGATTAAAGCTTTTAAATCCAATAAAAAAAGAGGAGTAACAACAGGAAACACAGTTGAAGCACCTGAATAAGTTTTGACAAACAAATGAAATGGACATCGGTTTGACCCATGTGCTCTAAGATAAAAGATAATATAATACGAGAAAGTGTCAAAGTTTGCCATTTGAAAAGCCTAATATTTTTGACCACTGTCAAAAATATTAGGCTTTTCAATACCATTAGCATAGCTAAATCCTTGCAGCCAATCATTTATTTTATTTAAGTAAAGAAATTGTTCTGAATGGCATATGACAAAAATAAACTGAACAGTATACTTTTTGAAACAATGCCATAGTATTTAGACCATTTTGATTTATCAGCTTTGCTTAAACCAGAGTTTAGCTCAGTCAAACGTATCATTTGTTCAGGAGCGTTACGAATACTGCATTCTTCATGGTTAGAAAAATCTTTCATTTGTTGTCTGGTTGAGTTACAACTCCTGCAACAGCGCAATGTCTTTTCACTAAAACCTCCTTTAAAACCTCCAATTGCATTTGCAGAAAGAGAGTCACCTGAGAAGTATACTACTTCAACTGTAATTATTTTTGAAACACCCCTAACTATAATTACAATTCCATTTTCCAGCTGGCTTAAGGAGGAAATAAAATCGCTAAAAAGAATACTGTAAAAATATTTATCTTTTACCCATTTAGTATGAGTAAAAATTAACGGAAAGATAGAAGACATTCAACCACGATACAATGAAGGGATGTTTAAGATTTGAAAGTAAAATACAAACATTTTTTTTTTTTTACGCGCCTTTCCTAAAGGATTTGTTACTTTAAGGTCATCACAATATATTCACGTATATTCAATATATTTTCACGTGGTTTGTGTCCCGATTCACAGCTGTAAAGTCATTAATTTCCTGAGATTGTAATAGGAAAGACAATATTTCAATGAAAGGAACTATACAACCTTGCTTATTCAGACCAATCACTTTTGCAGGTGGAGTCAGTAAATTATTCTTGTAATACTTTTTCCGTAAATATTGTGTTGAGAGTTTATCACAAGTGGCTTTTAAAGCCTCAATGTCAACATTTAATACAGAAAGCATCGCCTTTAAATTACTGAGAATTATGTTTAAAACATTTTGAGCACATCTGTGCTTTCCTTGTAAATGTAATGCCAAAGCTCCTAAATAATCTTCATTAATTTTTGTGTTACCAATTTGATTTGCAATATCATTTTCAACTTCATTTTCAATAGTACAGATATTGATCTGGTTAATGGAACATTTTTTGGAATGCTTCAGGAAACCTGAAAGACTTTTAAATTTGGACAAACAATTTTCACAAAAAAGGGCTGCTTGGTTGCCATGCAGTTTTAAGTGATGAGGCATAAAACTATAAGTTGAAGTTTTACAATAACAAATAGAACAGGTATAGTTAATTACCTTTCGTGGTGTTTTGGATGTGTATGGAGATGAAGATGAAGAAGTTGATGAAGTTATTTGTTTTACCGGAGGCTGAACAACATTAACAGGACATTCTTCAGCCATATATTGTGCAACTGGTGTATATAGTTGACTTACCGAAGGCTGAACAACATTTACATGACATTCTTCAGCCATACATTGGTTTTCAAAGTTCCAATTAATTTTATTCGATGGTACTACAAAATCTACGTTATCATTTACAATAGATGAAAATTGGCATAACGGTGATGATTGAGCTGTGTCAGCCTTATTTAACACAGATAAAAAACTTGTTGAGAGTTGGAAATATCAACAAGTTGTGGAGCTTGAATAGTAAACTCTAAATTTTGTTCGTTGAGAAAAGCAGCAAAACTACTAGCATTTACTATACAGCTATTCCACTTGACTTCTTGAATCATGGGCAAATTAAAGGTTTCACGAACTAAAACATAAAAAAGTAAACATAGCTCAACATCATTGACAATTTTTTTTTTTTTTAGCATGATATTTGAATTATTGATATGATATTTGAATTCAAATTATCATACTAAAAAAGAAATGATTAATTTTTTGGTGCTATAATTTTATTTTAACATTTTTAAAAAAGTTACAATGTATTTTTAGATTTTGATTTGAAATGATACAACGACACTTAACTTTATAATAACATCTTAACATGTTATTATAAAAGCAAGTCAAGTGTGTTTGATTTGATGTTACTACTATAGTACCATTTCGAATCTAAATTTTACATAACAAATAACATTAAATTAAAATGTTAGTTAGATATGATGCATGAGCATATTCTAAGGAAAATTTTTAGTTTAAATTAAAAATCTTTAATGATACAATGAAATAAAATAATTAAATTTTAACAAATTTTCACAATATCTCATAACTATTGACAATAGTCATGAGATATTGTGAAAATTTATTAATAGTATTGTGCTCAATACAATAAAATTTATATCCATAATTTATACACACTGAAATATAAAAATAAATACAATTTAAGAAGTGATAATTTATTCGTCAATCATTTTTTTAGACTAATTTTGGAAAATCTAGTATTTCTTTTTGAGGAAATTTTCTTTGGAACAAAATAGTTTTAAAACATTTTAATTTTTCTCTGCAATGGAGTTATTTTTCATTCAGAAATAAGCTTAAAGAAATCATTTTGTCTCATGATGATACATTGTCATATTTTTATACGTTATTAATTTGATGTATTATTTTAGTTTATTCAGTTGAATATTTATAAGAACATGCACTTAAATGTGATTAACTATATATGCACTTGACTTTATATATATATTGAATTTTATGAAGTTTTAATTTACGAGCGGTTCTTGGTGACAAGACCTAATTGTCTTCTGCGAGTCTTTGCGTTCTCTTTATATTAACAAAAAAGTCTTTGTTTTATTTTTTATTTATTTCTTATTGAGTAACGTTTTTAACAATCTAATTGTAAATTTTTCCTAACGATCTAATTGTAAATTAATTAATTTTTCTTTGAATATATTGTAATAAGAACAACAACAACAACAAAAAAATGTATGTTTATTTTGCAAAACGAATAATTTTGCTCCATCACTGACACATTCTATGCATCACATTTTCGCTCTACACTAACAACTTTTATTAGCACAACATTTAATGACTCTTACTACCCTCGACTTTTGTTTATTATTCCTGTTTATATTCACTTTATTCAACTATGATTAATTTTTCGTATTTTTCTTTATAGAGGCTCTTTGGCTTCCACTGGGCATATGTCCTTTTTTCCTTTTACCTCACTCTGCTACACTCTTTTCAACTTATTATGCAACTTTAAGACGTTGCTCGGTGCAGCTTCACTAAAACGTGGTGCCGCTTCACTAAAACGCATTGCATTTACAAAAATAAATATATATTATTTTGTAGAATCATGATATTTTACATTAAAAAAAATAACAATAGTAATTTATTTACTTTACCTTTGAAATAATAAAAATAAGGGTTGTCAACTTACTTCCCGGCGCGTCTATACATATTTGCCTCAGCTAACGGCAAGAACAATATCCTTCAGATTTAAATCAGGTTCTTACTCAAAATGGATATATCATCTAATGACAATCTGAAGTTAACAGGCTCAAATGATACCACTGGAAGAAACTCACGCGCCTTAGAATACTTTCCAATGCAACCAGTGCAGGAAGTGGATTCAAAAATGAGACCATCAAGGGACAAGCAGCACATTTCACAGTAGATTTAGATTTAACTATGAAAAAATTTTTTGTCATCTTTTCAGCTCGTGCTTGGAGCTTCTTGGTTTCTTGCAAATCAATCGATCTAATGCACATTAGCGATCTAATGCACATTATTCTCTGATCAGCAAAATGTCTGTTTTTTATATGGGAACTTTGAACGGAATGGAGAACACGTTTTTTTATAGAATGCAATTGGTTGAATAACAATTGCATTCTTTAAAAAGTAGAGCACTTATGCTATATAAAAAGGAAAGAGTAATTCATTTTAATTTCTCCATCTTTGGTTTAATTGTTTTTTCATTTTTTTATGACTTGATATCAATATAGTTCTTGTGATACGTATAAATCATATCAAGGACAAGTTTCTTTGAAACTGTTGAAACATCAAAATACAGCATTTGCAGCTTATCACTAACTTACTTGGCAATGAAAGAAAATGAGGATTCCTTGTTAACATTTGTTTCAGATCCAAAACGCGACCTTTTTTTAATGCAGCATTTAATAATATTCTCTTTTGTTGGAAGCATCCTAGCAGAATCTTTGATGCAAAAATTGGGCAGTCAAACTTTCAAGTTTGACTGCCCAATTTAAGCGACTACCCAATTTAAGCAAAAAACGCGACCTTTTGTTAATGCAGCATTTAATAATATTCTCTTTTGTTGGAAGCATCCTAGCAGAATCTTTGATGCAAAAATTGGGCAGTCAAACTTTTAAATCAAAATACTTTGACAAATGCACGTTCATGAAAAACGTTATAAGTTAATATACGATATATACTTGCGTATAAGTCAAAAAGTTGTTGCCTCAAGAAATTAAAAAAATTAAAACAAAAGAATTAAAAAAAAAAAGTCACATTTAGATCTAAAAGTGATGTAATGAAAAATATAAAGTTATAAAAGGTGCAAACTTTCTACATTGCCACAATTAGCTGTTTCATGGGTCCAAGACATAAAATATATTTAATTAAAAGTTAGTAATACAATTAGTATGGTCAAGTTCGCCAATACATAAATTGGTTTGGGGTCGTCCATAAAGTACGTACGCTTTTTTTTCGTCGCCCCCCCCCGCATTTTGCAATACGCTTTTTTGAGTACCCTCCACCTCCCTAAAAGTGTCTACGCCATTAACGTATTTATCTAACATTTAATGATATTTTTTTTAAATTTAGTATTTCGTTTCTTTCATAGTTGACCCACTGCCCTCTCATTTCATATAAGCCATTTGCAGACCCCCTCTTCCCCTCCGAGTGTATGTACTTTATGGACGACCTTATGATCAAATTCACCGAAATTCACCATAAGTCTAATACTTATGGTTAATTCATTTTTATATTATCTGTGCAATTATTACGTGGGCAAGTTGTCAACCAACAAAGCATAAAAAAATTCTCCATTTACAAAAACATGTCTGTATTATATAAAGTTTGGGTAAAGTAAAACTGAAACTTTTTATATCTTGAATTAAAAAAGATTGGAATGTACTAAGAATATGACTTTTTTTTATTAAACACTTAGTATGTCTTGAAAAAAAAAATTAAAATTCTTCAGTATTTCAATATTTTCAATATTTTCTTTTTTTCTTGATATTGAGATTTTGCACTAGATTCAATTTTTACGGTGGTTTTATCCCACTTCATTTTAAAGTCAGTACTTGATTTTGCTTCCTTAAACTTCTTGAAACTTATAATTGCCCAATATTGCTCAAATGGACGAAGCCCAGGACAGTTCGCAGGATTGTATGTTCTAGGTATCAGATCGCGGATCTGATATCTAGAAATCGCGGATCCTGACCATCTAGTATAGGAAAGAAACTTTTAGTTTTTTTAATTTGGTAGATCCAGACCATCTAGTAAGTAGAGGGCGATTTTTAGGCTAATTTATTATTGAGCATTATATTTGCATCACATAATTTTATTAAAATTTTATATCACTCTTAAACAGCATCTCCGTTTTTCAAACAACGTGCCATGTTAAATATGTTTACAATATATATATATATATATATATATATATATATATATATATATATATATATATATATATATATATATATATATATATATATATATATACATATATATATATATATATATATATATATATATATACATATATATATATATATATATATATATATATATATATATATATATATATATATATATATATATATATATATATATATATATATATATATATATTCGGAAATATTAGGAGAGGCAATTGCTCCATCGCCCCCTGAATTTGCAATATATAAAATTGATACTATTGATACTATTTATTACTCCATTTTAATAAAAATGGAGTAATGAATATGACAAACAAAAACTCGTTAATTGTTTAAATAGTTTTATCAATTTTGAAACAATTTCTAAAAAAAAAAATTCATGTTCTAAAAATTTAACTTAACAATAAAAATATTATGATTTAAAAAAAAAAGAAGCAATAAAAATTATATTTTAAAAATGTTTTTTAATCCATGTCGAGTGAAAACAAAATGGCTCCTAAAGAAGCGTCTCTTGATTTATCTACTAATCTCCACGGAACCTCAAAATCTTTTGAAATAGCTTCTCGCAATCTAGAGCATTGTACAAAACAGCGACCAGTTCCTGCAATTTGAGTAATACCATACTTTTTCAAGCAATTAAGTGGAAGCATAGCTAGAAGATTTTTTGATAAACCTTCAAACAACGCTTGCGTAATACCAGATAAAGTTAAATTTGAAGGTGATATATTGGAAATGCTTGCTCGCGCACTAGGATCGTGTCTTTCACCATAAATAGTTGGAGTTATAATTAGAGAATCTTCAATAAATCGAATGTCTTCAAATGGAGATATCGATAAAAGTTTGTCCATTAGTTCTTCGTTAGATGGGATATTTGAACAACCTATTATTTGACACCATGACAAAAAAGTAGAAACAAATTGGTCAAAAACGTTACCACCTAAAGAAAAAGAACTTTGTATTACAAATATAAAATAAATGTTACGGTACATACTTAACTATGAGTGGAGGTAGGGGAGTTGGAGAAAGGGATTTCTTAATACACTTCTATAACATTCAATACATAAAAATAACCTTTCTAGAAATTAAAATAAAAATAGAAAAAATATACTGATGTGTAACAGATTATATATAGCCTGGTACTATTCCTGGCTAAATAAATGGATTTTTTAAAAAAGCTAACCGTTTAAAAAAGCAGTTGTGATTTAAAGCAGAAGAACCTACCGTTTAAAGAAGCAGCTGTAAGCAAAACGAAATTCTTATCGTAAGGAGTGATTGCTATTGTTGGACTATTCGATTTAATATCCAATACTGACGTCATAGAGTCTTGATTATAAGGAACACGTATTGAAAGCTGACAAGATGTCCCCATATTTAAAACTATATTTAGAATATAAAATTAAGAAACTTTTGATATTTAAACCTTTTATAAAGCAATTGTCTAAATCATTGGAAATAAAAAAATAATAAAAAATACTTATAAAAAAACTTTTACAAGCATAAAAATTATTGAAAAATTACATGGCACCTAGAATGTACTAAAAATTTAAAAATAAACTAAACAATTTGGAAAAAATATCAAATATCATGTAGACATTTTTTGGTAAAAAGATATTTTAAATACGCATTAAAATCAAAATATTTTGGTATTAAAAATATTTATAGTGTCATAAGCTTTAGGTTTATAAGAAAATAATTCTATTAATTATTAAAATTTGATACATTGTTAAAAAATTTTTTTTTAATAAAATTAAATATTACCTGCCTCTGATAATTGTGCTGAGCATGCGCGAATAGAACATTGATGATCTCCAAGTGCTACATAAACTACGGAAGAACAACTCATTCCATACACTGGATAGCATATATTACCCAGAATAGTTCCTGCTGGTACAACATCAGGAAGAATTGAACAATCAAATAAGTCCAGCTGTAGCCTAAAAAAGTTTGATAATTTTCCATTTCTCTCAGGAAATAAAAACTAATAAAATAAGGTAAATCAAAAATACTCATTTATCATCCAACAGTTTTTTAACAAATCAAAATAACCCCAGCTGTTAGCATTATGAACACTCATGTATGGCTTCTTTTTTAGAGTGAGTAGCCAAACCACAAAATCCATAATTGTTCCACACATATGATACGAATTAAAAATGTTTGGTGTTTCTCTTTGCAGCCACAACATAGACGCAAGACCAAAGCCAGAAGATATATTTGGACAACTTAAACTTTTTAAAAATACTTCATCACAACGTTGATCCTGCCATGTTATAAGATTTGTATTTGCAAAAACAGTGTTTTTATACAAGGATATCAAAGAGTTGTTGCTTGTATTTTGACTTTGTTTTTGCTCCCACAGCAATAAACCATGCATTTGTCCAGTAATACAAATTTTGTCAACTTCTTTTATATGTTTTAGTTGATTTAAGCAATGATCAAGCATTTGCAGAATAAGTTCTGGACTTTGCTCATGAAATAAGCGAGAAGATGTTGAGACTGTAGCATTATGAGATGCTGAAAATGATTCTATAACATCACAGTTTTTAAGAATACACACTTTTATTGAAGTTGTTCCAATGTCAATTCCCACCGAAAAAGACATGTAAATAATTAAATTACTGTTCTGAAATTACTGTCAGTATTAAATAGCATATATAATTATAAAAAATACTAAAATAAAATTCTAAAAACAACGATAAATAATAAAAAATTTTAACAAAAAAAAAAAAAAAACATGTCACAAAAAATCATTATACAATATAACTCAAGAAAAAATAGTATAAAATTATTTTTATAAATAAAATATGTTTTTCATTTCTAATAACTTCGTTAGTACTAAAAATTAACAAAAATGAACGAAAAAAGAATAATAATTAAAATTATGTTGTTTATACATGACCATGCTATGCTAAGAGGTCGAAGGATATTTCACATGACAATTTATGCAAAGAGGTAAAAGGGTTTAAAAAAAAAACAGACATCTTATGCAAAGTAAATTTATGCAAATCAGAAGAAATAAAGTTTTTTTCACATTATTAATATCAAATACTCATTAAAAAAGATATAAATAAAAAAAAATTGATATATATATTTACAAATTTAAATTAATACAGAAAATTCTCTACGAAAATACTTTTCCAATCTTTAAACTTTTAAAATCAGCACGCAATTGAATAAATTGTTGCAGAACATTCTTATCAATATCAACCTAAATACCAAAATACACATCTTATCAATAGGAACATAAATAGTAAATATAATTATCATTACCATGGTAACATTACTAACATCATTTTTATTAGCGTTGTTCACTTTTGCAAAAGTTGAGTTTTCGATTAAAAACATTTTTTTCGAAACTCTAACTGGGTTTATAACCCGGTTATAACTATATAACCGACAGAGAAATTAAAATAAAAAATTGATAGAGAAATTAAAATGAACTAACAAGTTTTCAACAAAATCACTTATGTAAACGTACGGTGTATTTTGTAAAAAACAAGAAAACTGGAAACAAGTTAAATATATATATGAAAAGTTAAATATATATGAAAAATAATGCAAGCATTTTTTTGTTATTCATTTTTATATGCATGTCTATTCATTTTTATATGCATGTTTATTCATTCTTATATGTGCATTTATTCATTCTTATATGCGCGTTTATTCATTCTTATATGCGCGTTTATTCATTCTTATATGCGCGTTTATTCATTCTTATATGCGCGTTTATATGCGAATCAACCACCCATTAAATCTCTAATATAATTTAATATACACAATAAATAGGCTTTTTAATTTTTATATAGATAATTATATTAATAATAATTATAAATAATTAAATTTAAATCTAGATAAATTAATAATTAGATTAATAATAATTTAACAAATCAAAAAATTTAATAATAAAATTAAACAAAGACCTAATACTAAAAAAAATAAACCTTCATTGAATGTAAAAAGTCTTCGTCTTAAGAATGAATAAATACGCATATAAGAATGAATAAATACGCATATAAGAATGAATAAATACGCATATAAGAATGAATACATACGCATATAAGAATGAATAAACACGCATATAAAAATGAATAAATGCGCATATAAAAATGAATAACCTTATGTTAAAAAACGCGCGAACAGACCATTATCGTAGTAACGATATAAGATGTTTAAAGCGGAGTTAAATCGCTTATAGCATTATGCGATATAGATGAAATATATAAATGAGAATGATACTAAAAATTCTTACAAAATAAAACTGAAACCCATATGAAACTTTTATGAAACCCATAAAAAAAAAAAAAAAAAAAAGCCTCTCATTTTCTAATTTGCTGACATGTAATAAATATCCAAATCCCATTTTGACAAATGAACATATCTAAAACAAAAGTCCCAATTTACTGACTGATTTGTTGAATGGAGATATGTCACTGTCTACACTCCTCTTAAACATACTCTTTATACTGGCCTCGACTAGATTTAACCATCATTATTCATTTGTATTTAAAAGGAGTAGGAGATTTTGATAATTATTTTGACAAATTTATATTAGGGCAAAACAATTCTCATTTGTAACCCCCCTCAATTTGAGGGGATTATAAATTTTATATGGTCATAATTTTTGAATGCTGAGAGATAATACTATGAAACTTTAAATTTATCAATGAATTTAAGTCTAGTTGAGAATAGTACAAAAAATATTTTATCAACCTGGTGCCTCTCACGCTTGGAGTGGGGAGCTGGTATAAAGTTAAAAGGCTTTTTTGTTCCCAGCCTCCAATCATCGCAAATTTTAACAAAGCATTATTATTTGACATAAATATAAACATACAAATGTTTGGAGTTAGCTTCATGTCTGGAAGTTAGCTATCTCAAACACCAAAAAATCCTGGATCCGTCACTAATCACAATGATAAAGTTTTTACGATGATGAAAAATATTTTAAAAACTAAATCATTTAATAATTGCAGGAGAACACCAGCAGTAACAAACCATGTGAAAAAAACAACGATAATAAGATGTATTAAAGTTAAAAAATAAAAATTATTTGTATTAGTAACATATGAATAACCATTTTATGACATACTTTGGCAAATTATTTACATTTATAAGTAACTTTTTTATGTTAATTACTTATGTTAATTACTTTTATTTGTAAAAATAAATTACTTTTACTACGCACTTCTAAAATCGACTTTATATAATTGCAATTGTAGGTCCAAAACTATTTTTAGGATTAAAATAAATTTTGTTGTAGGTCCAAAACTATTTTTAGGATTAAAATAAATTTTGAGGGTAAAGAAAAAGACAGAATCTTAAAAGTTAGTTGTATATGAGACAATTCTCTGCATGAACTCTCCAACAGTCAAACGTTGCATGTACTTTTGATTTTGTAGGTGTCTGCGCTATTAAAAGTTTTTGTAAACGTCTGCATTCACTAAATGCGCAAATAGACATTCTACTTTTCGAAACGCGTTTTTTTTTTCCAAAAAAAATTTATTTAATCAAAAAGCTTTTTTTTTCTGAAACTAATTTATCTTATTAAAGTTCTTTTTTTTTTTTGAAAATTATTTACTTTTGCAAAACTTTTTTTTCGAAAATAATTTAGCTAATCGAAATGTTTTTTTTTTTTTCAAAACTAATTTAACTTTTTGAAACTTTTTTTTTTTTTTAAAGTTCATTTAACTTAAATTTCGAGATTAATTTAGTATATACAGTAGTGACCATTGAATTAAGGCACGTAGCAGAATTGCAGTTTTAATTAAGCAAGTCCAGTTTCTCTTTCATGAAATCGTATTATATGTACTCTTAGTATTATAAAATGTTCTAAAACATATCTAGCAGCATTACTTTTAAAATTTATCAACAATAAGTCTCAAAATATTAGTACTTCATAGGGTAACCACGATTTTTCAATACAGCCTGTATACGAGAAGGCATACTTTTTAAAAACTTGTCACAGTACTCTGGGGTAATTTCATTTACCTACACCTGCTTCAATACATCTTTTAAATGTTCCTCTGACATTGGACGATGTGCTAAAGTGTCAACTTTAGCTTTCATTAAGCTCCAACAATTTTCAATAACGTTCAAATCAAGCGAATTTGAGGACCAGTTCTTCAAAAGTTGCACATTGTTGTCATTAAACAACTTCTTGACCGATTTCGCAGTATGACACAGTGCCGAGTCTTGTTGAAAGATGGTAGTTTCAGAAATGTTCTTATGTGTCTTAACCTTTGATTCTAAAACCTGTATATACTTTGCAGCATTGACATTTTCGCCCTTACCAAAGATGTGGATCCGCATCTACCCTTAGCTGAGATCCCTACACCATAACAGATGACAGATGTTTAACGATCTTCAGAGTGTATTTAGGGTTGAGTTTTTCACCTACCAGTCAACAAACATAATTGTAACCTGAACCACAAAGCTGCTGGAAAGTACTTTCATCAGTAAACATTACAGTAGTCCACCACTCAGCAGTTTTGTCCTTCATATCACGACAGAATTTCACATGTGCCTGAAGCTGCTTCTTGGTGAGAAATGGCTTCTTTGCTGGTCTACGCGCATGCAGTTTAAATTCTGTAGACAGACCTCTGCAAACACTTCTGGCACTAATATTAATGCCTCTTTCCGTGGCTAATTGGGTAACTCGGGCAGATGAAGTGTGAGGACTGGCTTGCACAATACTTTTTAGGTATCGACCATCACGGGGTGGAGTTTTGCAAACGCCATGGCAACTTTGACATCTAGAACTCCCATGCAATTTTATAACGTTTTGTATAGCTAATCTCGATATTTCTAGAAATTTACAATAACAACTTATGAGTACCCTTCACCATGCAAAGTTATGACTTGACCTTTAACAAAATCACTCAAATCTGCCTTTTTACCCATATTTACTTTATTTACTATTTACTTTAAAAAAAGAACTTAAATAAGCTTGATGACATCTTTTAAACAAAGATATGCGAAAAATTTTAATTTGATTCATTTAATGACATTGACATATAATACTTTGCATATTTAAGAAACACATTCAAAGTTATACTAAATTTATCCAAAAACTGTAAGGTGCCTTGATTTAATGGCCACTACTGTATATATATTTTTGAAATTAAAACGAGTTTTCAAAATTAAATTTAAGTTTTCGAAGTTATTTTAGTTATTCAGTAGTTTTCGAAATTTTTTACAAAATCAGAAAAAAAAAATTTATATCGATAATGTTTTAATCGAAAATTTTTGAAAATTACTAAACATATTTTATTTTTTGTTATTTCCAAAATAATTAATAATTTACTATGTGATTTGAAAAGATGAGTTTATTAAAATAAAAAATTAAAAGAACATGTACTATGTATGGTGTCAAAGTAGCTAATGGGTAAAATACAATTGTGTACAGGTATTAAGATTTTCATATGGACATGGTTTTCATGAGTTTTTTCAAAACATTTAGTGACATCTGAAAAACATTTAGCATTGAGAAAGTTAAAGCTATTTTTTAGAATCTTCAATAAAATTATAAGAAAAAAAGTAGTTCGTTTGATTTGTCGTACAAATTTTTAAAGGTTTTTCATGTTGGAAAAAGACTAAACCAGTTACTAAAGCTCTAAAATTGCAAATCTCTGCTGGGCCAAAATATATTCAAACTAGTTTTATAAATAATGACTTTTCTAGCGCTTGCCCTTAATTCCTACTTTTCACAGAATAATCTTTTCAAGAAAGAAAAAAAAAAACTTTTACAACTGAAAAAAAAAGAAGATTAGCCAAACAAAATGCAAGTTTAAAAAATGCAGATCTGGAGCAAAATAAGTTTTGCTTTAACAACACAATTATAATATATATAATATTATATAGTATATAATATAATTATTGTATATAATATAATTATTGTATATAATATATAATATAATTATTGTATATAATATAATTATTGTATATAATATATAATATAATTATTGTAAATAACCCAAACACCAGTTGCACATATTTTATATGATAATATATAATATAATTATTGTATATAACCCAAACACCAGTTGCACATATTTTATATGATAATATATAATATAATTATTGTATATAACCCAAACACCAGTTGCACATATTTTATATGATAATATATAATATAATTATTGTATATAACCCAAACACCAGTTGCACATATTTTATATGATAATATATAATATAATTATTGTATATAACCCAAACACCAGTTGCACATATTTTATATGATAATATATAATATAATTATTGTATATAACCCAAACACCATTTGCACATATTTTATATGATAATATATAATATAATTATTGTATATAACCCAAACACCAGTTGCACATATTTTATTTGATAATATATAATATAATTATTGTATATAACCCAAACACCAGTTGCACATATTTTATATGATAATATATAATATAATTATTGTATATAACCCAAACACCAGTTGCACATATTTTATATGATAATATATAATATAATTATTGTATATAACCCAAACACCAGTTGCACATATTTTATATGATAATATATAATATAACTATTGTATATAACCCAAACACCAGTTGCACATATTTTATTTGATAATATATAATATAATTATTGTATATAACCCAAACACCAGTTGCACATATTTTATATGATAATATATAATATAATTATTGTATATAACCCAAACACCAGTTGCACATATTTTATATGATAATATATAATATAATTATTGTATATAACCCAAACACCAGTTGCACATATTTTATATGATAATATATAATATAATTATTGTATATAACCCAAAAACCAGTTGCACATATTTTATTTGATAATATATAATATAATTATTGTATATAACCCAAACACCAGTTGCACATATTTTATATGATAATATATAATATAATTATTGTATATAACCCAAACACGAGTTGCACATATTTTATATGATAATATATAATATAATTATTGTATATAACCCAAACACCAGTTGCACATATTTTATATGATAATATATAATATAATTATTGTATATAACCCAAACACCAGTTGCACATATTTTATTTGATAATATAATTATTGTATATAACCCAAACACCAGTTGCACATATTTTATTTGATAATATATAATATAATTATTGTATATAACCCAAACACCAGTTGCACATATTTTATTTGATAATATAATTATTGTATATAACCCAAACACCAGTTGCACATATTTTATATGATAATATATAATATAATTATTGTATATAACCCAAACACCAGTTGCACATATTTTATTTGATAATATATAATATAATTATTGTATATAACCCAAACACCAGTTACACATATTTTATTTGATAATATATAATATAATTATTGTATATAACCCAAACACCAGTTGCACATATTTTATTTGATAATATATAATATAATTATTGTATATAACCCAAACACCAGTTGCACATATTTTATATGATAATATATAATATAATTATTGTATATAACCCAAACACCAGTTGCACATATTTTATATGATAATATATAATATAATTATTGTATATAACCCAAACACCAGTTGCACATATTTTATATGATAATATATAATATAATTATTGTATATAACCCAAACACCAGTTGCACATATTTTATTTGATAATATATAATATAATTATTGTATATAACCCAAACACCAGTTGCACATATTTTATTTGATAATATATAATACAATTATTGTTTAACACCAAACACCAGTTGCACATATTTTATATGATAATATATAATATAATTATTGTATATAACCCAAACACCAGTTGCACATATTTTATTTGATAATATATAATATAATTATTGTATATAACCCAAACACCAGTTGCACATATTTTATTTGATAATATATAATATAATTATTGTATATAACCCAAACACCAGTTGCACATATTTTATTTGATAATATATAATATAATTATTGTATATAACCCAAACACCAGTTGCACATATTTTATTTGATAATATATAATACAATTATTGTTTAACACCAAACACCAGTTGCACATATTTTATATGATAATATATAATATAATTATTGTATATAACCCAAACACCAGTTGCACATATTTTATTTGATAATATATAATACAATTATTGTATATAACCCAAACACCAGTTGCACATATTTTATTTGATAATATATAATATAATTATTGTATATAACCCAAACACCAGTTGCACATATTTTATTTGATAATATATAATACAATTATTGTATATAACCCAAACACCAGTTGCACATATTTTATTTGATAATATATAATATAATTATTGTATATAACCCAAACACCAGTTGCACATATTTTATTTGATAATATATAATATAATTATTGTATATAACCCAAACACCAGTTGCACATATTTTATTTGATAATATATAATATAATTGTTGTATATAACCCAAACACCAGTTGCACATATTTTATTTGATAATATATAATACAATTATTGTATATAACCCAAACACCAGTTGCACATATTTTATTTGATAATATATAATATAATTATTGTATATAACCCAAACACCAGTTGCACATATTTTATTTGATAATATATAATACAATTATTGTATATAACCCAAACACCAGTTGCACATATTTTATTTGATAATATATAATATAATTATTGTATATAACCCAAACACCAGTTGCACATATTTTATTTGATAATATATAATATAATTATTGTATATAACCCAAACACCAGTTGCACATATTTTATTTGATAATATATAATACAATTATTGTTTAACACCAAACACCAGTTGCACATATTTTATATGATAATATATAATATAATTATTGTATATAACCCAAACACCAGTTGCACATATTTTATTTGATAATATATAATATAATTATATATTATCAAATTAAAATCAGTTGCACATATTTTATTTGATAATATATAATATAATTGAAAGTTGTAGTAGTTCGAAAACTACTGATAGCATATACATTGCGTAGTTTTTCTAGGTAAATAAACAAAATAAAAATTTACAAATCATATAGCTCTAGATATTTATCAATGCAAGTTTAGAATAAGTTCAAGCTTTTGCTTCTGATGATAAAATATGGTAGTTTGTTCCACATTGATGAGACTCTATTGGTTAATAGTTGATAACAAAGATTGTAGTTTTTAACAACTTCTCTTCTGATTTTGAAATTATGGCTCCTTGTGTTGAGGCAAAAATATTACTATCTAATTCTATATTATTAATTTTTATAAATAGCTTGTACATTTGAACTAAATCGCCTCTTTTACGTCTTTTTTTTCCAATGTGCTCAAGCCAAGTATTTTAATTCTTGTTTCATGACTTTGTTTTCAAATCAGGGGTATCCATTTAGTTTCATAACGTTATATATATTATATATAAAACTGATTGTTGTTAAAGCTAATTGTTGGATTGTTTTTCTTTGCTCATATTTTCTCATATGCAGCCGAGATCTTTAAGATTAGTTTTAATTTTTGTTACTAGCTTAAATAGGTGACAAAACTTTAAAACCAGAACAGGTTTCCTATCATATAGAAAAATTGGTGACAGCCTTTATAAAACCAAAAAGACTTCCATTCATCCATGGCCTAGAAATTCACCATATATGAATCCAATTCAAAATATAAGGATAATCAGACACAAAGAACTTCGCAGCACTTACAAACTTAAAAATCATATTAACTGATGTATGGGTACATAACCCTAAAACCAAGAAATTTAAAAATGTATTGAAGAGTTTGTTTAAACAATAAATGTACATCAAAATACTTTTGTTACTGTACATTTTTTAAACAGTATAAAAAAATTATTTCATATGAGATCATTGTTTTTGTTGTTCCTGATATTTTTCATACTTCTATATACACTCAGCAAAACTTTCTCATAAAATCCTAAGTTCCATGCAGAACATGAAATTATTTTGGGTTAACCAAGATTGCGGCTGTTTTTCAAAACTGATTTCAGTGTTTCATTTTCGCATAAATGAAAGTTATTTAACCCAAAAACTAAAATATCCTGGGTGGATCCAGGATATTTTGGTGTTTGGGTTAAATAACTTTCAAGTAAGTCCAAACTCCAAACTTTTATATGCTTATACCTATGTCATTAAAGAATATTTTGCCAAAAACTGTGCAGATTAGAGCCTGGGAACAAAAATGATCTAAAAAAGTATCACCTGTCCAAATGTGAGGGGAATTTTCTGAGAAAAATAAATTACTTCCCTTAATAAGACTGAAACATATTTGAAATTTCATTAAAAATCATCTGGCATTCAAAAATTATAACTATTTAAAGTTTACAATCCTCAAATGAAAGGAGCATAAATTTAAATTGGGTATAATTTCTAAACAAAATATTATTTTTCAATAAATCTTGATGTTTCCACCTAGTTTAGGATATTAGAATTTCTATTTTGAAAAACTAATTCCTCATACAATTGGGTGGCTGTTGCCTACTTTTTCAGGCATTTTTAAAAAAATAAGATATCATAACTTTAAGGGATGCTTTGACAGAATTTATACACAAACAAACATCTGTGCACACTCAAATATATATATATATATATATATATATATATATATATATATATATATATATATATATATATATATATATATATATATATATATATATATATATATATATATATATATATATATATGTATATACAAACTAGAAGGATTTTGAAAGATTAAAAAAACAACAAGAGACTGAATCAATTAAGACTCAATAATATTTGATAAAGGAAGATGAGTTCTCCAACACACCTCTTACTAAATAACCAAAGCAACAATCAGCAAACAACCAAAGCAACAATCAGCAAACAACCAAAGCAACAATCAGCAAACAAAAACAAAATTCTAACAACATCAGAATTTAAATCAGCTTTCAGGCTGAGTTCTCAAAAAACTTATGACATTTTTTTAGAGATAAACTCAAAAACTCAACAGCAATCGAAGAAGTCCTGTTATGATTTGTTACTGTTGTTCTATTTGATATCAATCATGATTTTATCTTAAAATGACATTTAAAAATAAAAATAAGTTTTAACAACTTGTGACATTAAATTTTTGATATTGAAATGTCTCTAAAGAGCAACATTTGCTAAATCAAGTAAAGATTAAAAAAAAAGATATTTTTATATCGTTTCAACCATTTTGTTATTGCTTGAAATAAAATATTGCTATTTTAATTTTTCAATTTTACAATATAATTTATCCAAATATTCAATCCAAATATAATTTATCCAAATATTCAATCCAAATATAATTTATCCAAATATTCAATCCAAATATAATTTATCCAAATATTCAATCCAAATATAATTTATCCAAATATTCAATCCAAATAAAATTTATCCAACTATTCAATCCAAATAAAATTTATCCAACTATTCAATCCAAATAAAATTTATCCAACTATTCAATCCAAATAAAATTTATCCAACTATTCAATCCAAACAAAATTTATCCAACTATACAAAAAAAAAAAAAAAAGATTAAAAAATGCTTATTTATTCAAGGCTTAATAGAATAAAATTTAAAAAATCTTTAAAAAAAAAAAACTTTACCTATCAAGTTTTTTTAAATTATTACAAAAAATTACCAATTGTTCTTCAGATCCAACATCTTTTAGATTATCTGGCTGTACAACTAGCAGATTTACCAAAGCAGATAAAACATTAAACAAATGATCCAGCAATGGTATCTAAATGAAAACCGTTAGCTACAGATGTCATAACTATTTTTTAAATGTAGTTTATTTAAAACTAATAGTATAATAAGTTTGTTTACTGGTTCCTAAATTTTCTTTTCTCTGTACGTAAAGAGCTACTGATGCTATCACATGTTATTAATTTATTTCCTTAATATAATTTAACTCTGTACCATAATTTGATTCTCCAACATAATTTGATTCCTTAACATAATTAAAATCTGCAAGCAATCTTAGCAAGCAGTGCTAAGATAGAAATCAATTAGTAATTCGTGTTCAGATTTTTTTTTTTTTTTTTTTTAATTATTCACCTCCCCAAGGCCCGAGGTGGCCACTACAGTTAAGGAGGCTACTAATTTTTTTTTTTTTTTTTACAAATCGTGGTACAACCCTCTCTCAACTCTTTAACTTCGAAACACGAACATTGATAAGCAAGGCCACTGCGCGGAGAAATTAAGTTGAGCGCGGTACTTCCAGGGACGTGGTGGGAGTCGAACTCTGAACCTCTCGCTTACAAAGCGAGCGCTCTTACCACTACACCACTACCGCATATAGATAGCAAATGGATAGCAATTGACACTTAGAAATCAAAGTTCAGATAGTAATCATCATTCTGAAAGCACTTTAAAAAAATGAATAAGATATTTAACTTATTAACAATAAGTTAATTTAGGATTAAAATGTGATGAGGTGGAACTTTTGTTGACTTAAATTTTTTTTTTTAATTTATGTTTTTTTTGATTATATACTTATATACTTCATATTGTATATTAAAAGATAGGTATTCTTGTTAATACCTATCTTTTCATTTTCTAAATTGATGAACTTGAAATGAGAAAATAAAAAGATAGTGGTGAATGAACTATTTAAGTAAGTAAAGCACATTCTAATCAGTTAAGAATAATGAACTATTTAAGTAAATAACATTCTAATCAGTTATAAACAAATATCAATACAATTGTGAAAAACATTTATTCTCAAGTCCTTAATACAAAGAAGGATGAGAGTGGGGTGGGAATAAAGAAGTGGGGGGTTGTTTTATTTTAGTCCAGATCTAATAAGGAGGGGGGGGGGGAAGGTGAGGGGATGGTTTGGATGTGGGGAATTTTTTTATGTTACAATTTAAGTATTTTTTATAAAAAATTTCTGTTAATAAACCCAATTAAATAGTTTTATGCATGTATTTTTTACAAAACATAAATATATATAATGCATAACTATTAAATCTTGTGGTCATATGCGCATTTTCTAACTGCTATTTTATTATAATTTCAATAGGATTTAATATGCTGATATAAGTTTTATACAGGGCTGTGCAGCCGAGGTCTAAAAACTGGCTTTGGCTCCAGGCTCAAGCTCCATTACAATTTTTGGCTCCAGCTCCGGAGCGGCTCCGCAAAAAAAAAAACAAATAATTTTTTTTTTTAATGTTTTATGACAGTAACTTAAGTACTATTAACATTTTGTTAATCAAAATCTTGATTCATCCTGAAAAATAAATTTAAAA
Organism: Hydra vulgaris; assembly: GCF_022113875.1. NCBI lineage: Eukaryota > Metazoa > Cnidaria > Hydrozoa > Anthoathecata > Hydridae > Hydra > Hydra vulgaris. The sequence goes on along the minus strand of NC_061160.1, from coordinate 29,204,295 downwards.
TATCAGGTTTGAGTGAAGAACGTAGATCGCTCGATAAAAAGTTAAGATAAGAAAATAGCCTCTCTACACCTGCTTGAGAGATAGGTATACAAAAAAAGTAACTGAAATTAATTTTGGTTACACTTCTCATTTTTTCTTTTTTATCATGCTCCTTTTCAAACTCATCCTCTTCTCCATCGGAGTTAGATTCACTTTAAACTAAAAGAAGTACTGTAGATAGCACAGCAGTATTTCTTATTTCTTGACTTTCTATTATATTCTTAGCATTGCTTTTATAAATTTTTTCTGCTATTGTTTTTAAGCCATGTTTTGCTTGTAATATTTGGTTTTCTTCTAATAGTATTCTATATCTAGCATCAACATAAACTGCAGCTAGAAATGTCATTATCAAAAGGTTTTTCTACTTGTTTCTTCATAGATTTTGTAATGTCTTCTGCAAATAGTCCTAGATTCTTCTCTAGGTCAGATTTCAACTTCAACCATTCCTTTACGAACTCTCCTGGAGTAATGTTGATTAACTGTCACATCATGTGGCTTTTTTAAAAAATTGCAAAGATGACTAGATTTATCCCATATTTCAGGGCGTAGAAAGAATATCTGATTAACTGTAGCAAATTGCTCACACTGGACACAAAAGTAATAACCTTTTAATTATCCGGAATGTAGAACCCCAGCGAGTCTCATTATCCAAAATTGAAACAACAACCTTATATTGCTTCCTTGCTGAAAATATTGTATGTAAGTTTCTTAGCTTCTTTACAACATAACGAACTTTTGCCAAAAGTTGGGCAGTTATGTTTTTTTTTAAACCATACAAATAGCTAGCTGCAAAGTGTGAATAACACAGTGTATCAGCTTAATATCATTAGACAATTGTTGACACCATTCTGGGTTGATAAAGGCTAGATTTTCTTCCTGAGCTCCTTCATTTTCTTCTTCATTTGTATCCTGTTTTAAAAACTCCACTTTTTCTTAATCATACAAAGCTTCATCTCATAAATTTTCATCACCTGAATATTTGTTTAAAATTGTGATTGCTCTAATCATATTGGTTACATTGTCTACACTTGCACATACTATTTGAACATTGCTGATACCAAATCTATATGGAGTGTCTTCCACCATTTTTTTGATAGCAATAGGGTTGTGTTGTCCTTGTGTATCTATCAGTGTCAAAATTTTTAAATTTTTTTTGCATAATAATATTGAATATTTATCTCCAAATAGTTATTTTGGTGTCGAGTGGCTGCATCTATTTTAACATAAATAAATTTCTGTAACATTATTTCTTTTATTTTAGCTTCTATTTTTTTTCAGCAAATTCATTAATCAAATTACGTACAGAATTGTGTCTGGTACTGAATCCAAGAGTTTTACCTAATTGGTCTGTAACCAACTGAAATCTTTTATCCACAAATGTTTTCAACAAAACTCTGTTATTCACTACCATTTTAATAATTCCAATTTTAAAAGCAATAACAAAATAATCTAAAGTAATGTGTTTAGTTTTTTTAGTATTGAAATCTTGTGAATGTGATAAAATAATTTTGAAGATTTTCTTTGGGCTATAAGGCTCATTTTAGATTCAACAATTTTATATTCTGATAGATGTGGTTTTTCCAAATGCCGTTTCATATTGTAAACTTTTGATTTTTTTATTTGCATGGCGCATAAAATCACTTTATCATTTAACTTTTCTGTAATCTTACATGTAACCAGTTTTGTAGTTTTATCAATTGAAAAATACTAATTAGAAACCTCTCAGGATCGTTTGAGTTTGAAAGTACTTTTATAAAAAACTATGATAATAAAGTAAATGACAAATTTTAAAGATAAGAGAAATAATAAAAAAGATAAACAAAAATAATATAAAAAAAAACGTTTAAATCTTTTTATAATTTTATTTGGAACTCACATGTTTATATCTATTTTGAAAATGTTTCAACTAATTAAAAGTGTTAAAACAAATCATGTGACTTAACACATAGACAAAGTATTTTTTCGTTATGTATCGTCCATAAAGTACGTGCATAAAGGATTATACATAAGGTACACTTATCATACTCTGCAATGACATCTACATGACATCTTACACAAAATACATGAATCTTACACAAAATAATTGGATAAAAATTAAATTCTGAAAAAAAAAAATTTATTTTTGTTTTTTTTATAAATCTTATGAAAAAATGCATTTAGAAATTATAATTATTTTAATGAGCGTAATTGTTTAAATTCTGAAAAAAAATTTCATTATATAAAATAATAACTTTATGGAAATTTGATATTTCAAATTATCAAAAGGGTGGAATTGGCTTGGAGCTAGCTCCAGAGCCTGCGCCGGCAGGAAATATTTTAGCTCCAGCTCCGGCTCAGCTCCATATAAAATCACTAGCTCCGGATAGCTCCGGCTCCAGCTACGGAGCTGCTCTAGCAGCTTTATACTTTAGCGAGAAATAAACTAAAAGCTCATTTTCAACAAATTGAGATTTACTAGTTCGACAATTTTAAAAACCTGTTTACATTGAATTTTTTGTTTTTATCAGTGACTGAAAGAATTATTTTCTAATTTTTAAAGCTGATTTTCACTGATTTTTTTTTTTTTTTTTTGGTTTAGAGGTGCAAAATTTTTTGCTGATAACAAGTAAAAATTAATAAACAAGGGAGGGCAGGGGGTTTTAATAAGCTTAGGGAGGGTGGGAAAATTTTCCAAAAATTAATAAACGCCTCCCCCCCTTTTTTATTAAGGACTCAAGAGTATTGTAGTAACTAACCTTAAATAACTTAATAGCATGTCTATATTCATTCACGTCACATAGTGCAACCATGGCACCTGAAAATATTTAAAGTGATTAAAATTCAAATTATTAATGAAATAAAAAGTTACAACCAATTATGGAAACTCCAAAAGTTGACTCTAGGATTAAAGATTTTCATATCCATTAACTTACCTCATCATAAACCTTAATTTACCTGGATATAATGGTAATCTAAGATTTCTTAACTTATAGAAAATTTTTTTTTTTAAGTGTTAAAAAAAGAGTTAAAAATTATAAAAAAAATTTTTTTTTAAGAGTTCTAACCTATCAAATTTAAAAGTCTCTGATTAAAAAATGCATACAAATCATCATCAGCATAAACTACAGGTTAAAATAATGAATATTTAGCCCTAAATCCAAAAGTCTTTTTAAGGCTTCCCTGGTTACAACTAATCTTGTCTCAATAAAATATTATAAATATTAATCTTTAGTATTTTTTACCTATATCTGTGTAAGTGAACTGAAAGAAATGTTCCATAAGTACTTTATGAAAGCGTGTTCCTAATTCAATTAAAACAACTTCTAGATTTTTTCCATCCAATGCATCATAAAGACTTGGTACCAATGTTTTTATATAGCGGCAGCATGATATGCATGCCTAAAAAAAACTTGACAAATAAAAAAAATAACAAAGTATAAACTACCACAATTATGTTATATGGACTTAATATTTTACGGAAGTTTTTTTACATAAATGACTCACAGAAGTTTGGGTCATTGCACCATCTTCTCCATCTGGTCGAAAGTCAGACTTTTTCTGCTCCGAATTTAACAAAAACTTCATGTAATTAACCATACTTGACAAAACTCTAAAATTATATTTATTGATGTTAAACTAAGCAACACATATCAGGAAATTTTTTTTAAATAAAATTATATTTTCCAATATATTTTTATAAAACAAGTTAACAATACCGTTCCATTCCACTGTTTAATTTAGACTCAAGGTTGTCAACAAGCTGTTTTTTTTTTAGTGCACACTCACCATATATAGTTGATGACCTAAAAAAAAGCACAAATAAATTATGAAGAATTAATAAAAAACCAAACTATACAATGCAAGTAAGAAAGAGTAACTTTTAAAAATTTGCAGATTTGATTAAAATACATTGGATACATACCCACACATACACACAGGGGTGTACCCTCATGGTCGTCCGGTGGCACGGGACAACTCCTTTTTTTCCAAGGACGACTGAAATTTAAAAAAAAAAATGCCTGTCAGTAGCCCGGCAGGACGACCAGACAGTTTGTTACTTACAAAACTGTGTTAATTAATAAAACCATATTTTGATCCATGAAGATTTTATTCCTTGCGATTATTCTGAAGAAAGCTTTAAAAAGCATTTAAAGTAGTTTAACAATGAGTTCACTATGGTGCGTTATAATTTTTTATGAGTTATAATATGGTGCGTTATAATTTCACCAAATTTAACAAAAAGTAGTCGACACACGATTTAATATTTCGAAGTGCAACTGTACTGTTTATTTAAACATTGTTGTTATGTTTAAAATGAGTTTTAAAATTGCATTTTTTTTTATTTCCAAATGCAATTGTATCATTTTTCAAACCTTTCAGTCCATTTTGAATCACATTAATGGGCAGTTTAATCATTAATAATGCTGAATCTATTGTTTTTCATTAGTAAAATTAACTTTTACTTAAGCTTTTGTCATTAAAATTAACAAAGTAAAAAACATTATTAAGATGCACATGAAAAAAATGATTAAAATATTATTCATTATTAGAACGCAATTAATAATGCTCTTGGAAATTCTTTGTTCCTAAAAAAAAAGTGTTAGTATAATGAAAAATGTTTAAAAAATTAAAAATATTGTTTTAAAAATTCAACTAAATTAATTTGATTGAAGTTTGAGAGAGAATAATAGAATATTTTTCTATATATAAAACATTTCTTTGCAGTTTTGGCTTTCAACATTTTTGCTTCATGTAATGAAACCTTTGTTAAGATTGACAAAAAGAAACAAAATGATATTGACTATGACAAAAATGACAACTCATCTTTAATAAATTTTATTGATAACTATTATTAAATAAATTTCTTATTAAACGAATTTTAGTAGTCAGATGTTTAAATTTTTTTCTTCAGTATTTTCACCCGAGAAAAAAAAAAACAAAAACTAAAAACTTTTACACCAGACTACTGATTATCATTGCGGATGACTCAAATGAGAAATAAAAACTGTATTAGTCACCCGCAGGATGACCAGGAAAAACCAGAGGATGCAACACTGACACACACACAAGCACACATATAATTAATCGTTTTCTACAATATTTGTATTACTGAATAATTTATACTAATTTTCCCATTTAAAACATGAATCAAAAAAATCATATATGTATTAATTTTTTTCAAAAACATTCTTCTATTTCAATGAGATTTTGATTAATATAGTATATTGGAAACTTTTGTAACCTGTTCAAGGATATAATGATAATACTAATATGACATGTTTTGAACATCTGTCTGGTAACAAATAACAAGCTATTGTGTCAATTATTAAATCCATAAATAAGATGCTTTAATTAATATATTGACTATGGGAACCTAAAGGCAGAAAATAATAAATTTTTGGTCTACCATTCTTTATTTACTTTCTAATAAATGATTTAACTTTATATCTAATAAAATGTTACGTACAACTTTAATTAGGACAGTTACAAAGTTTTCTCTTTAGTCAGTTTAATAGCACTAATTGTTCAAGATAACAATGTTATAGACCATCATTTCAAAACACAGTACTTTAAAAAAAAAAAAACACGTCTGTAAGTTAGTATTTCTATATTACAATAAAACACATCAGCAAGTTATGTATTTACATATGACAATAAAAAATTTTCTGTCTGCTTCCAATAGCAGAACCGAAAATTTTAAAGCACAGAGTAAAAAAACATAAAAATGGAAAAATTAATGAAACTTTAAAAAATTAATGATTTTTAATTGTATAAAGTTATGAAACAGGCTTTTCTAATTATTTATCTCAGATATAAGGTACCAGCTTTCTTTTTTTTAAATTTCAAATTGTTTTTTAAATCATAATTTTAAAATATATAAATGATATTTATTCTTACTTATTATTTATAGCAACCTACTGGTATTACACAATTTTGTTATTTTATTCATTTATATAAATGTATGAAATGATATTACATAGAACTTCATTAATTTTTAGAATTTCATTAAAACAATTATTTCAAAATCTAATTGTACTAAACCAATCATACTTATTTTTTAAACTTGGAATTTTATTAAAAAATTATAAAAATTCATTAGTATAAAAAAAGTAAACAAGGTTTTTATTTTTCACTTGTATTAAAAATTAAAAAAATATTTAAATTAAAATTTTTAAAGTATTTAACATTTAAAGATCAAAAAATAAAACAACTCACCCTACAGTTCTTACTATAAAATCTGTGAAATGTTTCTCAATTAAATGAAAAATAGTATTTGATTGATACAACACAGTGAGAAACCTAATGTCTGGTGGTGTTTTTGGTTCAATTGGTGGTAAATCTACAATATAAGAATAATAGAAAAACTAACAAAGTATTTTTACATTAGGATTACATACATATATACATACATACATACATACATACACACATACATAGATACACACATACATACATACATACATACATACATACATACATACATACATACATACATACATACATACATACATACATACATACATACATACATACATACATACATTAATACACATAAATATGCAAAATCTCTTGAACAGTCACTAAAACACAATATTTAAATTTGTGCACATATCTTTTAAGGTCTTATTACATAAAAGTTAAATGATTTGTAAAAAAAATTTTAACTTTATAATTACATTGCAAATGAACATCAACAGCATACTCAAAGTGCTCTTCTCCAAGATATTTTAAAAACAATTTAAAAATACGAAAAACATTGTTTGGTAATTCCGATAATGGAGATAACTAAAAATATATATATATATATGATGAATGAAGATGATAGTTTTATCTATTATTATTACATCAATTACCCTAGTCAACTAAATAGTTTTAATTGGTCTCAGAATTCTTATTATCACAGAATATTATAGGATTCTATAGGAATTTTTGAACTTTTACATGATAGATTGTTTTTAATTTAATATTTAAATTATTAGAATTTTTTTTCTCTTTTTATTAAGTGAAATCTTTGGTATTTGAATAAATGAAATTCTGATTGTTTACACCAGAGGAGAAAATGTTCCATAGAACTTCTATCATACAATTTTATTCTTATAGAAATTGTGTTGATATATTTGACATCCATAGAAGTTGTGCTAATATATTTAACATCCATAGAATTTCAATTTTTCAATTTATGTAGAAAATGTACAAAAATATTTTAATTTATGTAGAAAATGTATAAAAAAAAAGTCTATAAAATTTCTATAGACTACTAGAAAAAGTAAATTTGGAAAGGAATTTTAACTATAGAAATTTTAAATAATTCAACTACAAAGCATCTATAGTAAAAAGACACCAATGTAAGTATATATATATATATATATATATATATATATATATATATATATATATATATATATATATATATATATATATATATATATATATATATATATATATATATATATATATATATATATATATAAAAATACATAAATATATATATATATATATGTATATATATATATATATCTATATTTATATATATAAATATATATATATATATATATATATTTATATATTTTTATATATATATAAATATATATAAATATATATAAATATACATAAATATATAAATATATATATATATTTATATATTTATGTATATTTATATATATAAATATATATAAATATATATATATATATATATATATATATTTATGTATATTTATATATATAAATATATATAAATATATATATTTATATATATAAATATACATAAATATACATAAATATACATAAATATATATATATATATATATATATATATATATATATATATATATATATATATATATATATATATATATAAAACCCTCAGAAGGGCCCGCATTCGGCAATGCTGACCTAAAAGTGTTTAAGGTTGGAAAAAAATTGCCGACCTTGTTTCTCTGTCTTATATTAACCCCTTCGTGTTAAATTTTTTTTGCCGACCTTATGCTGACCTCTAATAGTTTAAGGTCTTCATTTTTTTAATTGCGAGGGTTGATATATATATATATATATATATATATATATATATATATATATATATATATATATATATATATCCTATACTAATATCGATTATGGTAAAAAACAGTTTTTAAAAACAATTTTTGTTTAAAAGTTACAAATCACTTTATCACAAAACCATTAAAACAATTGAGGAAACTAAGTTTTATTGTTTTTTAAAAAACCACAAAAACACAACTCAATGATTAGAATGTTGTTAGAATGTTCTATATATTCTTTGAACATAACCAGCAATATATACAATTGAAAGCAATAGATCTGCTTGAACTTTATCTGTAAATTCTAGCAAGTTATCTGCTTAAACTTTATCTTTAAATTCTGACAAGTTATCAAATTTTTTGCAGTCCTGCTTACATAAATTTCAAAATAATTATTACAAAAATGACCAGATAAAAATCAAATCTATTTCTAATCATTTGAAAAAGTTTTGCAATGATAGTTTGAGGAGTATTAAAAGCAGTTCCTGACAAAGTTTGCTGAAACCTTTTTCTAATGAATTGGTTATGAAACACTTCAGGACAATGTAGCCATTTTCACAATCCAAAGAACCCCTTTTTAAGTTAACTAACTCCTACATACATAAGGAATATATTCAGAAGTATCTTTTGTAAGCTGCGCAATACAACAATTTCAACCATATCCAAAAAGAACAGCAATCTTAATCAATGATGACTGCATGATGCATCTTATGCTTTTCAAAGACTAATTAAACAACAAAAACCTGTTCTTGTCATCTCTGCACCAAGGTGCAGAGATGATGAGATTCACTTTTAATTATCATTTTAAAAACTCAATCTTTCACATTTAGTTGATTGTTAATTGTTTCAATAATTGGTTTATATTGTTTTAAAAAAAAATCAGAATATAAACAACTGATTGGAATCATTTTTACTAAAAACACTGGTCCACCAAATAAACATTTTACAATTAAAGCTAACACCCTTCTAGCAAGGAGACTGGGTTGATCAGTAGAATGTCCGAGCAATCGGGTTCAAAAATAAAAAAAAACGAGAAAATAAAACAATCGGATTCCATAATAAGTTTATGTGGATTTGATACTTCATCAAACAGCAATAAACATGTTGTGTATTTTCAATACTAATAAAAAAAATTATCTTGTGATCTGACCTTGAAAGTCATTCTTGTAAAAGTTCTAATAGTTGATAATTTATACTTATTAGAAATATGGCTGTACAGTTTTATTAGAAATATGGCTGTACAGTGACCTAGATATAGCAAAATACTCAAATACACAAGCAATTATATCAGAAGAGTAAGTAAATTAAACAAATTTTTTCTTAATACCAAATATTTTTATTTTTTAAGTATCAAATGATCTCATTAAAAAACAAAAAATACTTACAATATGTCCTTATAGAAGAATGAGAATATTGCTGATCTAACATGAAACAAGTTATAGAAGAATGAGAATATTGCTGATCTAACATGAAACAAGTTATAGAAGAATGAGAATATTGCTGATCTAACATGAAACAAGTTAAGACTAAATTCCTACTAATCGAAAACTTTGCAATACAACATACAAATTATTATCATTTATGTTGTATACTATAAGATCATCACTTTGCAAGAGCCTCTCCTTGATACTATTAAACACTTCATAAACATTAAATAAAACTTTTTAGTTGCTGTGTAAAAAATGGTACACACACTCACTGTGTGTACCATTTACCATTGTAAAACAATTGCTGAAAATTTGTGCTAAGACTAATTGCTGTAGAGTATTACCAATGCAAAACAAAAATAATTCAATTCCATGTTAGTCTAGCCATATACAATCAACTGCCAGTAGAAAGATATCATGTTGCCAAGACATGTATTTCTATAATCCCACGCATTTGATATATTTTATAATTTATCTTAATGATTCTGCAAAAAACGTCAGAATTGATGAACTTAAAGATTTTCTAACTTAGCTTAGATATTGCAAAATATATTAGTATATTAACAATATTTTTATCTCTTGAATAATTTTTTGTAATATTACATTTTATTTTTAGGAAATCATAAAACACTACAACATAATAATTACTTGAAGTATATAAAATTTATAAGGCTTCCTCATAATAATCAGTGCAACTTTCTTTTTGGGGGAGGAACAAATACAACTTTGACCACAAACTTCAGAGTTGTTGCTCTTCAACCATCAGTTATTTTTAAATAAAAATTTAGTTTTTTTATGAAACTTTCAGTTTTGGTAATAATTCATGCCAAACTTTTTTTTTTTTTTTGTATAAAAGATTTTTTTAAGTCTTTTTTTTGTAAACAAAAAAAGAGTTATAAAAAAAGGTAAACAAAAAACAAAAATAGTAAAAAAGGTTGTATTAAGTTAGTAAAAACTTTTTAAAAAAATATTTTTTTTTAATTATTTGCAGTTCAAATAATTAAAAATAATAGGTTTATCATTTCACTTTTACATAATTAAATACAAGAAATGTTAAAAAATAGGAAATATATAAAGAAATATATAAATGTTAGAAGGAAGTATATAAAGAAATGTTAGAAGAAAATATATAAAAAAATATTAGATGGAAATATATAAAAAAATGTTAGAAGGAAAAAAAAAAAAATATTGGAAGAAAATATATAAAGAAACTTCTAAAATTTTATTTTTATGTAGGTGAAAAGAATTTCTGCTTGATGACAGTAAATGACTGTTTATCAATTTCTTTATTTGATAATCCCAAAAATTGAAATAGCTGACTAACCTTTGAAATAACTGAAAATACTCACCATTTCAGCGCGTCGTATAGAAAGTTTATTCTCCTGAAGTAATGTTAGTGCAACATCTTGAGATAAAAGATTTTCTTTAAGCATGCTTTTGTCACGACCAGGAATTTTTTTGTGCAATTCCTTTAAGCTATCAGGTATTTCAGCAATAAAACTAAAAAAATCACAACCACATAAAATATAACCATATATAAAATTAAAAAAAAAACAAAAACAAAAACAGAACAACTAAAATTGAAATTAAATACTTTTGTCTAATCTCTTTTTTGACATGACCAATACTGTTGTAAAAACGATTAAGGGTTGAAATCGATTCCTCCTCTAAATACTGTAACTCGTCCCTTAAAGTAAGTTTTAAGGTCGATAAGACAAAATTAAATATGCTTAATTTAAAATGTAAATAAAAATATAGCTATTTACTCCCATCCTCAAAAATTCGTTTTTTAAAAAAAAAATTTTAAGTTATAAAAAATGTTTATTTGAAAAAAATTACTAAATGCTTTAAAATAAAAATTTAAACTTTAACAAAAATAAAAAAACAGTTTTATGTTTAGGAAAATACTTTAAAGCCCTTCCAAGAACTCCCTAAATAATACTTTATTTAGTACCTGATTAATATTCTAATTAGTTAATCAAAATAAACTTCAAAGTAATAAAACCTTAGAAAAATTATTTTCTAATATATTATATAAAAGCCATCTTTAGAAGTAATAGCCTAAAATGACAGCAGTGTTTCATACAAAGAGGAATAAGAGAAAAATCAGGAAGAAAATGGCAAGCACAATAAAGACAATCTTACTAGATAAAAACCTTACAATGGATTAAACATATGGTTTCCATAAGAAATCAGTTGTGAAAGATAATCTTAGATGTCAAAAAAGGTTCAGTAAAAATGAAGCAGTTATGAAGCATCAACAATTATTGCAATAATGATTAGCACAACTGAGATTAAAATTCACTGCCACAAGCTGTCACAGAAAAAAGATCACATTCAAAATTGCCTCCCTGTTCTAAGAAATTAAAAATAAACAAAATGAATTTCTGGTGTAACCTGTTTTTTTAATTGTAATTGAATATATGGGGCAATTTGAATAACATGACATAATAAAATTATAAAATTGAAATAAAATTGTAGAACCAAACAATTTTACTTTACAATTAAAATTGTAGAATCAAACAATTTTACATTTCATTTAAAATTGCAGACTCAAACAATTTTACTGTACAAATAAAATTGCAGAATCAAACAAGCAGTTTAACGCAAACACTTCAGTAATGCCTTTGTATAAATTTACATAAACAAATTTAAAATATTAATATTGTTTACATAATAAATAAGTCAACATAACAGCATAATAAAAAAGTTGTGACTTTAAGTTTCAATATTTGATATTAATGATTCAAGAATTTATTTGGTTTTTCCAATAAACATAATAATATTAAGAATTCATAAAATAAATTTTATGAATTCTTAATACTATTATGTTTATAAATTTTTGAAACAATACGAATCATTATGTTAAATGAATTTTTTTTTGTTGCTGTTGTTGTTAAACAAATAAAGTTTTATTAATAATACAAGTATTATTAATACTACAAATAAAAACTTTTTATCTCTTTAAGTAAACTTATTAACTTATAGTTAAATAAAAACTTTTTATCTCTTTAAGTGAACTTATTAACTTATAGTTAAATAAAAACTTTTTATCTCTTTAAGTGAACTTATTAACTTATAGTTAAATAGCTCTTAAGAAATACTAAACCTTATCAAAGGTAAACTCACTCAATGTAGCGCTTTAGGTAATTAGAAAACAAGGGCTTGGTAATTCTTTCAAGAAATGTGGAGTCTGATCCAAGTCTTAGTTTGCATAATTTTTTGTTGATTTCCTTTGTTCTACAAAAAAAAAAAAAAATTTCTTTAAATTCATTTTTTTAATTTATAATCAAGTCTTCTCAGGAAATGCGCACAGTCGCACATCTTATATGACCACGTATATAAAATTTTGTTTTGACATCTTGGACTCCTTGACTCCTTGCATGCTTTAAGTTAGCACATCTAAAAAATGCAGCTGAATAAACAAACGTAAATTTAAACTAAAATTAAAAACAAATAAACTATAAATTAAATAAAAAATAAATAAATAAAAATATACTAAACTAAATTTAAAAATTAACCAATTATAAAATGAATAAAAAATTATGAAATTAAAATATTAACTAGAAAAAATAAGATCATAAAACAATATATGCTTTTATTTTAATCCAAAAGTCACTACAAAGAAAAAATGAATGAATTGAATGAAATAAAAAAATCTTATAAGTTACTTAATCCTTTAATACTTTAAAGCTTAATGATTTAAAAATTTGAAAATAATATTTTTGAATGTCTACAAAACAAATAAAACATAGAAAATTGATCCCTCAACCAATGCCGATATAACAGTCGCACCTCATAAATGACACAATTAATCAACCTATGCATTATATCAACTGGTGATATAGGAAAAATTGTTAGCTTTAAAATATTAAATGAAATGCTTTTAAATCAATTAAGTTTGAATTATTAATAGACACTTTTAAATTCAAAAATATTTTGAGAAACTATTCACCAAAATCAATTCTATAAGTTTACCTGCCATAAAGATATGATAATTTTTTTAAATATGTTTCTTCTTCCATTTTATTAGGCAATTGCTTGTAAATATAACCCTACAATATAGTAATATATTTTACAAACAATAAGCAATATTGTAACATAAAAATTAGTTTATTTTTTGGGATATATATATATATATATATATATATATATATATATATATATATATATATATATATATATATATATATAAAAACACATATATACATACACATATAAGCGCGTTAATAAACCAGACCAGAAAAAGTTTACAAAGTTAAATAATTTATTTTCTTCTTATATGCCTGCCCAAATCAAACCCTCAGTTGATGTAGCAGCACTCCCTTGCGAGTCAGGCTATTTGTTAGTCCATGTAGGACCATTCCGTTGCGAGTCAGGCTATAAGATAGTCGATGTAGCAACACTCCCTTGTAGCAGCAGGCTATAATTTAGTCAATGAAGGAATGCTCCGTGCACGTTTTAAAAATATATTTTAATAAAATAACAACAAAAACACCATCAATTAAACTTTCTAGTCATTATTATTGCTGTTTTTTTAAAAAACAATAAAATTTAATGTACTTCCGCATTAATTTAATTTAATTAAAAATTATTTTACAATAACAGTGATTTTAAGTTAAGTATAAAAATGCATTATTTCAACTGTTTTGTTTTATATTAACATGTTTGGCATCAACTTTGATACCATTATCGGTATCAACTTTGATTCCATTATAATCCTGAACTAATTACTAATATCATCTGATAGGTAACCAAATAATATTGGTTAACATAAACAAAACATTTAAATTTTGGATCAAATTATATATTCAATTATTTTCAAAAATTATTAAATTAAAAAAAAAATGCAGGGAAAAAACAGGGATAGGAAATTTTTTACTATGAATACAGTTGTAACTTTATATTTATAAAATTTGTAGTTACTTTCTCCTATTTAAAAGTATTAAGAGATGATTATTG
>NC_061160.1:29024849-29182349 GCF_022113875.1 Hydra vulgaris | reverse complement strand
ATATTTCACATTTATTGCATGTTCAATTTTAAAATTGATATTAACTTTATTTAGCAAAAACAACAACAAATGTCGTTTAACTACAAAAGAATTACAAAAGATTACAAGCGATTGCAGGCTATCATGGTAACGAAGAATACCAATAATTATAAGATGTTTTTATGACTATGGTTCATTGAAACATTTATATTTGCTTTTATGTTTTAAATTCAAGCAAGCAGTGAATCTAGTTTTCTTGTTTTTTATTTTATTTTTAGTACCAGTTTGTTTTAATAAAAAAAACATTCTTGTTATTAAATGTATTTAATTTACGTTTTATTAGTGATGCACCAATGGCAAAGGCCAATTGTGATAATAATAGGTTTTAATGTATTTATATAAGGGTATTATATTAATATTAAGGATAAAAGGGCGAAACTTTTAAAGAAATAGCCAAACCAAACAAATTTGTAACCAAACAAATTTGTAATTTTTTAAATTGTACTTTATTTTTTATTTTATTTGTTTTATTTATTTTTATTTATTTGAATTTTCATGCTATATTTTTCTATACAGTGTTATGACCGAAGATATTGTTGGCTTAGCATAGGAACAGCCACAAATAGTCATTAAGACTAATCCAAAGTAGCGTCCGTAATTGATCAACATTTTTGCACACAGAAGTACTATTCAAGTGCTGAGTTGGCGATGGCAGAATTGAACCCGTATCATACAACAGTCCGGGTTTTATCATTTGATGCTCTAACCAAATAAGCCATCCAGCCATTACTTCTTACTAAATTTTTTTTTATAATATAAAAAAAAAAGTTCTGTTGTTGGAACGCATTGCAAAAAATTATTTGCAAATTTTGAGAAATTAATTTTTTTTTCTGAGCAATTTTAAGGATTTTGGGAAAATCCTAATTCTTAAAAAGTTTTTTCCAAGAGACATTTTTGCAGTTATAACAATAGCCGCAATTTTATTTCAAGTTTTAAACAATAAACTACAACTTTTTGTTATTTTTCTATTAGTTTTTAATAGTAATTTTCAATAATTTTTATAATTAAACTTTAATTTTTATTTTATGAGCTTTTGAAAATACCGCTTTGTACGGGGCTCCACAGGATTAGTTTACACACTATATATATATATATATATATATATATATATATATATATATATATATATATATATTATATATATATATATATATATATATATATATATATATATATATATATATATATACACATGTATACACACATGGATGGCAAACTTCAAGCTTAAAACTGTTTCTTATTTAAACTTAAAAAGGAAAAAAATTAATTTAACATGTGCTATAAAAAAAATAAACTTGATTATTATGTAATATCATGATAGTAAAAAATAGAAAAACAAAATTAAACAGTACAACTGAATAAATAAAGTTAAATTATAAAAGTCATCTAAAGTTAAATTATAAAAGTCAAACAGTTTGTTGCTATAGAGGAACTTTCGTCAAAATTTTTATCTTCCATGACATTTTTATTCAAAAAGAAAAAGGGAAATAAATAAACTTTTATAGTAATTATATAAAAGTAATTATTTATAAAAGTCAATTATTTTTATAAAACGATGATATATTAAATAACAGTTTTTTATTTTGTTGTTTTATTAAAGCAATTGATTAAATAAAAACATTTTATTATTTAACTAATAACTTAATTATTAAATGAATATAAAAATAATATGAAAATTAATTTGAAAAAAAAATTTAGGATGAAATAAAGAATTTTTTTTTCAACGCCTGTTTTTCTGCTATTTTAAATCTAAAAAAAATATTTTTTCCTGGAATGAAGAAGCAACAAGATAAAAAACAAATATTTCCCCCTGAAATGAAGAAGTAACAAGATAAAAAACAATTATTCCCCCCCCCCCCCCGGGAATGAAGAAGCAACAACATAAAAGTTCAGTGGAAATATCAAAAATTATCATAAAACATAATAATTTTTATTTCTCGAAAAAAATATTTTTATCTTGCATGTACAATACCATTTAGGCAACTACCCGTGTTATAAATAGCCTGTCTAGTCCATTTTAAACATGCTATTCATAGTGCCTGCACTCCTGAAGTAACATATTCAATGCACTCCTAAAGCAATATACATTATTCATGTATTTATATCCATTTACAATTTAAATATATATACATATAATACATATATAGCTATCATTATAATGCAAATTTTATTATCTTTTAGGAAATGATTTTATCCAGTTTGATTAATAATTAAATATTTAAGTTTGATAAAAATTATTTGTCCTCAAAGAACAAAAAAAAAAAAAAAAAAATGATTATCAATTGTTCTACAATTTTTTTTTTTTTGATAGATATGACATATAAACGACGATCAATAAACAACAAAAACAATTGTTAACAACTTTTTAAGTATCCTTTTATAAACTGCAGTTTTTTTTATTATCAATTTGAAATAAAAATGTTAACTGATCCACATGTTTACATACATTTTTTATAAAAGTGAATAAGCTACTCACAGCTAACTTCTTTTCAAAGACGTATTGGACAAACTTGGAGATGACATGTTCTGCATTATGTTCAAAAACTTTAGTAGATATATCTTGAACTTTATTGCAGGCCAGAAGTATATCTTCAAAAATATCTTCGGATGTAAATAATTCCTATTATTAAAAAAATTAATGAGATTTATTATCATTTATAAATACCTCCACAAGCATACCATCTATCTTATTTAAAAATTATTTATTTTTATTATTATTTAACAGCTGTAGTCATAAGGAGGGATTTGAAGTCCCAAACAGGGCACTGGTTTTAAAGGTCACAAAATCACTATTCCTAGTTTTTAATGTCCAGAACTAAAAATGTTATTAAACTCATAGACTGCGTGGGTAAAAAATACAGGAAATTAAAGACTTGAAACCAATTATTTTTCAGTCTAAAGTAATAAAGTACCTAGCTGCTATTTTACATAAGAACTCTTGTTTCAAAGGTTCCTGTACCCAAAATGCTTTGAAAATATCCTTTAAAACGCAATTTTTTTTTTTTTTTTATAACAAAAAAGATCATTTGGAACTTTTAAAAACAGACTTTGGACTTATATTGGTTATAAAGGAATTTAAAAATTTAAATGCAGTTTTGTTGTTGAATGTACCTCAACCTGTTTAATTTACCATGACTGTAATATTTTCTTATATAATAAAATAAAAAATATTTTTGAAAAATTTGTAATGAATTGTTATACTTTATAAATACCTTACAATATAAACTATGCAAAACATAAAATTATGTTTTTTTATTATATAATATTAATACTTTTTATTATTATTTGTTTTATATTTACTAATTTATATTATTATTGTACTTATAGTAGTTTCATAATCATAATCGTTATTTTACATTGAGGATGAATTTATGATTTCATAACTTGTAAAATGAAAATGATTTAATGATTTCATATTATGAAAATGATTTGAAAATTAATGGAAACTTAAAAAATAAATAATTTTGAAAAAAAATTTCAAAGCAAATGTTTAGAAATATTAAAAAGATTGAGAAAAAACTTAGAACTTTAGAAAAATTAAATAGAACAGAGAAAATAATCTTATTAATAAGATAGTGGTTGCAACTTTAAGGTGATTGGAAATTTTATAAAAAATAGTTAAGAAAACATTACCTCTACGGCCATTTTAACAAGTTCTTCGTAACATAAGTGATAATTCTAAAATAAGACAAACATTTATTTTCAATAAACTTCTAACATGTGACTTAATATTATGCTTTTTAATAGAATTTCTTTTTGTTTTACATCTTAACAATAGGTTTATGTGCTTTATGTGTTCATGTAAATTGTTAAGTGTATTGTAATTTCTTATCATGTCCTACTTTGTAATGTCCTACTAGTATACTATCTTGTAATGTCCTACTTTGTAATGTCCTTCTAGTATACTATCTTGTAATGTCCTACCCTGCAATGTCCTATCTTGAAATGCCCTACATTGTAATATCCTAAATTGTAATGTTCAACCTTGTAATGCCTTATCTTGTAATGTCCTACCTTGTAATGTCTTACCTTGTAATGTCTTAACTTGTAATGTCCTAGTATGTCATTTCCTATTTTGTAATGACCTATCTTGTAATGTCCTACATTGCATTCAATTTTAAAATAGTTAAAACACTTTTCTAATGCTTCTTATTTTTAATATAATTAAAAAATAATTTTATATTTGCATTACAAAAATATCATTTAATTTTTGTGAGTTTGAAAGAACTATTTTTTAATATGATACTTTTATACCATTATTAATAAAAAATTATAAAAATATAAAAATATAAATATAAAAATATAAAAAAATATAAAAAAATAAATATAAAAATATAAAAAAATATATAAAATATATAAAATATATAAATAAAAAATATATAAATAAAATAATATATAAAAATAAAATATAAAAAATTAAAAAATATAAAATATAAAAAATTAAAAAATAAAAAATAAAAAAATATATAAATAAAAAATATAAAAAAATAAATAAAAAAATATAAAAAAATAAAAAATAGATTAGAAATATTTTACGCCCATCCCCATAGAAACAAATTAAAATGTATTATTCCATCCCATTGTAACAAATCATTATAATACATATGTGTACTCAGAAAAATATTATAAAATAAATTTTATTTCTAAACATGTTTAAAAAAACAAAACAAATAAAAAAGTAACAAAGATTACCTTAAAGGGAAGTAATGTTTTAGCACTTCGTGTCATCTTGTCAATATCTTTAATTTTATATGCATTAACAAATTCTCTCATGAGATCACATTCAATAGTAGAATACTTTTCTGCAAAATTATTAATTGATATTGTAAAATTATTAATTGATATTGTAAAATTATTGATTGATATTGTTAAATTATTAATTGGTATTGTAAAATTATTAATCGATATTGTAAAATAATTAATTGATATTGTAAAATTATTAATTGATATTGTAAAAGTATATAATCAATAGAAATAAAAGTCAAACAACAGCCTAACATTCTCTAACAGAAGAAGTAAAAGACAATTAACAATGTTAATGGATCACTGCACAATTTAAAAACAAATAAAATAAAAAAATGCTATCAAATCAAATAGAAATCTCCTAATTCTTGAGAAATAAGCTACCTTGAATTTTTCTTTGAACTCGTTCAAATCTTAAAATATAAAAACACCAAACTAACTTTTAATCATGATGTATGACAAATTATTCAATAAAGAATTTTTTTTTTCATGTTCAAGACATGAAAAAGCAAAAACATTAAACAAATTTTATATTAAACTCATTTAGAAAAATAAAAATGTAATCAAACTTTGATTAAAAATTTAATACTTTTCTTTGGGAAGTTCATCTGCCACCATGAGTAACTGATGAATAACAGCAGCAGCCTCATGTAGCTTAAACAAATTGAAAAATAGAATAATATACAAATCACTTTCACAAAATGTTTATTTGAACAATAATAAGTTTATTGAAAAAATAAATTAGTTTATAATGAGGTTAGTATTAACTGTTAGTGTAAAGATTTCTCTCTTCAAAAATAAATTAGTTTATAATGAGGTTAGCATTAACTGTTAGTGTAAAGATTTTTCTTTTTAAAGAAATGAAGCAACATCTCAAAATGGCTTTAAGTTTTATTTTAATAAAAACATTATATAAATAAAAACCTTCAACTCTGCCAAACACTTTTTTAAAGTCTGCATTATAAAAATAATAACAAAAAATATATCCCTTATTCAAAAATTAAGTACTTGGTTATATTCAAGTACCTTATTTTTCATAATAAAGTTTTTACTATAACAACACCTTCAAGTAAGAAAAATACTATTTAATAGAAGAACTGCAATATAAGCTAATATAAGATAATGCTTTGAAGACTTCACAACACATTTTATTGTTAATGAAACACATTCTGTTGTTGAAAGAACATGAAAAGTTAAAAATAAACTTTGACTTACAATTAAATGGTTTTATTAGTTTTTGTTTAATTTTAAAACATCCTAAAGTTTCAATCAATTTTTATTACACTTAACTTTATTTACAACTTTTATTTCATTTTACTTACTTTTGCTTTGTCATTGAATAAAGGAGAGAGTTCTTTTCCTGAATGAAATTCATCAAAATATTTCATAGCATGTTGAGTCTCTTGAGCACGCTGTCGAGGAATGCTAATATTTTCTAACTGATCTCCAAGGTGTACTACTTTTGTAGCTACAGAGTTAATGCGATCATCAAGATCATGAAATGTAGACATTGCATTCTATATTCAAAAAAATATATATTTAACAGAACTATATTGCTTAGAAAGACGTATCAGTCGTAGATTTTTACCTTGTATTGCTTCTCTACATCTGAAGCTTTTTCTTTATGCTTCTGCTCATGTTCTGAACAAATCCTTTCTAGTTTTGAAATTTGAGCAGTTGTTAACTCACTCTGAGTTTGGAGATTTTTTATAGTTTCAAGAAAATGATCACGAAGTTTTAAAGGATCAAAGCCTTCTTGACCACCTTTTGTACCACCCCCAAGTACATTGGCAGAAATTCTCTCAACAAAGTTTGCAGAGTCAAAAGGTTCCTTAAAAAAATTAGTATATATTTAAAAATTTATTTGTGATTTTTTGAGATTTTTAAATAAAATTAACTTTAAAAAAATTACTCCAAAATCTTCACTTTTATAATTAACAGCCATTTACTTTTTAAAATCCTAAAATAAGGAAAACAATTATTGTTACTATTAAAATAAAAATTATAGTTATTTCTATCCTAATAATAGATAGATGATGATAATAATGATGATGATGATGATGATGATGATCATCATCATCATCATCATCATCATCATCATCATCATCATCATCATCATTATCATCATCATTATTATCATTTACTTTTTAAAATCCTAAAATAAGGAAAACCATTATTGTTACTTTTGGAATGGAAATCATAATTATTTCCTACAGGTTGATAGATGATGATAATCACCATCATCATCATCATCATAATTGCTTTGATTGATGATGCCTAAAATCAACAACAATTCCACTCTTGATTAAAAATTGACCACTCTTGGTTAAAAAAACGCTACAAATTCTTGGTTAAAATATTTTTATTCAAAACAAATGACTTAATTTTATAATTTATACTGTATATACAACAACATGAACAATAATGAACAATAATGAGAACAATATATGAACAGTAATAATAGATAAGCATTGTATGAAGTTTTTAAAAAAGGAAACCAATCACATAAAAATGTATTTTTTTTAAAGTTTAACCAGTAAAATGTACAAATTTTCATTAACTTTATTAAGTTTTTATTTATGTTTATAAATATGAATAAAAAAAAAAAAAAAAAAAAAAAAAAATGAAACATATATCAAGTTAATTAGGTAATAAACATTTATTTTGTATTTATTAAAATTTTACTTTTTGTATTTGAATTTTAATAGTAAATGACTTGCTACCAGTAAAAAACTGATTATTAAAATATATCTCTATTATTACATTTTTAAAAAGTCTTTAAAATAAAGTGCATATTAAATAAACAATTTACAAAACATATAAAATAATTTAAAAAATTATCAGAAATGCGAAAACTTAAAAATAGTTTACAATAAAACAAAAACAAAGATTCAAAAAATGCGCACATATTCATATATAAAACTGAAAAAAATAAAAAAATTTAATTTAAACAATTATTCAACTTTTTTTAAAAAAGAATAAACTTTATTATAAATGAAAATCAGAAGAATGACTATATTGTGACTGAAAATTCTCTGTTTCATCAGAAAAATTGCATGCAGTTTTACTATCACTAGTTGAGAAAACCATTAGAGATTCTTTATCAAACTTATGATGTAAATTTTCATTAATTTCTTGTTTTGCTTTTTTACATGAGCTTTCATGCTGTTGTATTTTTCTTTTACAAGATATTTCTTTGTTCATACAAATTGGAATATCGTCAAGTGATCTTTCTTTGTCAGAACCAGAAGAACTACCTGGAGAACTATTTTCATTAGAGTGCTTTAATTTTCTTCGCTTTGCTAAGGGTGCGCTTGCAACATCCATTAGTGTCACAGTGTGGACTTTGTGGAAAGCATTAAGCGCAACTTTAAACGCTTTTTCAATTTGATTTCTTGAACTTCCTAAAACTCCTGGAGTCAATAATGGTGTAGATGGAACATCAACACGCCCTGTTAACCATTCATGCTGAAGAATATCATTAATTGTTAATCTTTTACTTGGATCAACCATGAGAAGTCCTTCAGAAAATAAAGAAAAACTACAACATAAATTAGTTATTATTTACAAAGAAACAATAAGTTTTAACTATAAAAAATTAATTACTATTTACAAAGAAGCAATAAACTTTAATTACAACATTAATTACTTACTATTTATAATAATTCTAATTACAAAAATTACAACTTATTTTAATACCTTTTATTAAATGTTTTGCAGATGTTGAAACACCATGCCACTCATAACTATCAAAAGAAATATTACCAGACATAATTCTCTTGATCATTGAAATTACTGATTCATTTGTGTAATTCTTTGGTTGAAAAGGAACTTTTCCTGATAACATAGTGTACTAAAATAAAATATTCATTTAGATAAATAAATTATATTTAAAATAAAAATAAAAAAATTAACAAAATTTTTTATTAATCACCAAAATTACTCCAAGACTCCAAATATCAACAGAGTTGTCATATGTAGCTGTCTGATTACTTGTAGCATTACGTAGAATTTCTGGAGCAGCATATGTTAGCGTAAAACATGGTGTTTGTAGTGGATTGTTTCCATGAATTCGTGCAAATCCAAAATCTACAAGTTTTAATTCAGCTGGATCAGAAGAATCAGCAAATAATATATTCTAAAATAAAAACATAAAAAAACTTTTAATTTACTAACTTTGAGTAACTTATAATAAAAGTAAAAAAAGAAGTTAACCTCTGGCTTCAAATCTCTATGCACAACACCAACATTGTGCATGAAACTTACAACAGATACAAGTTTACGCATTATAGAGCATGCTTCACTTTCAGAAAAGGTTGTTTTCTTTTTAATACGATCAAGAAGCTCCCCTCCTCTAAGAAACTCCATTACCAAATAAATATGAAACTAAATTTATTTAAAATTAATTGTACACTTCTGAAGTATAAAACTTTTTGTAATTTTAAAAAAATATTTAAAACAAATATTATTCAAAATTTTTATCAAAAAAGCTTAATTTCCATTATTATATAATAATTAACAGACATTTAAAAAAAAAAATTTTAGTTAATAAGTCTATGTTGTTTAGAGATGTACCGGAATTCTGACTGGAATTTGTGACTTTTAGGTCATTCCGGTTGCGGCCGGAATCACAATAAAAATTTATTTTTTACCTTTTTTTAAAGACACGTGGCACAAAGTGTTTAATTAAAATCACAAAACCGTTGTCCTACAGGACAATGAAGAACTATAGGTAAACCTAGGTAAAAAATACAAAATTCTTAACAAACACAATGTAATTTTATTTGCAGTAACCAATTATGTTAGGATTAAGAAGTTTGGAATTATTGTAGTGTAAAAAGAGTTATCTAGTTTTGTGCAACAAACAAGCTCTTTTTTTTATAAAAAATGTTACCTGCCTGTAAGAATAGTCTCATTTTAAATGTTACTTAAATTTTAAACAATTAAAATGTATAGGATGCCTAATATAGTAAATATTTTAATTTTAACCTAAATAGAAAAAAAGAAAAAAAAAGATGTAACTTTAGGTATAAATATGATGCAGATTACTTTCAGTAAATAAAATTATTAGAAAGAAATAATTTTACAACATATTAGATTTAAATGAAACAAGAATCAAATTAATGAAATAGGTTATATATATATATATATATATATATATATATATATATATATATATATATATATATATATATATATACTCATATAGTGTCGCTTTAAGAGCATTTTAATGTAAAAAAAGTCTCTTACGACTACAATTTTAATTACCTCGTCTCTAAAGCTGTTTTTGATTGTCATCGAAATGTCAAAGCAATTAATTTATGCGGAAGTACATTAAATTTAATTGTTTTTTAAAAAATTTTTAAAAAACCGCAATTATAACGACTAGAAAGTTTTTTTTAATTAGTGGTGTTTTTGTTATTGTTTTAATAAAAAACATTTTTTAAACATGCGTAAATGTTGCTACATCGACTATCTTATAGCCTGACTCGCAACGGAGTGCTGCTACATCGACTGACAAATAGCCTGACTCGCAACGGAGTGCTGCTACATCGACTGACAAATAGCCTGACTCGCAAGGGAATGCTGCTACATCGACTGACAAATAGCCTGACTCGCAAGGGAGTGCTGCTACAACGACTGACAAATAGCCTGACTCGCAAGAGAGTGCTGCTACATCGACTGAGGGTTTGGTTTGGCCAGGCAGTCTATCAATTAAAAAAAAAAATTTAATTTTTAAAACTTTTTCTGGTCTGGTTTATTAACGCGCTCTTTAAAACTACAGTTTATGGGAAATATTTTTTGATGCTACGCAAGAGACATGCAAGACTATATATATATATATATATATATATATATATATATATATATATATATATATATATATATATATATATATATATATATATATATATATTATTGGTTATAAATATATATTAAGTAGCCACGATGCTGAGGTGCAGGTTTTCACTTTTAATCTTGAAGGTAAAAAATTACATAAGGATAATTCTAGTTCGGGCCAGAATTCCGACAGGAGTTTAATTAACTATTCCGATAAACCGGGTTCTGGCCGGAATTCAAAATTTCTGATCCGGTACACCCCTAATGTTGTTAATACAATGAGATTGTTTTTGATTTGTAACACATTGACAGAAATTAAATAAGATCTTATTTTTTAAATTTTTACATAATGTTAATATTATATCTAGTTATTTTTATGTAATTACTTATATAAGTGGATCATAATCAACTGATTATGCTTATAGACACATAGGAAATATAAAGATCTTGATAATACACAAGAATGTACTCTAAACGTAAAAAATCAGATATAGAATCCAGTGGGAAAAATAAGACCTCAGTAACAAGTAATAAAGTGCTAGATCAGTGTTTTGTGTCATTTGTAGAAAAGAAATTTAATAGTCTTAGGCTATGGAGTTCGACAATAGTGTTGTTAGGTTTAGCAAAACAAATAATTTAACTATGTAAATATTCAATTATAAAAGTCCCAATAATTTTAAGAATTTTCAAACTAAATGGAGTATAACGAAAAAGCGATGAAAATGACGAAAAGAAAAAATATACATTAGAAATTAATTAAGATCTTATTTTTTATATTTTTACATACTGTTTTACTATAGCTAAATCAGAAAAATAACAATTTCAATGATTCAAAAATCCACAATTGAAAAACCAACTCTATGCAATTGCTTGATACTTCAATCACAAAGGGTTAAATAAAATGGTTCAACTAATACCACTACAATACCAACTACAAGTCTTAAAAACAGTATGAGTCAAGAAAACATAAAGACAGAAGAAAACTCCAAAAATGTTTGAGAAAAAAAAAAAATGAATTCAAGCTTCTTAAGTATGAACAAACAGTTACAGTAATGTACTTAAATTAACTTGAAAAAAAAATTGTTTTGATTCTGGGACTAATTACATTTCAAACAAATAAGCTAACATAATTTAACAATTTAAACAAACTTAATTTAAGCCTGATTTAAATTATGTGTCAATTCTGGACAAACAGTTATAGCTTCCATGCTGTTTAACACATTAGTTAAATACTGTAACTTTGATGTAACTTTGTTTAATGAAATGAAGGCTCACTTGCAATCATGGTAGTTGCTGTTTAAAAGAGAGAAAGAAAAGAAAGAAAAAAATAAAAAAATAAAAATAATAATAAAAAAAAAGAGAAAAGAAAAAAAAGATGCAAAAAACAATCACAATTCTGTAGCACAACTTAATATAACTTGCTTTAACCATAAAATTTAATATTTAAAAAAATGAAATTTTTTAACATAAAATAAAGTTAAAAAAAGAATATACCTCATCTTCATGTATTTCATGAAGCTGAACAACATTTGGATGATTTTGACAAAGTCTTAATGACTGAACTTCACAAGAATGATCAAAGCTATAACATTATAGCATTATAACATTATACAAAAATGATTTCAATATTAACAAGAATATATAAAAAAAATCCATTTCCGACATTTTTTCCCCTGTGAAACACAAAATTCAAAATGTATTTCCAGGTTTCATTTTATAAGTAAACATTTTTTGAACTTATTTGGTTAGGAAAAAATTTTTTAAAATTGTTAGGCATTATAGAGATGTATCACTAAGTGACGATCTTACTTTTGTACAAAAATTAGACAACAATGAAAATACTCTCTTGCTTTCTATTTAGGTTGGTTGAATGAAATTATCAAGATTTTGATTTCTTTGCATTTTAACGTGGAGCCAGAGCTAGCAACATCTTCTCTGAAATTGCAACATTATTATCAAGCATCATTATAATCAAATAAAGTTTTAAAATTGCATCAGCAGTTAGCAAACTTGCATCACGTTTACCATAAATTACCATAAATGGTGACCCACTGCTTTCAACGCAGATGTTGAGTACTTTGTTAATGCTTTTATGAGATTTATATCGTTAAATGGAGCATCACATGAGTATGAGCAGCTTATCCATGCTTTTACATAGATAAGAGCCACAAACAAAGTAAATTCCAAGCACTCTGAACTTTCACGTTTGGTGAGCTTAAATCGAGTTTGAAATAAGAAAATCTTTAAAACATAAATTATTTTAGACAACTGGTTCCCAGTTCCTAGTGAAAAGCACCAGGAACTGGGAATCGTATACTTCGAGGTGGAATATCTTCAAGCAAGTTCCAAAAGTTCACAATAATCTTCTCTAAGTAAATTTCCTGCCTTTCCATTCAACACTCCTAAAATAAAATCAAATACCTCTCTCTTTAATTCTTTAAGTTCTTCATTTAAACGATGATTGGTGCAAGCTGTATATGTTTCTTGGTCTATGTTTGGCAAATATTCCTGAAATCAACAAAACAACACATTTGCACCAGAGGATGGGCCAAAAACTGCCTTAAAGACATGGCCACACAGAACTTCATGCACATGATGGCGACATGCCAACCATAGCAGATTTTTTTCAAGTTTTCTTTTTAAAATTGTGTACGCACCATTTAGTGGACCTGTGTTTGATGCTGAAATGTTGAAAGAAATTGCAACTATTTGATTTTGCAATTTTCAATCAAAAATGGCAACCATTGTTGCATTTGCTATAAGCTCACCAGTCCTTGTGCCACAAAAGGAATAGCCACAAAAGGAATATCCCACCTGATATTGCTGGCAAAAGTTTTCCATTAATATGAATAACCAAAGGTCCCTCTGAACTATACTAAAGGTTGCCTAAACATTAGCATAATGTTGAAAACAATGCTTTATTCGGCTTCTTTTAATGCTACTACGAGATATTGGTAGTTTTAATATATTACTGTCATCATACGTCTGAATAACTGCTATTAAGATATATGCTGCTTTTCTGTCACTTACATTTGTATAATCAAGTGCAGATGCAAGTGCTGAAGGAATAACATCTAAAGCAGATACCTTTGCAAGTTTAGAAGTTGGAGATTTCTCCTGACAATGTTTCTCGACAAAATTATTATGTTGTTGAACCGTATAATCTTCATCGCTAGATATAGCATTGTCTGCTTTGCTTGAACTATCTGATGGTGACAATAATTCTTTATTTATTTCCAGACATTCTTTGGATTTTTTCTTTCTTTACTCTTCTTTGATACCACGTTGAACTTCCTTTTGCATTCTTGATTCTTTATTTTCTTTTTTTTGCCAAAATTCTATATACACCTCCCATGGCATATTTTCTTTCTGAACGTTGGTCTGAAAGAAATATTTGATCTTCTATTTTTATCAGCTTCAATGTATTGTGGTGAGCAATATCAAAAAGACAATTTACTGAGTTCAAAAAATATTTTTTTTACCTGCTGTGCTGGCCCACCATGACTCTTGTTCTTTGAAATATTTCTGTATCTTTCCAATAAAGCTTCAGTTTTACGAACAATACTTCTATTTCAGCAGTTAGAATTCTAGCTTTAACCCAGATCTCACACAACTGCTGGACTGCAGTTTTTATGGCTACTTGTTTACATTAGTTCTATAATCTAATCTTGGTAACTATAAGTAAATAAAAAATGTTTTGCATTATTTCATTTATTTTAAATTTTTTTTAACATTGCTGTCTGCAGTCAGGATTCTGCAATTTTGTTTGTTTTGTTTTTATTAGTGATCTAGGATATAGTTATTTATGATCTTTGGTAACTAATAAGTATGTAAATAATAAATACATAAATAAGTAAATACTAAATACAAATTCTTTGCAAGTAATAATAGTTATTACTAATTAGCTCTTGGAAATAAGTACAAAAATAAATATTTTAAAAATCAAGCCTGAAAATGAAAAATATATTTTTTTCAAATTTGATTTTAATCAAATTTAAAAAGTAAATACATTATTCAAGTGATTGAAAAAAGTGTGGTTAAACAAAAACGGAAAAAAACAGAATATGTTCTTAAACAATATTCTTGAATAAAATCATTATCTTATCTTGGAGAAGAAGTAGCACTGCTTGGTCTGTTTTCTGATTTGGTGCCTGTTATGAAATAAAAGAACTTATGGTAGCAAAATTGCAAGATCAGATTGCAGACAATCAAGAACTTGATTGTCGATCAAAGTGCAGAACCTCAGAAATCAGAGTGCAAAACCTCTGGAGTATTTCATCTTCACATTTCTTTTTTGATGCATTACAGTTAGACATGTCTTTTCTGAAGGAAGATGTTGAGAAGTGGTCAGATATTCCAAATTATCAGGTCGCAAAGAAAACCAATAAGGCACTAAAAGTTGTCAATGATAGTGCAGAAAAAGGAATTCCTCTAGCCACTGCATTTAATTCTACAATAACAAAACAAGAAGAGCAAAAACAATATTTGTTTCAAATGGTGGAAAGTCACTGGCGAAGATTTCTCAATCCAAAGAAATCAACATTACTTTCAGATGTTGGTTGTAGCTGAACAGTTAACTGAACACATGGAACAAACCGTGAAAACTGAACAGTATTAATGAAAAAGTGTTAAAATAAAACTTTCTTTTAATTTACTGTAAAGATATAAAATTTTTTGCATATTTTTTATTTTAATAAAGAAACTTTAATTTTTTGGAATATTCTTAAAAATTACTAAAAATGCTGAAATTTCGAGGTCGATGAGGCAGTTCTAAATATTATCTGATGTTCTTCAAATTTTTGTAGTGTATTTACAAAGCAAAAGGAACATAAAAAAGCAAGTGCCTATAAGATAAGAAATCATTTTATTTTCTGAACTACCCTAAGATATTCCTACAGTTTACATATAATCCAATGTCATAAGTAAGTCAAGTTTCAGATCATCATGATCACCCTGCTACTAGTAACATATAATCCAATATAATCTGCTCTGTGCCCTGCTGCTTTGATAAAAGGCTTTTCTAGGCAAAAGCAAGATAAAGTTAACTCTGGCCTAAGATACCTTTACCTTAAGGCTCATGGTTGAGACTAGAGATGGTTATCAAAAAAATTTATTTTGGGCAAATGTAAAATGTATCTAGGTAATAGAAGGCGTCTGAGGCAAAGATTTAGAAGTAGGAGTAAGCTGAAAACTTCTGTTGACTAGTATTGCACCACATTTTTATATATTAGGCTGGCACAGGTGTAAATCTGTGTTACATTGTTTTATGCCTAGGATGATAAATGCTAGATATTTTTACTCTATTCATGGATTTTTGCTTGTGCCTCCTTGATAGTAGTCATGCAACTTTTCCTGTTATCTCCTAATGAGAGTGCAGCTGTTTAACTCAGTTGTTTTGGTTCAACTGGTTTCATTTATTTGAATATTTGATATTTCATATACAGCGTGTAAAATAAGAAATCAAAGGCAAGCAGTCAATTTGACCAGCTAACCCTTGGAATTGACGGACAACTGTTTTTTTTTGGAAGGTCAACATTTTTATTATTTTCTTTGTTTTCATTTTAATCTTCGTAATAATTCTTCATGACTGAGCTTTATAAATACAAAAATAACTTAATATTTGATAATTAACAAAATAGTATATATTTTTTAAATTTGCAAATAACTAACATTAAAATTACACACCAATGTTAATAGTTTAAAATTAAGCGCACAGATTTTTATTTTATTTCTCAAAGGAAATTTTGATAAATTGATTACCTTTTAATGATTATATGATAATTTAGTACATTATTAGATAATTTTAGGTAATTTTTCCAAATAATAACCTGATTATTTTTCAAGTCTTGTTTTTCAAAACTCTGATTATTTTTAACCAATCATGACTGGCAAGAATTCATTTTGGGAGGTCAAAATAGCAGTTTTACTTATTTTGGGCTGTCATTGACCGTTGACCGGCCGTTATTTTACACGCTGCATATATTTGATATTTTAAAGCTGCTTTAAAATTTTAGTTTTAAAAAAAAGTCATAATTTTTTAGTTTTAAAAAAAAGTCATAATTTTTGATTGCTTAGAACAGACAGCCTTGAATCCTTTTTAAGTTGTCAATTCAGTAGACTATTATTTCAACAAAATGTTCAATAGTTTGTAAGCTATTTCTTTTATTTTTTAGTTTTAAATTTACAACCTTAAAAGTTAGTTTTTATTTAGGTTATTCTTTTACTTCTAAGTCAAAAAACATATATTAAAAAAAACAAACAAACTAAATAACAATAAATAGATTATTTATTGTTATTTAGCTATTGATATTGAATTTTAACAAAAGTATTAGTCTTTTCCTTCTTAAGTTTTATTGATAAAACTTTAAAAAAATATGTAATTAGCTATTGTAATATGGTATAAGCCTTGTGAAAATACTCACCGTTTTGTCATAATCTTCACGGCATATTCATTATTGGTTGAACGTTTGATGCATTTTCTACATAAATATTATTTTTTCTACATAAATATAATTTTTTTCTACATAAATATAATTTTTTTCTACATAAAAATTATTTTTTTCTACATAAAAATTATTTTTTTCTACATAAAAATTATTTTTTTCTACATAAAAATTATTTTTTTCTACATAAAAATTATTTTTTTCTACATAAAAATTATTTTTTTCTACATAAATATTATTTTTTTAAAAAAACTTTTGTTGAAAATTTGAATTTCAAATAAGTAATTTTTAGAAAAATAAATTATCAAAGAAAAAAAATTATTTACAAAAATACTGGTAAGAACCAAAAAAGATAATAAACAACTTTATATTATTGTATAAAAATTGATTTTGTAACAGTTATTACTATAATATAAAAACTTAAAATGAATCCAAAAAATCCAAAAAAAAAATATTAAAGTCAAAAATTCTTACTTGCAAATAGAAAAACTTCCCTTTCCCAAAATATCATGTGATAGTAAATATTCTTTATGAAAACTTGATGCCTTAAAAAAAAATTATTTAAATTTAATTAAAAAAAAAAATTTATTTAGTTTTTTGAAAACATTAAACAATATTTGTCAAATTTTTTTTTAATTTTATTTTTTTTTGCATAACAAAAAAATATTTCTAAACATTTAACAATTCACAGATCTCTGTATCATCTACTGGGTATGAAAAATCACGCATAGAATTTTGAAAAAAAATGTGTAATCTTTTCAACATTTTTCCTTCAGATGTTAATGGTATAATAATGAAAAATAAGACTATATCAATTTCAACCAGAGAAGAAGACTGTATGTTTCTGGATGATAAAAAAGAACTGCCAAACTGGTCAGTCGATTGAAAAGACAAAAATTATGCAAACTTTATAAAAAAAAAAAAATTGAAAAAACAAATCAATTTCAAGCAAAAATAATAGACCAAACATTATCTGACAACATATTCCAATCAAAGTCTTAAAAAATATTCTGATTCTGAATTTGTAGACTCAGATGAGTTAGATAAAGACTTCAAGTTGGATAAAAAATTCAAAAAGGAAAAAAAAAACAACTTTGTAATAGTTTCTTTGCCTAAAGATAAAATCAACATCAATTGTTGCAAAAAGATATAATATTTCTTCATCAGGTCAAGTAGCTATGATTGCAAGTATCATAAATACAGGAGATAAACAATGGAGATTTGAATAAGTTTTCACTACCAGAAATAACTTCAAGAAGGCATAACAAAATGGTCTTAAAAAATAAAAGAATTAAAACAAAGGAATCTTTTATCTCAAAAGCTAAACACATATCTCTGACTCTTTCACATGAACACAAAAAAAATTACAGATATTTGTAACCATGGCAAAAGTGTAGAAAAGTTACCAGTAGTTGTAAGCTCAACAGATCTCAATGAGCCCCAGGTTATTGGAGTAATTGGAATTTCAGGTGTGGAATGTGGGTATGGAATAAAAAAGGTTGCTGTGATAAAAAAGGTTTTAAATGAATGGAATCTTTTTGAAACAGTAGATAGTGTATTGTT
Source organism: Hydra vulgaris (assembly GCF_022113875.1). Lineage (NCBI taxonomy): Eukaryota > Metazoa > Cnidaria > Hydrozoa > Anthoathecata > Hydridae > Hydra > Hydra vulgaris. The sequence goes on along the minus strand of NC_061160.1, from coordinate 29,163,720 downwards.
TAATACAACTGCAAGTAATACTGGATAGATTAATGGAGTAGCGTCAATTATTATAAGATGGAGGCAAACCACTAATTTGGCTTGCATGTAGACACCACGTTGTAGAACTCCAAGCTAAAGAAATAGAAAAAGCGACAGCCAAAGATACAAACGGAACTACAGACAATACATTTAAAATGTTACACAATAATTAAGATTAAATGTTTGCTAAAGGAATAAATTAAGAAAATACGATCAAGTTGGATTGGAAAAATGATTGTGGAACGTTTATTAAAAATAAGGTGAGAAAAATATTTTAGAGATTTTAATCTGTTAAGACTTATAATTAGGAAAGGTTGGTGTTTTTTATACTTTTTGGTTCTTAAAAGCTCCTTTTGCACGTACAGCTCCTGAGAGAGATTTACAAGCAATCAGAGATGAATTGACATGATGAAACATGTCAAGCATACATTGACATGATGAAACGACAAGAAATTACAGGAAATTACAAGAAAAGTAAGTATTTCAATAGACTGGAAGAGGTGGTAAATAAAAATGTATTCATCAAAACTCACCAGAAATCAAATAACGATCTTCAAAAATCAAAAATTTACCAGAAATGGCAGGGGTACATAGTAAATAGCAGTTTACATTTAAACCATAAAATTGATAGCTTAATATTTTTTAAAGAATTTTGAACTACTTTTTAAAATATAAATGTTATAATATCAATAATACACTAGGATGACAAAATACTAGATATTAAGGATGGTTATTGATTAAAGAAATAGCAAAAAGATTAAAACCTTTAGAAAAATGCATCAGCTGGAAACAATAGTGAAATTAAATGATATGAAGGATACAAAAATTAACAAAAACATGAAACTTAAAAACAATCATATTCAACTTAATTTCTCTGCGCAGCGGCCTTTCTTGTCAAGGTTCGTGTTTCGAAGTTAAAGAGTTGAGAGAGGGTCATACCACGATTTACAACAAAAAATAAAAAAATAAAAATGAGTAGCCTCCTCAACTGTAGTGGCCCCCTCGGGCCTTGGGGAGGTGAATAATTAAAAAAAAAAAAAAATTCATCAATTAAAAGTCGATACAAAAATAAGATATAAAACTATCAGCATCTTTAACAAGTTAAAAAATGCTACTTTTTTAGACAAAAAAAAAACATTTTACTAAGAATATATTGTATGCAAACTTTCTAGCTCAGACAAAAAGGCTCGCAAAATTTACTAGTAAAAAAGTAAATAATAAATTTAAGATTCAGAGTTAGTGCATTTAAAATTATGTTTAAATAACTTAGCATAATACAGGCCTTGTTTTAAAGTGTTACGCCTAGAGCGATTTACGTACACCTTAAGCGCTTTTTACGTACGCGTAGAGCTGTTTTGGTTAAGCTACTTTTTATTATTTTTTAACTTTTAAATTAGCGGTAACATAAAAGAAGTAATTAATTTTGAAAAAAACCACATTAACTTTTAAATAACGATATGTAAAGGTATTTATTAAAAAAAAGAATTTACTTTAAAAATAATTGTTGTAACTTTTCATCGCGATATATCTTTCCTTTTTATAGCAATTAATTTGACGCTAAACTTTTTATCCAAATATTTAGCAACATGAAAAATTGTTTGTCAATCCTCAAACTACAAATTTTTTGCAATGTTTTTAATAAAAAGTAGTAGTTTTTTAAAGTTTTTAGTAAAAAACTTTTAAAAAATCTATATTCCATAATTATTAATACAGAATATAAAAGTTTTTTGTAATATAGATTTTTTATGAATTTTTTACTGAATTTATAATAAAAAACATTTGCAAAAAAATTTGTAATTAAGAATTGCCTTTTTTTAATAAAATCTCAAAAAATGTCTTAATATTTTTGTTATCATGATAACAAAAATATCAAGACATTTTTTCGAGATGTTAAAAAAAATGTCTTTGCTTTTCTTATTAGTTTAATAGTATATAGCTTATAGTTAGTTTAATAGTATATAGCTTTTCTTATTAGTTTATTAGTATATAGTTTAAGTTATGCGGGGGGAGGGGGTCGGCACAGAAAAAAAAAATTACCTGTTACTCGCAATATATGAATGAAGACAATTTGTTAAAATTCTTCTGCGTGCGATTCAATAAGTTTTTTTTCATAAATCAAGTTATAATATAAGGTAAAGAAATCATGAGTAGACTACAACATCCGCTGATGACACTAATATTACCTTGAATATATTTATATAACGGAGGTTTTATTATGCACGCGCACATTACAGGTTCCGTTAAATAAATACTAAGGCACATTTTAGTTTAATGACAGTCTCCATTTTTTACTAATGAATATGTATTTTTCTTTATAAAACAAAACAAACTAGTATATAAAAACCTTGTATATTTCTATTATCTCTAAATTGTTTAAAGTTCAAATATGGATTGTATTTTGAAGGACAAAAGATTTACTTTAAAAACTTTTAAATCTTGGGACTTTGCCGATGCTTTGCTGATGCGATGATCACAGAAAAAGAGAAGACTTACGTTATTAAAATCAAATGTAAGTTATGTGATCTTCATCAAAATAAAATATTATCCAAAAACAATAGTGCCGTAAGGGCAACTGCCCAACGGTTTATAAATAATACAAGTCATGTTAAAATATTTTAACATGTTACTATATTTTAATTAAGTTGATATATAATTAAAAATAAAAATATAGTTCAATAAATAAATTAAATTTATTCTTAACAAAGATTACCTCATATTTATTCTTTTTTTTTATTTTATTAAGTTAAATTGCTTACAAACGAAAAAAAAAAAAGAGTTTTGTAATTATACGTAGAATGAAAATACTTTTGAGTTTGTTTATAAGTTAAGGAACTTAATTTTTAATAAACAAATTTTTACGAATGTTTATTATAAACAGATACGATTCAAATTATTAAATATACTTAAATTATTTCAGTTGAGTATTTTTTTAAGTTTGCATGATTAAAGTTTGGCGTAGAAGTATTTGTTTTTTTGTTTTAAGAATAATTAACAAAAGAGTTTGCATAATTAAGACTTTTATATTTAATTTAATTTTTTTTTTTAATTTCCTAAAATAAAAAATAAAAAAGATTTAATCGTTGAAAACGATTTTTCTCTATAGCTCTGTTTCTTTGTGATTTGTTTAAAAAGTTAAATATTTTTACAATAACATAAACAATTTATGAATTAAATTCCTAGCGAACGCGTTCTAAACTACGTATCAAAAATATGCTCAAAGCAGACAAAGCTTTTTTATATTTTTATAAAACGCAAGTTGAAACGCTTTTAAAAATTTAAAAAATATTTAAAAACTTAAATTTTTCTTTGCTAGTCAAAACAAAATCGTTGTTTAAATAATTAACATGGGTTTGTGTTTATCAATGTTAATATTTTTGTTTACTCTAGAAATTTTTAAAAATAAAAAAAATCATTATTATTTTTTATTCAATAACGATTAAAAACAATTATTCAAAAACAAATTTCAGAAATAATTAATATATATATATATATATATATATATATATATATATATATATATATATATATATATATATATATATATATATATATTTAACTAAATAATATTGAACTAAAATTAAAAATAAAATATCAATTAAAAACATTACAAAATTTTCATAATAAATTTATATTTAAAACGTTTATAGTTTATATTAGAGTTAATTGTTAAATTGAACTAGTTTGCGGTTATTTATTTATTGCGGTAGTTATAACACTTAACGTCTATAAAAAAAAATAAAGATAATTTTATGACGTCAAAATCGCGTTAAGCTAATGCATTAAGCACTTTTTTATTTAAAACAAGGCCTGATAATATACAATAATAACAAAACAATAACAATAAAATAGTTTAACTTAGACAAAAACTAAAAAATTCAAAAAAATTTTATCACATAATTTTAATTCCGCTAACTCAGATTCAATGTAAAACTAAAATTGATTACCTTTCATGTCTAAGTTTTTTAAGTTTGCATAAAAACAATATTTAAGTAAAATGTTTGGAATTAAAAAAAAACTAAATAAAGTCTAATAAAAATAAACACAACACTAATACCATCAATTTTTAATAAAATTTTAGTTTAAAATGCTGGGTAAAATTTTTATAAAAATTTTAAAAAACAACTTAACATATTTTAACTTAGAGTATAAACTATTCCAACACTTCCATTCATTCACATAATTTTCATTCACTCACAACATTTTCATTCATTCACAACATTTCAAAATTTTGGCCAAAATATCAAAATTTATTTTACCTCAAACAAATTTCTATAAATTAAATTATCTACAGGTTGATTGGCTTCACTCAAAAACAATTCATCCGCAAAACTGTTTTTCCCAAATATTATTGAAGGAGCAACAAATGAGTATCCCTATAAAAAAATATACACCAATGAAGAACAATTGAATGTCTCTATAAAATTGAAGAGCAAAAAAATGACAACAACTATCAAATTAATAAAAATAATTTACTCGAAAAACTTTGTCAGCATTTTTTGGTACAACAGCTGGAGAATCAACTGGCATCAGCTTTGTAAACTCTTCAGAAAAATTACTTGTGTCTGTATCGTCCTTAACAATTGGTTTAAATGGTGGAGCTAATTCTTTCCGTGATAATAAATCCCAGTCAATACCCTAAACAAAATTTGAACTATTAGAGACACAAATAACATATTAGACACTTTATGCTTTAAGATTCTACTTACAAAAAATAAAGGATGTCGCTTAATTTCTGTTACATTATTGGGGCCATTGCCAAGCCTTTTAGCAGGATTTTTTTGAAGAAGTCTCCAAATAAAATCTTGAGCAAACTTAGATATTACTTTAGGCATTGGAGGATCAATATTTAATATTCGCCTAAAAATGTATAAAACAACTAAACTTTAAAATTGCAAAATTATAAAAACATATAATAACAATTTAAAGAACAACATTAATTGCATGAAAACAACTTTAAATTGAATTTTCAATAAAAAATAGTCAAAATTTCAACCAATTATAATATTACCATATAATCAATTCAAACATTATTTTTTCTATTTCTACACTATCTCTTATTGCTGGCCCCTCTTCTTTAAATTTCCTCGATATTTAGTTTTTCACAAATTGAAATACAAACTAGTTTACCCCTACAGAATTACTTTGGACAATATAGACATGGTCTTCATACCTTACTTTCAGTTTTGATCAAAAACATTTTGAGATATTAGCGAGAGCAACAAGTTGATAAAAAATTTTTTTACTATTCTTTACTAAATTTATATTTAACAATAAATTTTAAGTTTCTTACAATATTCTCTTAGCGCTCAAAAATAATGACCATATAAAATTTAACCCCCCCCCCTAATTTGAGGGGGTTTTATAAAACTTACAAAGAGTTTAGTAAATACTGTGAATCGACACCATTTATGTATTTTTTTTTCTTCTTAAATACATATTACCAATTAATTGAACAATACTTTTTACAGCACATCATAAAAACGCTTCTATAAACTAAATAAAAATTTTTATTTAGAAACTTTTCAGCCTTAAAGTTAAGAAATTGCTAAGTCCATTAAAAATATCTGTATCTTCTTAACAAAAACTTATTCAAACATTTTCAAGTATGTCGTTACTTTCATAAACTAGATTTGCAGACCGCTTATTATTATTAATTAATTGTTATGTGAATATATTTTGAGATATATAATATAATATAATTTAATAAAACACTTAAAAAATCAAAAAACATAATAACTCTTAATAAAGAGTTATTATATTTCTTTTATATATATATATATATATATATATATATATATATATATATATATATATATATATATATATATATATATATATATATACATATATATATATATATATACATATATATATATATATATACATATATATATACACATACATATATACACACACACACACACACACACACATATATATATATATATATATATATATATATATATATATATATATATATATATATATATATATATATATATATATATATATATAAAGTCATGAGGGGCGAAAATGGGTTCCTGAATCGTTGAAAACATTAATGAAGTTACACATTCTTTCCTATCAGAAGCGAATTGAGTCTGAGACAATGTATCATACAAGCTTCAAGACCAAAAAATGTCACTGAACCAATATTATTCAGAGTTGCTATCAATATTAATAAATTTACTGAATATAAATATATTATTCAACTTTTAACACAGCTTGGGTTTGAAAACACTTCAAATGATAATGTCAATCACGAAATTCTAATATTTACAGGGAAAGGTACACTTCATGGGATGGAAATAATCATCATAGAAAAAATGCAGACTGGATCATTTGGTAAAATTTCAAGATTGAGGCAACTTTTACCAAAAGCAGTTTTTGCTAACAGCCAGGGTATAGAGATTGTACCAAATCATAAATTAATCATTTATAAACAAAAAATCTTGTTTTTGCATCATTTATCTTGATAACCAAATATTTATATTTTCAAAATATATCAGTTGAATATTTTTGAATTTATTTTCTGTAGGGTATCAATGATGTTGATCAATGATGTTGATGAAGAAAAGCAGGAAGATTACAACGACTAAGAATATATTAAAAATATATAATATATATAAATAATAATAACAATACTGTTCTTATTAAGTGTTAACTTTAAACATTCTGAAAAGTTTGAAAAGAAGTTTGATTTAATTAAAAAACACAAAAATTATTGAAGTCGTTAATCAGATGAATTGGATAATACAAAATAAGAAACCTATTTCTCTTATAATAAAGTGTGAAAATCTTGAAAATCTTCTTTAACTTCTTCATAAAATAATAGTTTTATCTTTTAAACCATGTCATACTAAAATAGCTATCTGTGGAGGCTCCACATCAACTGAGGATTTGATTATGGGAAAGTACTACTTACACATGAAGTATATTTATCACGACAATTTTATTTTGATATCCTTCTTTTTTTCTTTTTTTCAATAAGATATATATATATATTTTTATTAATTAGGGTTTCTACTTTGTAGAGACCCTAATTAATAAAAAAAAAAGTTTAACTAGAGAAAATAACTTAATTATATGCAAATTTATTTTGTTGAAGTAAAACATGACGAACTCGCTTATATATATATATATATATATATATATATATATATATATATATATATATATATATATATATATATATATATATATATATATATATATATATATATATATATATAGAGAGAGAGAGAGAGAGAGAGAGAGAGAGTATATTACCATATATATATAGAGTATATTATATAGAGTATATAAAGTATATTACATATAGGCGAGTTCGTCATGTTTTACTTCAACAAAATAAATTTGCATATAAATAAGTTATTTTCTCTAGTTAAACTTTTTTTTTTATTACTTAGGGTCTCTACTTTGTTAATGTATTGAATCAAAATAAATTCTAAAGTTACTTTAGTGTAGAACTTGATTTTTTCATCATCAAGTCATTAGGGGCAAATTCGTCAATTACGGGGCAAATTCGTCAGTACGGCTAAACTTTTTGAAAAATAGTATCACTTGGGCGATAGACAAAATTTATATATATATATATATATATATATACATATATGAATGTGTATATATATATATATATATATATATATATATATATATATATATATATATATATATATATATATATATACATATATACATTTTAAGGTCGGCTTTTTTTAAGCGGTTGCGAAATGCAAAATCCCAAAAAATATCTGGTCTTCAAAATTTATTTAGTTTATGCAAAACAGTGTAATGTGTTTTTTAAAGGTCGAATCAACTTAATTATGTTAGTGAAAAAGTTATAAAAAATAAAACAATCAACTTACAACTACAAAAGTCATAACACTCTAGTAACCAACTGCATTATAAAAGTAATAAAACTATATAGTGTTATTTTTATAATGCACTTATAACTTTTATAATTCATTCTCTGTTCAAACAACATAAGTAATCCCAAAATTTAATTGAAGTTGAAAAGCATCTAGAAAGATAGAATGGAGGATATTCAAATTATATTTAAAACTTATTAAGGAACTTAAACAACTTTGTAAAAATGTACTGTGTAAAATATTTAGCATAATAAAAAACGTTACTAATGGTCTATAAAAATGAACACTAATTTTAAAATCAAGTAATGAAAACTTTTTATTGGTTGATTTTAAAACTGACTAGGGTTTTTATGGACTATCAGTAACTTTTTTCATAATGCTAAACTTTTTATAAAGTACGTTTTTATAGAGTTGTTTAAAAGTATTCGTAAAAGTTCCTGAAGTTTTTAATAATATTTGAATATCCACTTTAATTTTTTTTTGATTAAAGTTTGGAATTACTAATGTTGTTTGAACAAAGAATGAACTTTAAAAGTAATAAGTGCTTTATAAAAGTAATAATATTATTATAGTTTTATTACTTTTATAATGCAGTTGGTTACTAGAGTGTTATTACTTTTGTAGTCATAAGTTTGTTGTTTTGTTTTGTTTTTTATAGCTTTTTTGCTAACAAACTTATATTAATTTGCTCCTTGAAAACAAAGTACACGGCCTTGCATAAAGATAAAAAATAGCAACAATAAAAAACTTTTACAACAAACTACTGATTATCATAGCGAACAACTCAAATGAAAAATAAAAACTACTTCAGTCGCCCACAGGGCAACTGGAGAAAAACCAGAGGGTAAACCACTGATATATATATATATATATATATATATATATATATATATATATATATATATATATATATATATATATATATATATATATATATATATATATATATATATATATATATATATATATATATATATACATAGCTCTTAGAATTATAAAAAAATAAGGTGAAAAATATTTTAAACTCAAAGGTTTCACCATAACAACAGAAACAAGGTCAGCAAAAAATCAGACTTCAGACACTTTTAGTTCAACAGTTAGGTCAGCATTGTCGAATGCAAATTAGAATTTCAATCTTAATTTTTATTAAAATTTGAAACTTATAAAGTATAAAAGAAAAATGTTTATACTTATAATGAAACTTATTTACTGGATGTGATAGAAAATAGATTATATATTTTGATAAAGCCTTATCATGTTGCAATGTGTATGATTTTTTTAGTAATAAAACTTTTATTTATAACTGATTGTTATAAAAAAATATTTATAAATTCTATTTTGTTTGTAAAAAAATAGCAATAGTAATTGAAATATTGAATTAATTTAAAAGCGCTATAATGTATGAAAAAAAAAACAAAACAAAAAAACTAAACAGAGAAAAAGTAATGCATTATTCAAGCTTTTTTTTAATTTAGCAAACTAGAAACTTTTATAACCAGAGAATTATATTTAATATATTTATATATTTATAATGAGAAACTTTTATAACCAAAGAATTATATTTAATATATTTATATATTTATAATTAGAAACTTTAATAACCAAAGAATTAAAAGTATATTATACTAATTTAAAACATAAAATGTTTTTAATTACAAAGTATAGAAAAAAATTAACTTTAATACTTTTTAACTTACTAAACACTAGAAAAGTCATTACCAAGAAATCTCTCGCTGGCTGTTTTGCTCACCTTCCACAGTAAAGGGTGATGCTCCGGTAACAAGCTCATAAAATAAAACACCTAAACTCCACCAATCAACGGCCTAAGTAAAAAAAAAAAAAAAAACAATTTCACCAATCAACAACCCCAGTACAAAAAAATTAGCATTAATATATAAATGTGTTTTGAACACAAAAAGACCTTAAAAAATTTCATAGCTTATTATTATAATAATTTATGAATAAATATTAGCAACAAATAAATCATTTTAAAATAATCAGCAACAAATTTTATGCCAACTCTGCATTTTAAAAAGCTTTACAGAAAAAGCTGTATTTAGAATAAACAAAAAATGGAGTAATATTTTTTGCTTTAAAAATAGATGTTTTATGCATATATTTTAATTTTTAAAAGGCAAAAAACTGAATTTAGGTAAAAAAAAAAATACTAATTAAATTATAAAAATTATTTAAAATATATAAATTATTTAAAATATACATCAATTTAGATAATTATGGTGCTTTAATAAAATACTTGAATGAGTAATGTAAAAGTCTGTCTATGTACTAAATTTTATGTTGAATCAGCCATATTGAAGACTGTCAATTTATTGTCAGTCTTCAACATGGTACACTTTATGTAAAAAAACAAGCTAAACACAAATAATGCTGTTGGCATAAATCATAAAAATGAAAGCCTAAACTCCTAACTTTAATTATGTGAAAAATCAAATACAATAATAAAATAAATAGCAGTATAATAACAGAAAATTATAAATCACACTGAAAAACAAAAAAGTGATAATTTAAAAATAAGTTTAATTTTTTTTTGAAAACTTTTTTCAATTTTTTACACAAAAAAGTTTTTTTTTTAACTTTAATTATTGTCCAACTTTCATTAAAAAAAAACATTGATAAATAATGTAAAATCATTTTTATTTACATTTATAGATTTACATAAGGATATATATATATAATTTATTTGCATGATGAATACAAACCTTATACAATTTCAAATACCATAACATAGTATTGACAACTTCCCCAAAACCATATTTTTTAAAAATTTAAACATTTTCAAACAAAATAGTTTTAATTAAAATATACATTTTAGTTTCAACTAGAAGATTTTTATTGTAAATTTAATTTAATTTTTTTTTAATTTAACTGCAAAAATAAAAAAAATCACATTTAAAATAATAAAATTTATTTACTTAGTTGTAATTTTTTGCTTTAAAACATATTTTACAAAAAAAATTTAATAATGATTATTGTCAAAGATTTTCTAGATTTTAGCAGCTTGAAAACATAAGGACTAAAAAATGACTAATAACAGAAGGAATATATTACATGACTAATAACAGAATGACTATAATACATGACTAATAACAGAATAGCTATAACACATGACTAATAAAAAAATGACTATAACACATGACTAATAACAGAATGACTATAATGCATGACTAATAACAGAATGACTATAACACATGACTAATAACAGAATGACTATAATACATGACTAATAACAGAATGACTATAACACATGACTAATAACAGAATGACTATAATACATAACTAATAACAGAATGACTATAACACATGACTAATAACAGAATGACTATAATACATGACTAATAACAGAATGACTATAATACATGACTAATAACAAAATGACTATAACACATGACTAATAACAGAATGACTATAACACATGACTAATAACAGAATGACTATAATACATGACTAATAACAGAATGACTATAACACATGACTAATAACAGAATGACTATAATACATAACTAATAACAGAATGACTATAACACATGACTAATAACAGAATGACTATAATACATGACTAATAACAGAATGACTATAATACATGACTAATAACAAAATGACTATAACACATGACTAATAACAGAATGACTATAACACATGACTAATAACAGAATGACTATAATACATGACTAATAACAGAATGACTATAATACATGACTAACAACAGAATGATTATAATACATGACTAATAACAGAATGACTATAACACATGACTAATAACAGAATGACTATAATACATCACTAATAAGAGAATGACTATAATACATGACTAATAACAGAATGACTATAACACATGACTAATAACAGAATGACTATAACACATGACTAATAACAGAATGACTATAACACATGACTAATAACAGAATGACTATAATACATGACTAATAACAGAATGACTATAATACATGACTAATAACAGAATGACTATAACACATGACTAATAACAGAATGACTATAACACATGACTAATAAGAGAATGACTATAATACATGACTAATAACAGAATGACTATAACACATGACTAATAACAGAATGACTATAATACATATCATTAAAATGATCTTAAAGCTCTATCACAATTATTATTTCAAAAAATAATAAGTGCATACCATTCCATGACCATTTTTATCTCCATTTACAATTTCAGGTGCCATGTACTCTATTGTACCACAAAACGAATAAGCGCGTTCATCAACCTAAAAATATATAAGTATTATATTTTATAACTTGTAATGAAAAATTTATATTTTAATTAACTAAGAAAAATTAATTAAACAAATTAATTAAATTATAATTAAATTGTTTCAGGTGCTAAATATCATATGATATATAAATGGATGATACCATATGATATATAAATGGATGATACCATATGATATATAAACGGATGATACCATATGATATATACCACCAATGAGTTAAGTTTTAATTAGTGCTTGTTACAAAAGTTACCAAACATGTTTAGTAACTGTAGAGTGTTTCAAAAATGAATCAAAATTCTACTCCTAAGATCAGTCAAACTTGGTGGTTCAAAAATGAATCAAAATTCTACTCCTAAAATTAGTAAGTTATTTAACAGACATCTTGTGCAAAATTAAACATGTTAAACAAATAACTACAGAAAGCAAATCCTTATTGATGAAAAACTATAGCATTATGGTTTTACCAAACTTTGCTAGGTGTATCAAAAATATAATTTGGAATAAAAATTTGAGCATCTTTATTAGTTTGCCCCAATACAATAAAACATTTTATAAATAAATAACACATCATTTTTAAAATTTTAGGAACAAAAAATATTAAAAGGATTCTGCAAGACCCATGGACGTTTAACAGTTCACTGATACTATTTTAAAAAAAGTTCTTCAAAAAGTCAACTTTAATCTCAAATGAAGCAAAACAACATGAAAATTTCAAAAATAGTTATCATTTATATCCAAGTCAGAGTCAGGAAAATGATAATCATTATTATATAAAAATAATGATTGTTACATCAAAAAAACAAAAATCATTTTTATCCTTCAGGTCAAGTCTTAAATTACTTCCTTCTCTTTTATTTCTTGAGACTTGTGGTTGAGTAAAGGCTAGAGATAGTGTCTCAATATCACACTGAATGGCTTGGCTTTGACGCCACTGACTCTGCTAGTACTAAAGCCCACAACCTCTGTATTTCTTAATATTTTACTCAGATAACTTTGTGACTTGTTTTCCAGGAAACCCTAATCACTTACCTTCTCTGCTTGATTTGTGTCTTATATCTGAACTTGGCTTGTGTTCAGTTTCACTTTGTTCTCCTTTAGGTGGTTCGGACCATGCAATGATCTCTAAAAATCTTTCATCTTTTACTTCTTCAGACTCATCCTATCATCGCACTATGTACCATAAAGCTGACTTTTTTTCAATATTTTCTTTGTGACAACCCTTGGGCTGATGTCTTCTCTCTCTTTTAATAAATACTGTCTGATGTTTAGCCCAAGTCTCCCAGTTTACTAAATTTGTAATCTTATTTCAGAAGTTAGGCTCTAAAGACTTTTGAAAAACCTTCAACATTGTCATTAAAAAAGGTAAGTCAAAGATTCTGCCTCTAACTCATGGGTCTGATCTTATTACCTCCCCTATAGTTAAGACAGAACTATTTGCAAAGAAATTTTCTTCTAATACAACTCTTAAATCTAATGACCATACTTTTTCTGCCATTTCATTTAAACAGGTTGACTCATTGTTAGACATCTAATTCACATTGGCTTCGATTGATTAAGCCATTTCTCATTTAATCTTTTCTACAGCTTGTGGTCCAGACAACATTCTTGTCAAAGTCTTACAAAAGTATTCTCCAGAACTCTCTTTAATTCTTCAGACATTCACACATTAAATAATTTACTATTTAATAAGTGCTTGTCTGAATCTTGTTTTCCTGCCTACTGGAAAAAAAGATCAGTGATTTTAATTTTTATTTAAATCTCAAAACCCTTCTGGCCATTTTAACTATCACCTGATAAGTCTTCTCTATATTATAAGCAATGTCTTTGAGTTTTTGACCAATAAATTTCTAACATCCCACCTTGACTCTAGTAATTTACTCTCTGACAATCAATATGGTTTCGATCTTCTCCTTCAACAACTAACTTGCTAACTGGTGTGGCTCAAAGATTCTATTGAGCATTAGATGGAAGCAAGGTCTATTGTTATTGACCTATCTAAAGTTTTCCATAAATTTTAGCATGTTGGTCTTCTTCATAAGCTTGCTTGATATGGTTTATCTGTGAAAATTTTTGAGATTATTAAATCATTCTTTTCTAACCGCTTTATTAAAGTCACACTTCAAGGCAAGCACTCTTCTTCATTTCCAGTAATTTCTAGGTACCACAAGGTTTTATCTTTGGTCCTGCATTGTTCTGTAACTTCTGAGGTATCTCAAGGTTCTATCCTTGGTCCTGTATTTACATTAATGATCTTCCTGACAATCTTACACCTAGAGTGGCCCTATTTACTGATGACTCAACTTTATGCTCCTGTCTTGAAAAAAAGCCTTCTATTTTCATTCGCTTAGAACAGGCAGCCAATCTTGGATCTGATCTCGCTTCTGTAACAAATTGGAGCGTGAAGTAGCTTGTGAACTTTAACTGCAACCAAAACTTGGTTATATACTGCAAACAACTATTGTAACATTATCGACATTCATAAACAAACGCATTACTGACCTATCATGGAAACCATATGCACAATCCATTGCAAAGTAAACATTTGTAAAAAGCAAAGTACACACCTAAGGCAAATGTAAACTGTATTCAGCTATGATTTTGTAAAAAAAGTCCAAGGCATAGATATAAGGGGTAAGCAGAAAACTACAACGCTATTCATTCAATAACACTGACATAAATATATTTGTTTTATATTGTGCTCTATCATAGGTGACAAATGCTAAATCATCTTGAATTTAATCATAGAATATTCTTGTGTCAAAATTTAATAATGTTTATTATAATTTTATTAGCAGGTAGTTTAACATAAATAATGTTGTTTTGTAATAAACATTAAAATCTCAAAAAAAAACTTAAATATATATATTTTTTTACTTTATTGTTTAGCACCACTTCACTCTATCGCCTTTCTCTTTGGTCTATATCACTCTCCTTCATCTCAAGACTGCACTACTTCTGATGTTATTTCTGATCAAATTGACCCAGCCCTCTCTCTTCATCTATCAGCTAATACCATTGTTGTTGGTGACTTTAATGCTCATCACACAGAATGGCTTGGCTTTAGTGTCAGTGACTCTGCAGGCATTAAAGCCCACATCTTTTGTCTTTCTAATCCCTAACTTAAATAGTCAACTTTTTAACTCACTTTCCAGACAACCCGAATCATTTACCTTCTCTACTCGACTTATGTCTCGTTTCTAATCCTAGTCAGTACTCAGTTTCTCCACATTCACCTTTAGGTGCTTCTGATCACAGTTTGATCTCTCTAAAAATATTATCTCATTCTTCTTTCTCATCTGAATCCCGCTATCATCGTACCTCTTACAACTACTATAAAGCTGACTGGGACTCTTTTCGTGAAATTCTTTGTGATGGCCCTTAGGGGTTGAAATCTTTTGTCTTCCTGCTGACAAATGTGCTTCTTACATAACTTCCTGGATTCAATCTGGCATGTAATCAACTCGTTTCTCCGCGCAGCAGCCTTGTTTGTCAAGGTTCTTGTTTCGGAGTTATAGAGTTGAGAGAGGGTTATATAACCACAAATAAGTAGCCTCCTCGTCTGTAGTGGCCTTCTCGTCCTTGAGGAGGTGAATTAACAAAAAAAAATTAAAATCTTTTATTCCCTCTCCACAATTCCAGGTCAAGCCTTACTCTTCTCCATGGTTTTCCTCATATTGTGCTGTTGCAATTTCCAATTGAAACCGTTACTTCCATATCCATCAGCAAAATAATTCTCCAGAAAACAGACATCTCAGTGAAGAACCTAGATTTAAAATACCGTTTTTTTTTGGAAATGTGGAAGAGAGGGAGGGGAATTGATTCGCCCCCCTCCACACACACACATCTCTCCTTCTCCCCTGATTAAAATCAGAGCGGCGACAATGATTTTTAATCATCATTTTTTTCAATTATCATTTCAATCATTTTTGTTTATCTTGTTTAGTTTTATTCTAAGATAAGGAGTTGATTTGAAGGCAATTTTTTGAATACAAGAATTTACTGGTGGATGATGTTACTCAAGATACAATAAGAAAACATTTTTACTTAAAACTTAAATATACACTTTTGCTTATTATAAAATAATTATTGAAAATTGTTTAAAGTATTTAAACATTTATTAACTATATTTTAGCAAATTTTATTTTAGTACTTATTAATTTTTTAATTAATTAGTAATTAAATCTTTAAATACTTTTAACAATTTTTAATTAATATTTACATAATTTACTAATTGAAATGCTGATCCTCATCGAAACTCCAGTAATAATAGACGCGACTCTGAGGAGATGTTTATTACTTAATCACTACACTAATTATGTTTACACATTAGCATTAATGTTTTTTTTTCCATTATTAGTCCTTTCATTGTTGTTAGCATATTTTTAATTTGTTGAACGGTTTTTTGTTTTACAAATTTTTGACTGGTTATGTATTTCTTGTATATTTTAGTTCATATTGGTATTTATAAAACAATTTTTTTTTATTTTTTTATTTTTGTTATAAATATATATTTATTTTTATTATTATTTATTTTTTATTTTTTTTAATTTTTTTTATTGTTATTATTGTTGAGTACTGTTTTAATTGTATAGCCTGTCTTATTTATTTTTAAATATTCCTCTATTAATCTTTATTTTTGTCTTGACAACTGTCAAAATATGCTTTGTCTAATAAATAATTCTCCTTTATTCTAATGTACTTCATTTCTTCCCTCAGGCGTTCACTGCTCGTGTGTGACCATTCGGGGAATTTTATATGCCAAAGTTTTTAAATAAGTCAATAAACTAAAAAAGGAAAATAATTTATTCTGAAAGTATTTGAGTTTAGACATCTTTATCATTTGAAAATATTATGATTCTGATGTTCCAAAACTACTGTTCCAAAACAAGGAAAAACATACTTCATAAAAACAGTCGAAAGCCGCTAGTTTATAAGAATCGCTCTTATACTTATATGTAAATTCAGATGAATTTTTTAATGAAAAATTCAATCACACACGATAAACACATATAGATAACATACAAATCTGTATCTACATTTCAACAACATATCTATTAAAAGAAAATATTATCTAAATATAGATGAGTTCAAACAAAGATAGTTTATCTATGAAAGAACAAAAAGCATGCAAAAGATGTAAACAGGCTGTATGTGCATAAGGGTGTATAGGTGTAATGTGTAAGTCTGTGCTGTTTATGTCATTCAGTAGAGTCTTGTATTGTTAGTAACCAGCGTAAAAGATTTGTCTCTGAACTAAACCAAGCCAGCCCAGCCATACTCCAGAAAACCATGATGGATTAAACACCTATGCATGGATTTATAACTGACTTATGACTAAAAAGCTAGCCCAGGCATCTTCCACAGACAAAAATCCTCTTTCGCGGTGACAGTAATTGCGATTAGGAAAATAGTCGCGCTCGATGACCATAACACTAACCCTTATGGGCTAGGCCCAATATTATTTAAAAACTTTGGCATATAAAATTCGCCGAATGGTCACACACGAGCAGTGAACGCCTGAATTAATATTTACATAATATATTTACATATATTAAATCGCATAATATTTGTAAAATTAACTATTTGAACAAAAAACATAGGCATTTGATAAATGTATTAACTATTATTTTAATTTTAGAATTTTGATTTAAATATCATCAAATCTTTTCATTTAACTTTTACAAAAAGTGATTTCAAGTAAAGTGATTTCAAGGTTTTAAATTAAAGATAATTAAAGAAGAGATAATTTCGGTAAATATATTTTATGCTATATTTATAAATATTATATTTTTTGATTTAAAAACATATTTTAATTTAAAAGACATATTTTATAAATATATAATATTTTATTATTCATTAGGTATAATTAAAAAAGTTATGTTTAATAAATAAGTTACATTTACTATGGGTTATTTTAAAAAAATTTTAATAAAACTTTTATTAGGTTATTGTAATTGTTATTTTAATTTTTTTATTATTTTAAAAGTCAAAAAGAATACGGAAAAGAAACAAAACTTTCTGAAAAAATTAATATTTCTATTTTTTGTTTTCCTCATATAAACTAAAACAGCAAGCTAAAGATAAAAAGTTTATTCATTCAAAAATGAAATTTGCGTGATAGACAAAAAATTTTTACAATTTTGTTCATTTGTTATCAAAAGCAGTTGATTTGTCAAAAAAAAAAGTTAACTTTACTCTGAATGGGTATTTTAAAATTGTTTTATCTTTCGAAAAAGTAAATATTTTATACATTTCAATGTTATAAAATTTCACTACAAGTTTTCAAAATTAAGTTTTGTAGCGAAATTCATTTTTTTTAAACTAACATTCAGTTAACTGCAGTTTTTTGTTTCAGTTTTTTGTTTCAGTAACTGAAGAACAGTTATGTAACATAATTATGTAAAAAAGCTATTTCTTTTTAATTCAGCGAAAGAAAAAATGATGCAACTTAAATAAACTAAAAATTATTTATATACTACTGAACTCAAAACTGAAAACTTTTTTTTTATTTTTTAATAAAAAAGCAAAAGAAAAATTAAAATAATTCTTGGGCACTGTTTTTTGGGCACCCATACTGCTCCAGCTGATTTGCTAACAGTAATAACCGATAGGTTTTATCATGCATTAGATAAAGGTGGAGAGGTTAAGGCCATCACTCTTGACATTTCTAAAGCTTTTGATAAAGTTTGGCATGCTGGTCTTCTCAATAAGCTTTCTTCTTATGGTGCATCTGGTAACATCTTTAAGATTTTAAATCCTCCCTTTCCAATCATAGTATAAAAGTTGTCCTCGATGGACAGCACTCTTCTTATTCTATAACTTCAGGGGTTCCTCAAGGTTCAATCTTTGGCCCTATACTCTTTTTAATTTACATTAACGATCTTCCAGATATTCTCACAACTAAGGTGGCATTGTTCGCTGATGATACTACCATTTATTCTTGTCATGATAAGAACACTCTTTGATTGCTTGGAGGGGCATTTTTGCTACAACATGGGGCTCACAGTGGCTGGTGAACTTTAATTCAGATAAAACTTAATTTTTTTCAGCCAATCGTAATCGCAATTTAGATCTTCCTAAATTTATGAACGGTAATGTACTTGATGAGTCATCTACCCTTCATCTTCTAGGATTCACTCTTACTTCTGATCTTTCTTGGAAACCATATATTAAATCCGTTGCAAAATTAGCATCTGCTAAAGTTGCATCTCTTTATCGAGCTCGACACTTTTTTACTCTGGATTCTATTCTCTATCTCTATAAATCTCAAATCCGACCTTGTATGGAATACTGTTGCCATATCTGGGGTGGATCTTCTAATGATGCCCTTTCAATTTTAGACAAGATGCAAAAACGCATCATAAAAATAGTTGGACCTGCTTTTGCAGCCAACCTCCAACCAGTATCAAATCGTGGTAATGTTGCTTCAATACTATAATGGGCACTGCTCTAAAGAGCTAGCGCCTCTTGTGCCACCTTCTAAAATTCATTATCATGTTACTTGTCATTCGATCAAGTTTCATCCTTTTTCTGTTACTGTTCCTAAGTGCTCCAAAAACTCTTATTCGTCTAGTTTTTTTCCTCAAACATCAGTTCTTTGGAATTCGCTTCCTTTATCTTGCCTTCCTGATTCATATTATTTGCAATCTTTTAAGTCGTCTGTCAATCGTTATCTTGCTCTTCATTCTTCATCTTTTCTTTTCCAGTAACTTCCAACTTTATTATAAAGCAATATATATATAATATGTGAGAATGTTTTCAAATAGACTTTACTTGTTTGTTTTTTTTTGTGATAAAGCATATTAAGAGCCGAGAGCCGCTCAATTTTTGCGGCTCTGGCTCCACCAAAAAAAGAGGTTCCCGGCTCCATCTCGGCTCCACAAGTCTGGACCTAAGTACAAGTTATATTGAGTTAAATACAATTCATGTTTGAGTCAAGTACTATTCATGTATTCATGTTCAAGTTCACTTAATTTCAACTATAATTATAGTAAATAAGAATAATAAACATAAAACCATCATAAACCATCAAACATGTGTTAAATTTAATTTAGATGCTTCATTTTCTGATCTCAGTGTTGAAGGCTATAATTCTCTGATTGCAAAGACTCCAATAACTAAAGGCTTGGCCAGTGTATATATTTCTGTATCAATTCACCTGTGTAGATATTGGATTTAAATCTACTAACAATATTGTTTTATGTGGTGTTGATTTTGTTGAGATTGAAGTTGAAGTTGAGTTAAGTATTGAGGTTGAAGTGGTGCTTATATTAGGCGTCACTTTATTTAATCACCATTCTTTTTTTTATTATTTTCATTTTGCCTAAGACTGCAATCTTTTCTTGTTATTTCTGATCAATTTCACTAAATATTTCTTAATTTAGTTTGCTAAATTTATTAACAAATAAAAAAAAACAAAAAACGTACTAACTTGGAGAATTTAAAATAAAATAAAATAAGCTAAAAATAAAATAAAAGTTCTTTTGACATTTCTTTTTAAAAACTTTTAAAAATAAAATCATATTATGTATTTATTAATAAGTTAATAAAAATACCATAATATTGGCGTTGTTAAACACACAATAAAAAATGAAAACTAGAACTATATTAAACTATTAAACTCGATTAAACATATTAACTCTATATTCTATTAGATTGTATATATTTCAGCAAAACTTAAATATTTTTTTCAAACATTTTAAAAGTGTTTTTAATATGCAAGTAAACATTACTTCACTTTAAAAAATAAGAAAATTAAAAAAAAAAAGCACACTATAGAAAAAAGTAATGTTGCAATTACTTTAAAAGAAATCATGCTTGAACATTAAAATCTTAATGTTCAAGCATGATTTCTTTTAAAGTAATTGCAAATGCATTCATATTAAGTAAAACTTTGCATTCTTTTGTTAACGGATGCAAAAACCATGCTAAAACATAATTATCTTTGATAGCGTACTTAGCTATTTTACTTAATAGTAACGCTATCGAAAGAAATAATCATGTTTAAGCTTGGTTTATTTTTAAAGTCTTTAAAATGTGTTTTAAATTTTAATAACTAATTGTTTTTTTATCATAAATATGCATTTTTTATAATAAATAAAAAACTATCAAACTCATAATTAATTGGAAAAAAAATTGCTGAAGTAAAGTGTTTTTAAAAATTTTAAGCAAACACCATGGTTTGCATAAACAAAAATATAGAAACGTGACGTTTATTTCTCTGTCTTTTTTTAACAAAAGTTTGCACTTTCATAGATTTGTTGCGCCATGTCAAGCATATGGTTGTTACATTAATATTACAAGAGTATATACATAACAAGTGTCATTTATTACAGCATCAAAAAATTCTTTAGACCAGCATTGTTTTTACTGCTAATAAAAAAAGTTTTATATTTTCTTATTGTAATAGAATAGAGACATTTTAAGAATTATTAAAAATAATTATTAAAATGATTGCATTTTAATAATTATTTTTAATAATTACATCTTTTTAATTTTAGCTACAATGATAATTATACTTTTGAAAGAAAAAAATTACATCTTTGCCATTTAAATTAAACTGTTTTGCCAGTTAAACCATTTTAGGACAACAACTTTTTTTTAATTGTCTGCTCTCACTCTATAAATGTGTTCTTTATAGTAAAATAATACTGAAATTAAAAATTTTTTAAAAATAAAAATTTTTTTTAGAGGTAGCTTAAGAACCTTAAATATCAGACAGGTCCCTATAATTATCAAAAAAATAGTTCTTTAAAAGTATATCATATTGGGTCTCAAAAAAAGAGAAATTATATAAAAACTTCAAAATAAATTATCATTTTGTTGTAACTAAGGGTAACTTTATGGACAAATAACCTCATATTTAAATTTAATCTAAATAACTTCATAAGTAATAAATTAGTGTAGTGTTGTGGACATAACTATCTATTCTATCATGACTTTTACACAGCAGACAAAACCGTAAATGCAGCCTCCATTATTCTGCTAAAATTTAAGTCAATTTAAAAAGTCTATTCCAATTTAAGTTAAATTGGAATAGCTGCAGTTGAGTGTGCATACATAAATTAAATTATTATGTTCAGCTAGGTACTCTATTAATCAAAAGAAAGGTTTTTCTATTTTTTTTTAAATTAAAAAAAAAAATTGTACATCACAACATTTAATACCCCTTTTATTGTCACAAATCGTCACAAAATTGCTAACTCCTCCCTTCTTCCTTCCTATCCTGGGACATAATTTGTGAACAACCTATAAATTTACTTAAAACATTAGTGAAAATTATCCCGGGACATAATTTGTGAATGACCTATAACTTTACTTAAAACATTAGTGAGAACTATTTTTCACTAATGAAATGAAAACAAAGTTATAAAAAATTATTTTTTATCAAATAAAATAATTAAATCATAATTTTTGTAATATTAAACTATACTAATACATATTAAACTCTTTTATTCAGTAATATATATGATTTAAAATGTAGCGAAGTACAATACTTTAAAAAATATATACTTAAGTACAAGTACACATTTTTTAAAATATTTAAAAGTACAAAATTTACAAAAAAACTATAAAATTACAGTAAATAAAAATTACAGTAACATGAGTAAATATAATTCGTTTCTTTCCACTAAAGCTCTAAATGTTTGACTTCATGACTTCTAGACAATCCAAATGCTCAACTTGATGATCATACCTTTCAAGTGTCTCTATTTGCTAATGACTCCATTATTTACTCCATTCTTATCTCTGTAAGTCTCTTATCCATCCTTATATGGATTACTGTTGTCATTTTGACTTTTAATGTTCTTTTAATGAAACTATTTCTCTTTTAGAAAAAGTCTAAAAATCTTGTTTGTAGACTAGTCATTTAGCAAATACTTTGTAATAAAATATTTACTGAATGAAAAAAAATTGATTATTCTTCAAACCTAAAAATTTTTTATTTTTCCAAAAATGTAGTCCATAAGCCTCTTTACACTCTTAATACCAAAAACCAAGAAAAAACAATCATTTAGTGATTTTCATATCTGGAGTTTATTTTATAAGGCTCTTCCAGAATTTTGAAAAATTAACTGCTATGATACATAGCGTTCTAAAGCAAAACAGTACCCTTTTTTATACACTGGTGGTTATGCTTAAAGAAAAAAATAGCTATGATTATACTGATATGCAATTTTATTATAAAAAATGTGGTTCTACATTGATGACTTCAAAAACGGAGGTCTCATTATTCCCTTTGACAATATTGTTCATATTGATGAAGTAATTCTTATCTGTATCAAAAAAGTTTCAATTGTTGCCCTTTAGAAAATATATTTCTAAAAAATCTAGCAATAATAAAAGCACCAAGATGCTCCAAAGAGTCAAAAAGTTTTGAAACTGTTATGACAAAGAGTCTGAATTTAAACTTTATTGTCTTATATAAAAAGTATATTTTAATTTATTAAATTTATTGTAGTTTTACTTTCAAGACAGTTCTTATATATTGCTATTATTATATATTTTGTGCTCCCCATGTCAGTATCCACTTTACTTATTAGAGCTTTAAACTTAAGTATGCTTTAGCTTTAGTATGCTTTAGCTTTGGCATACTTTAGGTAACATTACATATTGTAAACAATCAACACTACAAGAAAAATATAATAAACTTAAGGATAAAATAAATATCAACTTGCATGATTTATCATTAAGATAAGTTATAAATAGTTGGTATTCGTAACTAGCTCATATATAATGTGATATATATATGTTACTAATAGCATCTATCAGCTGCTGATAAAACTATTAAAGACAAAACCTTGCATAACAAATGTGCTATTAAAACCTAACAAATGGTTAATTATAAGAACAACTAAATGTGTTTAAGGAATTTTTTTTTTTTTTTCATTTTTATCTTCTAATAAAGCTGCAAGCAACCACTATTAAAGTTGGAAGTTATTGGAAGAGAATATATGAAGTTTATAAATCAAGATAACAAATTCAGACAACTTAAAAGATTGCAAATGAATCAGAAAATAAACCAGGATAAAGGGAGCAAATTCTAAAGAAATGTTTGAGGAAAAAAACTAGACAAATAAAAATTTTCGGGGCACTTGGGAACAGTCACAGTAAAAGGATGAGATTTAATTTAAACGACGAGTAACACAAGAATGAAATTTAGTAGATGGCACAAGAGACGCTAGCTTTTTAGAGCAGCGCCCATTATAGTATTTATTCAAAAGTGAAAGACAAGAAACATTACAACAATGTGACAATGGTTCAAAGTTGGCTGCAAGAGCAGGTCTAACTATGTTTAAAATGTGCTTTTGCACTTAGTCTAAAAGAGAAAGGGCATTATTTAAAGATCCGCTCCAGATATGGCAACAGTATTCCATACAAGGACAGATTTGAGATTTATAAAGAATAAAATCTAAAGTAAGAAAGTGGTGAGCACAATAAAGAGATGCAACCTAAGCAGATACTAATTTTGCAATGGATTGGAGATACTAATGGAGAGCAGATACTAATTTTGCAATGGATTGGTTTCCAAGAAAGATCGGAAGTAAAAGTTAATCCTAGAAGACAAAGGGTAAATGACTCATCGAGTACATTACTGTTCATAAATATACGAAGATCAAGATTATTGTGATAATGATTAGTTGAATAAAATTGAGTTTTACTTGAGTTAAAGTTTACCAGCCACTGAGAGCCCCATGCTGCAGCAGAAGTAAAAACTTTTTCAAGCTCAAATGCCCCTTGCAAGCAATCAGAGAATAAATATTATCAGCAAACAATGTGTGAGAATTTCTGGGAGATTGCTAATGTAAATTGAAAAAAAGTATAGGGCCAAAAACAGAATTTTGAGGAAACCCTAAAGTTACAGGAAATGGAGAAGTGTGCTGTCCATCGAGGACAATTTTTAATTTACGATTAATAAGAAAGAATTCAATAATCTTAGAAATGTTACCTGATACACTGTAAGAAAGGAGCTTATGTAGAAGACCATCGTGCCAAACTTAATCAAAGGTTTTGGAAATGTTGAAAGTGATAGCCTTGACCTCTCCAAATCTATCTAATGCACAATAAAATGCTGATGTTGCTTTCCAGCAGACCGGTAAACTAGACTATATATATATATATATATATATATATATATATATATATATATATATATATATATATATATATATATATATATATATATATATATATATATATATATATATATATATATATATATATATATATATATATATATATATATATATATATATATATATATATATATATATATATATATATATATATATATATAGGTTTTTACATTCCAAGTCCATTCTCACACTTCATGGTTTTTATCTCCTTGCAGCACAATGAGATAAAAACCATGGAGAAGTGTGAGAATTGACTTGGAACGTTGAGAGGGAATAAAAGATTTTGTGCCAGTCTGAATCCAAGAAGTTACATAAAAAGCACATTTGACAGCAGGAAGACAAAACCCGCCGTTACAGAGAAAATCATGGAAAGAGTTCTAGTCAAATACTTCATGAATTTAACTTATCAAAACTTATTTAAGATATCATAAATTTTTTTTAAATGTTTGAACAATGTAGCCCAAAAATCATTTTCTATCATAGCATATACTATATAAATTCCTGGTGTAAGAGAAGCAACTTGCATTTTTATATATTAAAAATTTGTAAATATTAACATATCTCTTAAGTTGTAATCATGGTAATGATTCCATTAAATGCTTTTTCTGGATTCTCTAATTTTTACAAGATTTGGCACCAGATTTTGTTTTCTCATTACGTAGGTTGCAGATAAAGTTTTGCTCATATTTAAATACATTGTCCAATTCAAGTATTGGGTGTTAAAAGTGTGAAAATGTGAGTAATTGTTTTTTGGATTTACTTTTATTGGTTGTGGAGGTGAGGGTATTTGCACTGAAGTAAAATTTGACATATAGATTTGTGTTGAGGTTGATGCCAATATATTGGTATGAGTTAAAAACTTATGTAAGAACTTGGTTTTTAACGTTATGACTGGCACCTCAGCCAATATAAATAACTTTTCATGAGAGATTTTATTATCATCAAACCATCATTAAAAACTACCTGCTACTTCTTGAAAAGAGTTATTACCAATTAGAAAGTTAGGTTTAACCTTCTGAAAGATGACACAAAAAAATTAGCAAGAGATGCAAATTTTTGTGTGTAATATCCTTCAGGGGGTTGTATTCATTTTTATTGTATATTATTTTTACTTATATAATAACAATACTTATTTATATCATACTTAATGTATGACTATTATAAATTTAAAAAAAAAAAAACTAGATTTACATTTTCGTGTAAGTGATGAAATTCTTTACTTAGACCAAAATCAGTCAACACGATGTGACCATCACCATCCAAAAGAATATTTTCAAGTTTGATATCTCTATAGATCACACCAAGCTAAACAACACGAAAGTAACCTTTTTAATATATTTTAACTAAGAATAAAGAGATTTAAAAAAAAAAAACATTGAAATATTATCGCTAGACATTAGTTTATTAATTTATTTAAATATATGTTATATAAATCTTACTAAAAATGTTTCAAATATTTTTTGAAAAATGCATCTTTCTAATTTAATTTATTTTTTATAATGTATTATTTTAATAGACAACTTCATAGTTCTGATAATTTCATACGCACATATCTTAATAGTACATCTTAGTTCCTTATGCATAGAATTGCTTTAAAAAAAAGTAAATACATGGATAAATTAAGAAATCATCTTTGAAAGAAACAGTTTTTACATAACAGTACTTACATAAGTTTTCTTTTCTTTTTTCATTATAAAAATATTTATTTTATTTAAAATTATTTTAACCAATCCTAATATATATGCAAATATATAATATTTTTTATATTTAGATTAAAAAAACTTGCGGAGAAAATAAAATAATTGATTTCACTTTAGTAATAGTTTTGTTAGTTACACAGTAATGTTTTGTATCATATCATAAATGCATTTGAAAAACAATTGTCAGGAACGGTTATTTTTCTGATATTTATTTATTCAAGCATGGTAACATTTTCTAGAAAAATGATTAAAAATAACACTGCATTAGACCAAATTTTTAAACTCTATTTTAGTATATATTGAGATCGCTTTTTTATCAAAACAATTGAGTATTTTATAAAATTATTGTTTTGTGTTTCTTCCTATTTTCATATATAAAAATTTGATTTGATACTCTTCATTTTTATGAAATTTTTTTTTATAAAATGAAAAGTAAATGAAGCTAGAGAGCAAGTAAGCAAGCAAGCCAGGGAGCATGTAAGCAAGCAAGCCCGAGAGCAAGTAAGCAAGCAAGCCAGAGAGCAAGTAATTATAAGAAAAGATTATTATAATTAAAACTTGAATGAATGAGTTCAATACTTTTAAAATTGTTTTTGTTACATAATTCAAACTTAAACAAATTTTTATAACTGTTTATAAAAAAAGATTTTATTTAAGATATTAAATATGTAAGTATTTATTATTTTTATTTTAAGTGGTATTTCACATATTAGGTTACAAACATAATTGTAAAAATATTGTATAAAAGTTTAAATTTTATTTAAAAAAAATTTTCCATTAAAAATATAAAACTAAAAACTTGAATTTAAAAAATTATTTAAACTCTATAGTTCTTTGTTGTTGTTTTTTTCACAGTTTTCCTAACATGGTTTTCAATGAAATTTTTATACTGCTCATTTGAACTTTCAAATTTATTTAAAAATAATGTCAAAACATATGAAAAAATCTTTAATAACTTTTACCTTAAAGATGCTCACAAAAACATAATAATGAAACAACATTTTTTACTTTTTTTTATTATTATTGCATAATTACATAACACTTATTAAAGCGAGATTTTATTTTAATTGTATGAGTCAGGAAAACACGATGGGTGAGCGTTTGCGAGGAAATAAGCTAGATGAATATAATTCATGCAGCAACCATGATTGTAATTGTAGAAAAAAGAAAGAGATACAACCTAACAACATCAGCTCAATTTGAGAAAAACCATAAATCTTGGCAAACATAAAACTACATTTACAATGCGCTTTTGGAGCTTGTCTGAGAGTGAGAAGTTTAGAAGGATTGAAGAAAATTCTGGACACTTTTGTAAAACATTAATGAAATCTTGTCTGAACCACAACCTGTAGAAAATTAAAATTGAGAATTGACTTTAGAATCAAAAGCTGAAGTGATTTGGAAATAATAAGTTTATCTGTTTAACTGGAATGGCAAGAAAAGTATTGCCATTAGATTCAAAAACCAAACAAGAAGAAAAGTTCTTTCAAATGACTCTGTCTTATTCTAGGGAGAAGTAATAAGATCAGACCCATGACCTAGAGATGTAATGTTAGACTTTTAAAGATTTTTTAAAAGTATCTAGAAAATCTTCAATAGTGAGATAAGATACATGATTTAATCAACTGAATAATGGAGTTTAGTATCAGACAGGACCTTTTTACATTAACTTCTTGCAATAATAAAAAGACATTTGTTTTCCACAGAGATATTCTTGTAAAAAAAAGAAAAAAATGATAACGGTTTAATATAATAACTACACAAGAAGGTGAAAAACGTGGGGTTGAATGAGGCTGGAGTGGAATTGGAGTTGAATTTAAAACTGAAGAGAAGGATTCTCTTTAGTTTTAATTTTTTTGAGTTTAAAGATTGGAAAGATTCCATACCTGATCAGATTCAGGAGATAAGGTAAGAGGCGCAGTTAAGCATATATAACATGGATATATATGGATATAAACATATGTTTGCTATCTATTTAGATGCTGGCATCTTCTTTTATCTTCACTTATTTGTACAAACTTTAGTATTTAAATGGTGTAGTATTCGCGAGAAAGAGAAGATGATGATTAGATTGATGTGTGGTATGACTATAACAAGACAAGAAAAGGAACCATAATCTTAGACAGAGATTAAAAAAAACTTATTGAAAGGATTTTTTATTAGAGCAACAGCATAAAAAGAAAAGGTTGAAATACGATGATGACCATCATCATGATGATCATGATTATGTGGATCATGGTGATCATAATCATGCAGGTCATGATGATTTTTATATATAAATGTATGCATTTATATATATATATATATATATATATATATATATATATATATATATATATATATATATATATATATATATATATATATATTTATATATATATATTTATATATATATATATATATATATATATATATATATATATATATATATATATATATATATATATATTTATATATATATATAAATTATAAAATGAACTTAGAATTCAAAAAATATACTTTAGGATGTATCAATGTTTATGCAGCTCCAGTCACAAACCCGGTCCTTGTCACTTTCTACTTTCTATCCCTACTTTTACTTTTGTTGGGGACTTTCTATCCTTTCTATTACTTATTTTGGAGACTTTAATAACAATTACAATAGTTAAATTATCAAAACATATTTAGAGTTATTTCAAGGTTAAGCATGCCAACATTCTTAAAGATTAGTTACCTAAGGTAACTACCCAAATAATCCAGCATGACTGAGTAATTAACTTGCTATTAATTAAAGATGTTTTTAATATTTTATTATCCACAAAATATTTTAATTTAATTTTCAATTCATTATTTGTTTACAATCTATTTAAAGTGTCAGTGTATTTGCTAAAATGGAAAAAAAAATTAATATTGTGCAGTGATTAAACTCTTTGTTTTAGAAAGTTTATCAGCAACATTTATCTAAAAATGGTAAAAGTGTATCAAGAATCTGCTCCTTAATTTCTAATTGTTTCTTTATTTCTAATTGTGCATTAATAAATTAGATTTTAAAAAATGTTACACAAGTGTTGAAGATGAACCATGTTGTGATAAAGAAAAAATAAACTCTGTTAAAAAATAGCTTTAACATTTTTTTAAACATCTAAAAGAATATGCTTTTTCAGCAGTCTATGTTTAGAAAATGCGTGTTTAATGAGACACAATTGTTTTTTAGATCTGACGCCCATTTTTTAATTAGCATTTAATTAATACATACCATGTGAATGTAGATGGTTTTTTAAAATAAGTATATTATTTCTCCCTACATATACATACGCGCGTTTAGCTTATTTGGATAAGGCATTGACTTCGTAAACGGAATGTCTGTGATTCGAGACCTGCCTCTTCCTGAATTATTTTGTATTTTTTTACAGCCGAATGTTAATAAAATAAAATAGTAATATCAGAAAAAATTTGTTTAATATAAAAGCATTGGGTTTTAAAAATTTGTATTTTAATTTTATTCACTCTTGCTATTATAAATAAATATACATGAAAAAAGTAAAAGATATATTATCTCATTATTTTATTTTAACCAATATATTAGATGTGAATGTAGATAAGTCAATTTTATTTTTATATTAGATGTGAATGTAGATAAGTCAATTTTACAGCTGCATTTATTTTTCACTATTGTTTTTATACCCTAAATAAAAAAAAGTAAAAGATTATTATTTTATTTTAGTTTAACCGATATTGTAGATCAGTTTTTTAGCCATCTTTTGCTAATAGTTAGTGTCAGATATATTTTTTACTTAATATTGCTCTAGTTTCCTTTAAAGGAAAAATAAAAACCTTATGTAAAAACTCCAAAGCTATAACAACTTCTGCTGTATAAAACTTCGCCTCATTTTCTGTGAAGTGTGCACGATTGTATAAGTGCGTAAACAATTCTCCACCACTTACATAATCTAAAAAAAAGATTTTTAAGGACTAAAAACAAAAATAGAAAAAGAAATCTTTTTTACTTTTATATTGCTTTTAAGAAATTGACATACTTTGGTTTTTATTTTAAAAAATTTATAATATTTATTTTTATATAAAATTTTGTATAACATTTGGCTTTACAAATTTATTCAGTATGATAAACAAAGATGTCTGAAAAAAATTATTTTTAAAAATATTGGTATATAAATTCACCAAATGGTCAAACTATGTGAATAGCTAATGAAATAGATGAATGAAATAGATAAAAGAGAGTTTTCAAACAAAATTCAGACAATACTCCAGAAGAAAAAAAATTTACTAATGCAACACTTTACCAATGACAAATATAAAATAGACAAGCGTATAAACAATATATAGAATAACACAAAATTCTTTATTAAATATTGATAAACAAAAATATAAAACCAGCATTATTTACCAAACCAAAATATATGTAATAAAAATAAACTTTGAATATATAATATAAAATTGTCTATCAGTATAAACTTGTTGTATGGGGTAATTTGATACAGCATTTGTGGGGGGTCCTAAAACTGTAGAATAGTACTCCATAGTGTCAAATACAATTCTAAAAATCATTTCTTATATTATTTACAGTCCATTTTTAGGAGATTCATGTAAATATAATACTAGGAGATCCAGTTTCGATACAAAGCCATTATTTATTAATGCGTAAAAATGACATTAAAAATGAAATTGGATTTGGACCATTGGATGCATTATTTGGGTTATAATTATTAATTTGCTTGTCTTTCAAGTAAAAAAACTGCTTTTTTCCCCAAGTTTTATTCTTTTTATTTACTTTTTTAATAATGCTCTTAATTTATATATCAAGGTGTCCCATTGGTGGGATACCTAGATACAAATTTATTATTTTACTTTATATAGTCTCACAAGTTTACCCTGTTATATTTTGGTAATTAATAAACTTAATTTTGTAGGTATAAGTTTATTCTACAAATTAAACTAATCACCTAAAAAAAATGCATATTAAAAAAATTGTTATGAAGCAAAAACCATAAGCATATCATGGTGCCCCACTCTCTCCTACATACATACACACCAAGCCTTTTCAGGAGACACATGCGGTCACACGCCTTATATCATTATGCATACAATATTTTGTATATGCATGGCAAAAAAAGGCCTTGCATATTTTAAGTTAGAGCATTTAAAAAATAAACAAGTGTAAACTTAAATTAAAAATAAACAAACTATAAACTAGAAAGCAGGGCAAATAATTGATTTTTAATATGCAATGTTTGCAAACTGTTATCCAACAAAACTTTTAATATGCGAAGTTTGCAAACTGTAACAATACAAAACTTTTATTTTCAATTTATCTCTTTAAATTTATTTACTCATAAAATATATATATAAACATGGAGAAATTAAAATAAAAGGAACTAAAGAAATAAATCGCAAAATGACGTCTCATTAATATTTATATATTAATTTTTATATTTATATAAATGGATTTAAGAATCACTAGAATCACTTTTTAATGCAAGATCCTCTTTAACAACAAGATACGATATCTGAAAAAGTCTGTTCAAATCTTCCTGGTTATTATCAGTAGTTCTTAAAATTGATATCAATACAGTTTTTTGAAGACTTGGAGCTATATTGTGAAGGTTCTCTTGATATTTAGAAATAAAAGCTTTATGCCCATTATCTTAATTATGGCATAACAAATATGTTCTTTTCCAAAATATACATTCAATTGTTACTGAATTGGTTCAATTTGGATACTTTTGGCAAACCCAACAAGAGAAACACTCATTTGAATTGTCAATATGAATCCAACTTAGTTGTTGTCCGTGTTTTTTATTACTTGGTGGAAATTCATTTATGTTGTTCCAAAACATAAATTAAATATCTTTTGGCCATATATCCAATTTTCCTAAAGTCATAGCACAATCCAAGTCATTGCACTTTTTTTTGCTTGCTTAGTTTTGCTCTCTTCTCCTTTTATTTTTATGCTACGCTCCTCTGTACCATCTTTCTTTAAGATTGAAAAGATGCTTAGTTGTTTTGACATTTTTTTAAAAACTTTAAAAATAATAGTATATTATCTATTTAATAACAAGTTAATAAAAATATCATATTATTGGTGTTGTTAAACACACAATAAAAAAATTAAAATTATAATAAACATAATAACTTTATATATTCTATTAGATTATGTATTTTTTAGCAAAACTTGAAAATTATTTTAAAAATTTTCATAAGTTTTTTAAATATGCAAATAAACATTACTTCACTTTAAGGAAAATAATAAGAAAAAAAAAGCACGCTATTGATGAAAGCAATTGTTGAGATTAAGCATGGTTTTTTGTAAAGTAATAGCAAACAAAGTCATTTTAAGTAAAATTTTGAATGTTTTTGTAAATGCATGCAAAAACCATGCTCAAACATAATTAGATTCTTTGTTCCATTTTAAAAAAGTAGTTTTAGCATTGTTTCTTTTAAAGTCTTTGAAAATGCATTTAAAATTTTTGTAATTAATTTTTTTGTTTTTGTTTTTGATAATAAATAAAAAACGATCAATTGCCTAAATATTTTGAAAAAAAATTGCTGAAGTAACGCGTTTGTTTTGAAAAATATTAGGCGAAAGCCAATGTTTGTGTAAGGAAAAGTAAAGGAACATGACGTTCATTTTCCTGGCCTTTTTTTTTTTACAGATATTTGCACGTTCGTTTTGTCGCGCCCTGGAAAAAAGATAAAACCTAAAAAAAATACAAAAAAATAAAAATCTTAACAGATGATAAAATGAATAAAAAATAAACCAGACAAAATAAAAACATAAAATAAATATGTTTTAATTATAATTTAAAAATGTTTCACTAAAAAGAATTTAGAAAAAATTGAAGTTTCAAAGTTAAACCAACCTTAACTATTTAAAAACTTAATTATAAATTAACTTTAAAAACAAAAAGTTTCAAGTCATCAAATTTCATGAATTTTTTTATACATATGTAAGTACATAGTAAACGATCGGGATTGATATTTGACTGGGGCCGGGGCCGGGTTTGATAAAATATAGTCAGGACTAGGGCTGGGTTTGTGACCGGGGCTGCATAAAAATTTATACACCCTAAAGTATATTTTTTTTTATTCAAAATTCATGCTATATTTTGAATATATATATATATGTATATACTAACATCATTATGATAAACATGATAATCATAACCATCATTACCATCATCATCATCATCATCATCATCATCATCATCATCATCATCATCATCATCATCATCATCATCATCATCATCATCATCATCATCATCATCATCATCATCATCATCATCATCATCATCATCATTATCATCATCATCATCATCATCATCATCATCATCATCATCATCATCATCATCATCGTCATCATCATCATCATCATCATCATTATCATCGTCATCATCATCAACAGCATAAAAGAAAAAGCCTAAAGCCTGATGGTGATGATGATCATGATGATCATTATTATCATCAGGCTTTAACCTTCCTCTTTTATGCTGTTTCTCTAATATAAAAAATCTAGAGCATTTTTATTCTTAACTAAAGCTCATTCATACAATATATAAGGCACTCTCTTTAAGTTACTTCTACCATTACCATTTTCTACTGAAGATGAATATAGAGCAAAGAACAATAATATATACATTTCTAAGGAACTTAGCTCCAGTTTTCCTTACTCTTTATTGTCCTGCTATGAGCAAAGACAAAATCAAAAACTCATTTAGAAAATCTGGCATCTATCCCTTTAACCCAGAAGCCCCAGATTACAGCAGACTAACAAAAGAGGTTGAGCATTCAAGCGAGACGTTTTTGTTTGAAGGTGTTTTGCAAGATTGAAAGGTGGAGCGAAGCACGCAAGTAGATCCAATTCAGAAGGTAAATGCTAGGACTCAAACCTTATCTGATAAATATTGAACTAATCTTATAAAATCACTGGGAGCAGGCGTAACTATAAAGTTGTAAATTATTTTTACTCATCAAACTTTCAAACTATTCAAGCTTTAAATAAAAAAATCAATAGCCACACAAACATTTAACCCATTTAAATTTGTACATATCTTTTACAGATGTTCATTTGGATGCGATAACTTGGTCATTGAGTGTTCTTGTTTAGAATAATTGCGTTTTATCACTAGAGAAAAATGGTTTAATTATTTACAAAGAAAAAATGTAGATAGAATACCAACAAGCCCTGAAAAGGAAAGAAGCCATGTAGAAGGTAATACTTATAACTCCTTTAAATTTTATTGAAATAGCATATCCTATATTAAGTTGCATGTATTCTGTAAATGCTTACCCTGACACTTTAATTTAATATTGATTTCTTGATTTTCAATTTCTTCTTTCTTTAGACGTGACCAAGGAATCATTCTTACCTCCTCATGCCTTAACTCAATCAACATCGTTTTCTAAACAAACAGCTATAACCAAAGCCTTACAGCATCATAGATTGTTTGCATTGCCAAAGAAGACTGTTCCTAAAGTTAGGACAGTAGCTCAAGAACTCCATGCAACATCTGTCTTGACAACACCTCAAATAGTTTCTTTGTTAGGAGATATCCAACATAAAAAGAAAGATACTATTGCTGTTAAAAAAAGTCACAAAAAAGAATGATTGACAAATGCAGAATAGACTATGGGTGTAGACTATGGGTGTTGTGAAAAAAAAGTTAAGCTGTGGTGCTAAAAAAACCACAAAATCAAAGCAGAAAAATAATGTACCCTTATTTAGTTTAAATTGTAACCATTTATCCTACCCTGTAAAATTATATTTTAACAAATATAACTTTATATTTAGTACAGACTTTTAAATCTTTTCTTGAAAGTATTTTTTATATTTTACGTTGTAAACTATAAAAGAATACTTTTTCGTTTTGCTACATATCATTTAAACACCTGTGTTTAAAGAAGTTTTTAAATTTTTTAAATTTAATAAATGTCAAATACTGGAAAGAAAAAAAACGTAGAACTTAGGATGGCGTCCAGTGTTCGACATTTTGACATTTCGGGGGCTCTAACCCCTCTTTCTTTTTTTTTCAGATGTTATTCACTCAAAATATATTATAAAGAGCAACTATCCCTTTATACCATAAAACATTGATATCAATATTTTATGAAATAACAAGTGAAAAATTATTATTTATATAAAACTATGCAAAAAAAAAGTGTCAAACACTGGATAGTTTACCCTATGTTTTTTATTAAAAAATAAATTCTTGATTGGTGTAAAAATATATTTTACAATAATTAATTATAACTTATTGTTTTGGCTAAACTTAAATGGCTTAACTTGTATGTTCAACGCTTAACAAGGCCTGATTTCTCAAATCTTTTGTCCAGATATCATGCTTTTTGGCCCACCTATCGCTGTGCCTTCATTTACTCTGTCAACATGGATTTTCTCTTGGTTGATATGCCTTCAGTCTAATTTCTAAATGGAGTTTTTCACCGTCTGACGGGTTAAAATACCCTTATCATCAAATTGCCATCACTATTTTTTTGCAAGAGATTTTTCTGTTCTTTTGTGCCATATTTTATATTTTTCTGTCGTGTCTGTGTTTTCGCCCTGATTTTGACCACACTTTTAAACTCCTGAAGCGTCTGTTTTAGTCTTACAAGCAAAGGACAGAAAATTAGACAATAGGCAAAGTCTATTGAAACAATACTGATGATGGTGTAATAGTGGGGACTTCAGTATATAGATTGGCTTAGAATTTATATTTGTACAGGGACTATCTATGTTGTTTTTGTCTTAAAAAACTGTCTGAATTGGTTGACATCTTAAAAATTAAATACAGCAAAATATATACAGTTGTAAATTAGTATTTAAATAGTACAGTGCAGATAAATTTAAATATTCTTTTATTAAGTGTCATTTTAACAAATTTAGCAAAACTATTGTAGATGGCTGAATTGATAGTAATATATTATAATATGCATTTTTATATTGTATGTAAACAATTATTGTATTGCATATAGACAACTATTATATTGTTATATTTAATTTAATAAATTTTTACAGCAAAAATTATTTTTTGCTTAATCTTCTTATTCTAACTACTTATTCTAATTAATTTTTTTTTTTTTGTTAATTTATCTCACTAAGGCCAAGAAGGCCATTACAGACAAAGAGGCTACTTAGTTGTGGTTATAACCCTCTCTCAACTCTATAACTCTGACACACAAACCTTGACAAACAAGGCCGCTGAACAGAGAAACAAGTACTACCAGGGACGTGGTGGGGATCGTACTTGCAAGCATTGCAAAGCACGCGCTACATCACTACATCACTAAAAGTTATTTACTTATACTTATTCTAAAAGATCATACCCTTGTATTTTAATTTTAAATTGTTATATTCTACACTAAATTCAAACAAACACCTACTTGTTAGCTGGAAAGAGGCAATTGCAGCATGTGAAATTACAAAATCTACAAGGCAGTCAACAACAATAAAAAAGTTTCACAAACAACCACCAAGTTCAATCTTCTCAAATACATCTAATACATCAAACTTTAATAAAAACATATTATCAACAACTTACAGGTTGTTCCAACTGAGTTGGAGGGAAAAAACAACTTGATCAGCAAGAAGGCAAACAACAACATCATCAAAAAACTCAACAAAGACGACCACAGTTTTATCAACAACAATACCAATCATACGCTTGCAATATTATAAACAAAACGCTTACAATATTATCAACAACATCAACCATACCAACAACAATCCCATGATCAATTCTATCAACTTTCTGTCTGAGGTAACAAAAACCATTAATAACAAATTAAATAAATCATTCTCTCCTCAGAAACTCCCACAAGTAAACATTTTAAACCAAATGTCATCGAGATTGACTCAACACTAAACTGTATGTACACTAATGCAACATCGTTGAATCAGGCAAAAATAGACGAACTTTCAATTTTCATTGAATAATACCAATCACATCTAATATGTGTAACAGAACATGGTTTCATTCAACTTTTTGCTCTAAATGTACACTAATGCAACATCGTTGAATCAGGCAAAAATAGACGAACTTTCAATTTTGATTGAATAATACCAATCACATCTAATATGTGTAACAGAACATGGTTTCATTCAACTTTTTGCTCTAAATTATTAAGCTTGTTCAAACGCAATAGAGATGGTCGTGGCGGCGGAGTAGCTATATATATTTTTGAAAAGATATATCTGCATACAAAATTTGACAACAAAAAAGCAAGAAAACAATTACGTGATACTATAGGCCTTGTTTTAAATAAAAAAGTGCTTAATGCATTAGCTTAACGTGGTATTTGACGTCATAAAATTATCTTTATTTTTTCTTATAGACGTTAAGTGTTTTAACTACCGCAATAAATAAATAACGGCTAACTAGTTCAATTTAACAATTAACTCAAATAACTATAAACGTTTTAAATATAAATTCATTATGAAAAGTTTGTTATGTTTCAATTGCAAACTCTTTTGTTAATTATTCTTAAAACAAAAAACAATTACTTCTACACAAAATTTAATCATGCAAATTAAAAAAATACTCAATTAAAATAATATAAGTATATTTAATAATTTGAATCTTTTAATCTGTTTATAATAAACGTTAGTAAAAATTTGTTCATTAAAAATTAAGTTTCTTAACTTATAAATAAACTCAAAAGTATTTTCATTCTACGTATATTAACAAAACTCTTTTTTTTTTTTCGTTTGTAAGCAATTTAACTTGGAATAATAAAATAAAAAAAGAATAAATATGAGATCATCTTTGATAAGAACAAATTTAATTTATATATTGAATTATATTTTTATTTTTATTTATATACCAACTTAAATAAAATATAGTAACATGTTAAAATATTTTAACATGACTTGTGTCATTTATAAACCGTAGGGCAGCTGCCCTTACGGCACCATTGGTTTTGGATAATATTTTATTTTGATGAAGATCACATAACTTACATTTGATTTTAATAACCTAAGTCTTCTCTTTTTCTGTGATAGTTTCAATTAGAAAAACATCGGCAAAGTTCCAGGATTTAAAAGTTTTCAAAGTAAATCTTTTGTCCTTCAAAATACAATCTATATTCGAACTTTAAACAATTTGGAGAGAATAGAAATATACTAGGTTTTTATATACTAGTTTGTCTTATTTAATACATAGTCATTAGTAAAGAATAGAGACTGTCATTTAACTAAAACGTGCCTTAGTATTTATTTAATGGAGTCTGTAATGTGCACGTGCATAATGAAACCTCCGTTATATAAATATATTCAACGTAATATTATTGTCATCAGCGGATGTTATAGTCTACTCATGATTTCTTTACCTTATAATATAACTTGATTTATGGAAAAAAAAACTTATTGAATCGCACAGTGAAGAAATTTAACAAATTGTCTTCATTCAAAAATTGTGAGTAACAGGTAATTTTTTTTTTCTGTGCCGGCCATCTCCCCCCGCAAACTTAAAAGTAAAGGTATCTATATACCTTTAACTAATAAGAAAAGCAAATAGTAATAACTAATGAAGCATTTTTGTTATCATAATAACAAAAATATAAAAACATTTTTTGAGATATTAAAAAAAATGTCAATCCTTAATTACAAATTTTTTGCAAACGTTTTTCAACATAAATTCAGTAAAAAACTCTTAAAAAATCTATATTACAAAAAACATTGTAATATAGATTTTAATAAATTCTAATAATAATACATATTCTGTATTAATAAATTTGGAATATAGATTTTTTTTTAAAGTTTTTTACTGAAAACTTTAAAAAATTACTACTTTTTATTAAAAACGTTTGCAAAAAATTTGTAGTTTGAGGATTGACGAACAATTTTTCATGTTACTAAATATTTAAATAAAAAGTTTAGCGTAATACCAATTGTTATAAAAAGGTAAGATATGTCGCGATGAAAAGTTACTATAATTATTTTTAACATAACTTCTTTTTTGTAATAAATATTTTTACATATGGTTATTGAAAAGTTAATGCAGTTTTTTTTAAATTAAGTACTTCTTTTATGTTACCGCTAATTTAAAAGTTAAAAAATGATAAAAAGTAGCTTAACCAAAACAGCTCTACGTGTATGTAAAAATCACTTAAGGTGTACGTAAATTGTTCTAGGTGTAACGCTTTAAAACAAGGCCTGTATTTCTAATATTGCAAAAAATGTTTTGCTGTTAGTACTGAAACTTTATTAAAAGAGTTCTTTAAGCTTTTCAGAAATAAAAAAACCCATAGCCAATATGCAATGCCCACTCGTCTTAACATCTTAACATTTTAAACCTTAATAATTTGGCTAAACATTTTTCTTCAGATGAATTTGGCTCAACATATTTCTTCTGATGAATTGGTTTCTTCAAATATGCTCAAATTATTCAAAACATTTTAAAATAATAACAGACTAAAAAAAATGTAATAAAACTAAAATTACTATTGTATTATATATAAAATTAATTTAATTGCTTTTAAGCAAGGTTTTTTTCCCATCCTGAAAATCTAAGCCACCTAATTTTTTTTTTTAAGATGTTAAAATCTTCTTCAGCTATTCTAATTGGTTATATATTGCACAATCATACAACTATACAACTCGTTAATATTTGCACAATTATACAAGAATAAAATTGGTTATATTTGCATACAAGTTATATTTGCACAAGTTTTGGTTGTTATTTTACTCAGTAACAAACATTTCAAATAAATCTTGCTTACTGAGTTGCACTAACTAAATTAAAGACATAAATATTTGTTAATCTATTTTAAATAAACTAAAACTTGTAATTTAATTTCAAGTTTCATTAAAATCTATTTTGGAGTAGAAAAAAATAATATAAGCAAAAAAACTTACTAGAAAGGTTTTTGAAAGTAAAAAGTAAATTTTAACTAAAACTAATAAAGAGCAGTGACTCTTTAACTAAACAATTTATAATGCTAAAATTGAAAAAAGGAAATTTTCAACAGGCAAAGCACAGGAACAAAGTGCAAAAACAGAGCCGGAGGCTCATGGTTTGAGTACACACTGAGACTGATATAGGGAGAACATTCCAAAGAGTGCTGTTACATTGACTGAGCATTTGGGTTAGGAAAACAATATGGTTAAGGTTAGGAAAAAATTTTACACACTTTATTTAAGCATTTTACCTGTTAAAAATATCTGCATTTCACCAATGCCCATTTTTAATAACACAAGACTTATGTTATTTACAACATTTATTTTTTTTTTTTTTTATATGATTTTTCGCTGTGTTAAAACATAAAACTTGCAAATATATATTTTGTTATATTTCATACTTCAAAATATAAATTCTTAACAAATAAATCTGTTAGATCTAATATTACACATGATAACTGTTTAACACCATGTGGTATTATGTATTATTAGTAAGCGACTGTGGTTGATATTTGACTGGGCCCGGGGTCGGGTTTGATAAATTATAGACGGGGTCAGGTTTGTGACTAGGGCTGCATAAACATTAATAATCCTAAAGTATATTTTTATATTCAAAGTTCATGTTATATTTTGTATATATATGCATATATAAACATCATTATGATCAACATGATCACCATAATCATCATTACCATCATCATCATCATCATCATCATCATCACTATCATCTTCTCTTTTGGCAAATACTAAACCATATAAATACTAAAGTTTATGTTATATATATAATATGAAGGATATTGTATTGCCAGCATCTAAATAAATAGCAAACATATATGTTTATACCCATAATATGCATGCATAAAGCGCATCTCGGAGGCTTTTATTCCTTATGGACAAAAGTTTAGAAGCTTTTATTCCTACTCTTCAGTTTTAAGTCAAGCCTCATTCTACTCCTCATTTTTCACCACCTTGAGCAGTTGCTTTATTAATCATTTATTTCATCTTTTGTACAAGAACATCTCTCCTAAGAACAAACGTCCTTTTATTATTCCAAGAAGCCAATGTAAAAAGGTCCTGTCTGATGTTAAGCTCTGTTATTCTCAGTTTACTAAATCTTGTATCTTATATTAGATGTTAGGTTCTAGAGACTTTTGGTTAGTCTTCAACAATGTCATTAACTAAAGTAAATCTAACATTTAACCTCTAATTCATGGGTCTGATCCTTTAACTTTTCCCCTGAATAAAGGAGAGTTGTTTGTAAAGAATTCTTACTCTAATTTGACACTTGAATCTAATGGCCATACTCTTCCTACAAATTAAACAGATTAACCCATTGTTAAAAATCCAAATCACTCTGGCTTCCAATGCTAAAGTTAATTCTCAATTGAACACTTCGACAGCTTGTGCTTTAGACAAGATTTCCATCATAGTCTTAAAGAAGTGTCCTCCAGAATTCTTTTCAATTTTTGATAAATTTTAAAAAATGCTAATTATGGGGTTCCAATTTTTCAAAACTCTAGAAAACACTTTGACCTCTCCAACTATCCTACAATTCACTCTTTTATTAGTTTCTTTATATAAAGGTTTTAAGATTATTATATTATTTCTTTCTAACTAACATTATTAAAGTTATTTTTGAAGGCCTGCACTCTTCTTTATATCAAGTAACTTTAAGGGTACCACAAGATTCTATCTTTGTTCCTGTATTGTTTCTTACCTACAATATCGATCTTCATGAAAATTTTACATCTAAAAAGACTCTATTTGCTGACGACTCAACTTTATGCTCTTGTCTTGACAAAAATCTTCACTTTTTAATTGTTTAGAACAAGCAGCTGATTTTGAATCTGATCTCTCTTCTGTAACAGAGATTTTTGTAACACTCTTCTGTAATTAGACCTGCTTTATCTGCCAAATTTGAGCCACTCTCCCATTGTTGTAAGGTTGCATTTCTTTCTTTTTTTCTAGAAATAGCATCATGGTCAATACTCAAACGAGCTATCATCTCTATTACAATAAACCAAAACTCATTTTTGCTTGTTTCTTATTCAACAAGTTGCATCCTTTTACTGAATCTGTCCCTTCATGCTATAAAAACTTTTATTAACCCAGTTTTTTTCCTTGCGCATCAAAGAAACAATATAACTCTTAACTATTATCATTTTTTTACTTTTATATACAACTAACAACTTTTTAAGTCTTCAGTTAACCATTTCCTAGTATTTTTACTTATTTTCTATTTATAGTAACTTTTAATTGTGGTTCCTTGCAATCTTGTTGAAAGTAAATTAGAGTTTGAAAATATATAAATATATGCCAATATTTAATAAATAAATGAAAACATAAAATAAAAATATATATAATATTATAAATTTTTTTCTAGCTATGTTTATCAACCCCTGCTAAATCTTAGCAGGGGTTGATAGCCGGGTTTGAAAAAAGTCTCATTTTTAGCCAGGGACAGAGCTGGGGCCGGGGCCCCAGTCACTTACTATGTATCATATTCAAGCAATTTAGCTAGTTAAAAATTAGATTTCTTATAAAATCATTAAAATAAAATAAAACTATTAAAATTTTAATTTTAACTTTAAAGAACCATAAAGAGTAAAAATTTTTAAAATTACCCATAATGATATGGAGTTTTGCTTCTGTTTGAAAAGCATAATGCATTGTAACTATAAATGGACACCTTCGAACAGCCTCAAGCACATTTCGCTCAGTAATTGTATGCTCAGTTGTTTTTGCTTTTGCAACAACAGCTGACTTTTTCAATACCTTCATAGCAAATAATTTTCCATTGCCATTTCCACCTTTGCGACGAACCAAAAATACTTTTCCATAAGCTAATGGTTTAAAAAAAAATTATTAAAATAGTAATACTTAATTATTAGTTCCAATGGTGTGTGTGTGTATATATATATATATATATATATATATATATATATATATATATATATATACAGCCCTCAGAATTAGGGTCGGCATTCGGCAATAAAGACCTTAAAGTGTTTGAAGTCGGGATTGCCAAAAAATCGCCAACCTTGTTTCTATATTTTATTCTAACCTCTTTGTGTCAAAATTTTTTTGCCAACCTGATGCCAATGTATAACAATTTTCCTAATTTTGAGGGACCAAAAATAAGTTATTGTCACTTTTTTAATTGCGTTTGAAATAAATTACTTCAAAACTTATCTTTTGAAACATTTTATTAAATGAATCCCAAACCTTTAATACATATTGTGTTCATATTAGAGAGAATGATTGAAAAAATGTTTGGACTATATTTTTTTGATTAAAACAAAAAAATAAATGCATACCAAGAAAAACTTTTTATTTTAGTCGAAGCTTGCCTTCTCTGTTTTTTTGTATGCTAAAAAAGTCTTCATAATATACGCCGAAATCTACAGACTTAATAAATTATTCAAGTGCGCTTTATTTCTAAGAGTTTCAATACATGATGTCATTGATTTTTGTTTTCATAATCGATCTTTTAAACAAAACAAAAAAAATCAATGACGTCCTGAATTAAAACTCTTAGGAACAAAACAAGCTTGAATAAATTTTCTGTAAATTGTGGTGTATATTATAAAGACTATTTGGCCTACGACAAAACAGAGAAGGCGAGCTTTAACTAAAATAAAAAAGTTAGTTTTTTTTAGTATGCATTTATTTTTTTGTTTTAATCAATAAAATTTAGCCCAAACATTTTTTTATCATTCTCTTTAATATGAACACAACATGTCTGGGAGGTTTGGGATCCCCCTTTAAAGTTAAGCAAAACACATTTTCAAATTACCTCTAATTATTGTTTAATGAATAAACATTTAATGAATGTTTAATGAAAATTTAAAAAATGTTTAATGAATAAACATTTTTTAAATTATTAAAATGTGTTATATATATTATTTTTAGCTGTGACCAAAACAAAAAATTGTAACTAACTTAACTAAAAAACCTTAATTAAAATTAGTCGACTAACATTTTAGTCGAACTAAAATTAGTCGACTAACATTTTAGTCGAACTAAAATTAGTCGACTAACTTTTTAGTCTAACTAAGTCACAAAATATAAAGAGGCAATTTTATAATAATAATTATTATTATTATAAAAAAA
The DNA here is from genome assembly GCF_022113875.1 of Hydra vulgaris. Classification (NCBI taxonomy): domain Eukaryota; kingdom Metazoa; phylum Cnidaria; class Hydrozoa; order Anthoathecata; family Hydridae; genus Hydra; species Hydra vulgaris. The sequence continues at coordinate 29,118,729 of NC_061160.1, read as the reverse complement.
CAGTTATTATAAATACTTCTATTGTTGTCTTCCCTTGTGATTAAGCAGTAATATTTTTGTGAACGAAAAAAAAAAAAAAACAAGAACGAAAAATTAAAGCCTTTCGTTATGAAGATTAAAAATGAGAACCAAATTAATTTTAAGAACAAAAACTGAATAAAAATAGTAATAATTAAAAAAATTGAACTATTAGATATATAATTATTATAATATATAAATCATTCATGGAAAATTTGCATATATTATTCGTACTGAGTAAAAACTAAATAAAAATTATTATGAAACAAAAATATGAATCATCTTAATTTGAAATTGGAACTTGATTCTCGTTATTTTATTATTTTAAATTTCAAAAAAAAGCAGTTTAGAATCTTTTAGCGTTTTTTCAATTTATAACAAAAATGATTTACAAATTACAAAACTTTTTAACTGAAATCAATTTTTTAGAAATTGGCCATACCATATTATTTAAAGGAATGTTTAATGCAGAATTTGTTTCAGATTTCCTTTAAATAACATCTCTAATCATTGATAATGATAAAGAGGTAGTGCATAATTTAATTTAGTTCTACATACATAAAAGCACAGATATTAAAGTTTTAAATTGCTTTTAACCCAGTTATTCTGCTAATTATTAACAAATTAATTATTATTTAACTTGGTAAAATAAAATTTGGGGCAATATTAAATAAATAAACAAAAGATTTTTCTTAATTAATTTAATTTACTATATTGTCACAATTTATACTAAGTTTAATCAATTTTTTAATTAGAAAGTAATGGTATCCTTATATATACTAGATAAATAGTTAATGTAAACAATATGATATTGTATATTTTTGGATGGTATTGGATATCAGATATTATCTGAAAATTTATTTGAAATAAATGTAACTTTAAATTATGCCTAACAAAAATACATTTTCTTCAGTTAAACATGCCGCTCCAATATTTGATTTAAAGAAAAGGTTGGAAAAAAGAAAGAATATAGATGAACAAACCTTTTTAAATGACGTTGATAACAAAACCATTTATAATTTTTTATCTGGTCAAATGGAAAATGAAAATGATACACAGGAGATTAAAGAAGCAACAAAAATTACATACAATTATTACTCAATTGAATTAGAAAGTCTAAAATGGATATGTAATGAATGCAATACGAACAGATCTAAATAGTACTTAAATAAAACATCAAAGAGTATATTAGATTACCAACTTGAACACGATCACCATATAATAATTCCAAAAAAAAAAGAACTACAAGTGCTATCTCAAAAGGAAATAGCAATAAGATTGATAGAAGTCTTTTAATTTTCATTATTACCTGTTGCCTTCTGTTTGTGTTAGTAGAAAGTAATGCATTTAAAGAATTTGCCTTGTGTTTAAATAAAAAATACAAATTGCCTTGCCAAAAAAAGTTAAGATCTCTTTTAACTAATTTATATCAAGAAAAAGTTGAATTTTTAAAGTTGAACTTATTATCAATCAAAGTTTTATCTATTACTACTGATAAATAGACATCGTGTCAAAATTGTACATATTTGCAACAGCACATTTTATTTCTGAAAAAAAAAACTTCATCAGTTTTTGTTTGGGCTTTGCATACTTTAATGGCCGCCATGACATAGTTAATTTGAAATAGGCTTTGCTAAAAATATTAGAAAATTTTAAAGTGGATAATAAAATAATCAGTGTATCAATATCAGACAATGCCAATAACGTACGCAATTGTAAAAAATCTTTAAAAGATTGTTTAAACATTCAACCAATAAGATGTATGGGGCATGTATTGCAATTAATAGTTTAAAATATCATAGATTTAGTTAAAGGCGAAAAAGATAGTTTATCTAAATTCTTTTACGTTGCAAAAACATTAACCAAGTACAGAAAAATTATTACATCTTTCAATCATTCTTCTCAACTTAATTATTTATTATAAGAAAGTCAAATGCGACAGTGTCAAAAAAAATCACATTGTTTATTTGATTCAAGATGTTAAAACTATATATATATATATATATATATATATATATATATATATATATATATATATATATATATATATATATATATATATATATATATATATATATATATATATATATATATATATATATATATATATATATATATATATATATATATATATATATAGTTATATATATATATATAGTTATATATTATATATATATATATATATATATATATATATATATATATATATATACATATATATATATATGTATGTATATATAATAATAATAATCTTAATATTGCGGTAATCTTAATATTATTGCAGTAACGAGTTTATTACCGCAAAACGAGTTAAATATTGTTTAATTGATTTTTTATTAATACAAAATGTTTATTTCTTTCATTTTTTTTTTATATTAAAAAATTAAATTTTATATTAAATTGAAAAAAAAAATTTTTAAGTAAAAAATTATTTTCCTCAACATTTGTATAAATGAATTAAAATATGTTACTTCATAAAAAAAATTTAACATATTTTTAAATCATTAAAAAAAGTTTATTTGCACATTTTTTTTAATCATTAAAAAAAAATTGCAAGTAAAAAAAAAAATTTATTTAAAAGAAAATTAGCGTGTAACATAAAAAAATTACATAAATTTATCTACTTTTATTTATTAAAAGTTTATTATTTCATAAACAATTTTGTTGTGAAAGCAAAGATTATTTTTCCAAACAACATTTATTAAAAAATAATCACTGCGATTTAACTTGCCATACATTAAAAAAAAAATTTTAACTTACATTTTGTGCAAAATTTTGATGCAGCCATTTATGGGATAAAAATGAGCTAATTTTCTTTTAAAAACAAATTAAATTCAAATATTGAATAATATTTAGTAATATTAAAAAAAAAATTATGACAGTTAAGTTAAACCCAAGCATTGACTTTAATTTAAATAAACTTAAATGTTTTTTAAATCAAAATTTAATTATATATTTTTTAAATCTAAATTAAATTAATTTTTTTTTTATCAGAATAAAATTATATATTTTTGTTAAATTAGTTTTGAACTAAATCATTTATTTTTTATTAGAAATAAATTACATTATAATGATCTTTGCTTTGAGCTTAAAGCATTAGCATTTTTCAAGCAAAAAAATTGATCATTACAAAACAAAAAAAAATTAAGTAGAAATATTTATTACTATAGAATAGAAATTTTTTTAATGCAATCTAAAGTTGCATAAACAATTCTTGTCCTCTCAAGATGATATATAAAAGTTTTTATTATATATATTTCTTTTATGTTTTTTTTTATTTTTTTAATAACTTCGCATAAAAAAATAAAAATATTCGTGACTATAAACAATTTTGTTTTCTGTTTAATAAAATAATTAGCTTAATAGAGATTAAGTTTTTGTAGTTTACATTAGTAAATAGCGCTTTTAGTTTTTTTCATTAGTAAATAGCGCTTACATCTAACATAATAGTCATTCAAACTTTTTTAAATAATCGTCAAAGTGGTTTTTTATAAAATTATTTACTTCTTTTATCTTACCGCTTAATAGAGTAATTTAAAAGTTAAAAAAATATCAAAAGTTACTTCATGCAAATAGCTCTAGGCGTATGCAACTCGTACGTAAATTACCGGCAGCCTAACGCTTTAAAACAAGCTCTGATATATATATATATATATATATATATATATATATATATATATATATATATATATATATATATATATATATATATATATATACAGACATGTTCAAATTATTAGACTATAGATTTAAGAAAATTATTTTCCGTGATTGAGTTCAAATATCTATTACATTTTCACAAGATCACAGTTAAAAGATTTTAAGTATAAAATATGACATTTTTCTAATGTTTTTACATACTTTTTATATTTGGCAACGTCACTTTTTTTTTGTTAGAGCGTTTTCAATATTGGGAGGCAAGTCAGCGCATGTTTTTTTTCCTTTAGTAGCAAAACGTTGCAGCAGTTGTTTAGGTGTCATTTTAAAGTAACTTTAATTACTTTTAATTTATTTTCTTTACAAAATTACTTTATGTATAAAAACTTAATTCGAATTTACTAATAAATTGTTTTTGTTTAGGAATTGTACAGTAAAACTGGTGAAATTATTTTATTTTAACAATGGGCAAAAAAAATGATATTTCCCCCAAAAAATATTCTGCTGTAAAAACTTTGTTGGGTGAAAAGGTTTACACACAAACTCAAATAGCTTTAAAAGTTGGTGTAAGTCAGAAAACAGTAAGCAGAATAAAAAAATGTGTTGATAATCAAGAGCCATATGAGCACCACAGAATAGGGAATTGTGGTCGTAAAAGAAAAAAAACCCCAAGGACACAAAGAAATCTGGTTAAAATGGCACTTAATAACAGAAGAGCCACATCTAAGGTGTTGTGTCAACAACTTAATGAAGCAGGAGTCGATGTTTCTCCAGTTACTGTTCGGAGAAGGCTTTTTGAAAGTGGTTTAAAAAGTCGTCGTCCACGAAAAAAACAAAAGGTTACACCAGTGATGGCTAAAAAGAGGCTAGAATGGGCTAAAATTCATGAAAACATGTCTATCTATGACTGGAGTAAGGTCAAAATGTATGCAAAAATTGTATTCAAAGTCATTTTGAGAGTTTTCACTTAACATTTGATATCAAAATTTATTTTAAATATGAAGATGAGTTCTAAAAAAATTTAGGCAATTTTTTTTTCTAAAGAATCTCTCAAATTTTATCTGTAATTTTTTGCAAAGTGTTTCTGTGTACTCATTTGTATATTTATTATATCCAGGTATGTTTTAGCGATGAATCCATCTTTTTGGTGGTGGAAGAACAGAGCCAATATGTTCGAAGAAGACCAGGAGAAGAGTTCAAGGCAGAGTGTGTTAGCCAGAGTGTCAAGCATCCAACGTCTGTTATGGTGTGGAGTGTCATGTCAATACACGGACCGGGAATGTTGTACATCGTAGAAGGCACCATGAATCATGTACAATATATCAAAGTGCTACAAAATAGGTTAATGCCCCAAATTAAGACATGGTTTCCAGAGGGAGATGTAATTTTTATGCACGATGGGGCTCCGTGTCATAAAGCCAAAAAAGTGACAGAATTTCTTCAGCAGAGCAGAATCAAGACATTGCCGTGGCCAGGAAATAGTCCCGACATGAACCCCATTGAAAATTTGTGGGCTGTTGTAAAGAAAAAGATCAAGAAAAAAACAATTACCACCAAAGTGCAACTCATCGAAAAACTGATACAAATATGGCATCAAGACCAAGACATCAAAAACATTTGTAAAACTCTGGTAGAAAGCATGCCGAGCCGCATTAATATGCTTATTAAAGCCAAGGGGCTCCATACCAAGTATTAATTAGGGTTTTTTTTATATTTACAAACGTTATATCTGTAATATTTTTATAAAAATAAAAAAAAAACGAGAAAAAAATTTTAGTCTAATAATTTGAACACGTCTGTATATATATATATATATATATATATATATATATATATATATATATATATATATATATATATATATATATATATATATATATATATATATATATATATATATATATATATACATATATATATATATATATATATATATATATATATATATATATATATATATATATATATATATATATATATATATATATATATATATATATATATATATATATATATTAGCCCAGCAAACACAAAACATTCGAAAAATGCTCGAAGAACATTGCAAAACATTCGAGCACATTCTATGAACGTTCATAGAACGTTCTTTAATGTTTGCAATTTTCTTTGAATGTTTTGTGTTTGCTGGGACGGTGTCCAACATTTTTGAAAAATGTGTTTAATATGATAAAAAAATTAATGTGTTCAATATGATAAAAAAAACACTGGTTTTAAAAAATTTTTGAATTAAAAAAATTTTTAGGGGTCCCCCAAGACCTAATATATATACATATTCATGTGTGTGTGTGCACTATATAAATATTATATATTTATTCTTTATGGTCTGCTAAATATCACTGATTATATCATACTGAAACAACTAAAGAAGATTCAGTATTTAGGCATGTTGGCAAGATCTAAAATCATTTTTAAACCTTGACTTGTGGATTAATAAATTTTATTAATTGCTTTGTGGTTTTTTAATTAGTAATCATGTAAAGAACACCTTTTTATTTTTTGATAAATTAATATTTTATTAATATAATAAATAGAGAAAATAATTTTTTCTGAAATAAATGGATCTTATAAATGCCCAAATGATCTATGTAATGAACCTGCTATTTCAGTATGAGATCATAAGTGACTTGAAAACATTTGGAGACAAATGCATGATCGTGTTGATAGAACAAATGATGGAATCAGGAAGGAGGTAGAGTGATAATTATTAGCAGTAAATAACTGATTTTAACCCAACCACTGCAAGTGGGTTAGGTTGAAATTAACAAGCCTCAATCTGTCACAGAAGAGAGCTCATATTCAAGACCAGCTCTTGTTATATGTGATTAAAAAATATTGACTTTTTGTCAAGACTGGAGTTAAAGTTGAATCATCAGCAAATGACTCATTAAGACTGGAGTTAAAGTTGCATCATTAGCAAATATATATATATATATATATATATATATATATATATATATATATATATATATATATATATATATATATATATATATTTATGTATGTATGTATGTATGTATGTATGTATGTATGTATGTATATTTGCATGTATGTATGTATGTATATATGTATGTATGTATGTATGTATGTATGTATGTATGTATGTATGTATGTATGTATGTATGTATGTATGTATGTATGTATGTATGTATGTATGTATGTATGTATGTATGTTTGTATGTATGTATGTATGTATGTATGTATGTATGTATGTATGTATGTATGTATGTATGTATGTATGTATGTATGTATGTATGTATGTATGTATGTATGTATGTATGTATGTATATGTATATGTTATTACCTCCAGTGCCAAGAACTTTAAGAAGCTCGAAATCTTCTATTGAAACTTTTCCATGACTTGCATCTAACATGGCTTTAGTAAATAAATAAAGACAAATGCTTTAAAGTTAAATTTTATTTTTTATCATAATATTATTACATATTATTGAGCAATTCTTTATCGATTTTTAAAATTAAAAGAAAAACAAATACATGTTAGATATATTACTAAAAGTATACCATTTTTGATTTGATAACGTTTATCCCTTCGCAACATTTCAACTTAATAATAAATAAACTTTAATAATACACATATGGTTGCAAATGATGAGCTATAAAAGCTAAAACATTATTTGAGTCTTCATTTATAAACTTTCCGAAATACTGCACAGACTTAATCCCGGCAGTATTTATTTCTTAATTTAGATCTTTTCATGGAATTTAATTTATCAAATTTTTTTTTTTTTATTGTCTTTTCAAAAACGCATGCGTCTGCGTTTTTTTTAAGATAAAATTTTTTTTAATAAATACTTCTATGAACTATTTAAACATAGGTATGTTGATAAGGGTTTTAGGTTTATATATGATTTAAAAGCGGGGGAAAGATCCGAGTGGATGGTGTCAGGCCCGTAAAAACAAAAAATCAGGCCAAGTGGATTAACCCTTCAATTTTCGGTTTTTATTATTGTGTTTCTGCTTTAACAAGACTATTTTTATTATTAACCCATCAACAACATAGATTATTGTTAAAAATTATTTTTATCATTATTTTTTTTATTAAGTATAATTTATAATTAATTAAAAAACTGCCTCCTGAATAATTTCAAAAATTGAGGTTAGTCCGCTTCGCCTTAACACCATCCAAGTATTCATTGATACTTAACAAAATGCGCTTTCACATCATTTCAAATGGATAGTGTGTTTTTACAATATAACAGGTTTGGTTAGGGCCGATCCTAGGCTCTAACCAGACCTGTCATATTTGTGCAAAAAATACGCTTTCACGACATTTTAAATGAATAGTGTGTTTTTACAATATATACAGGTTTGTTTAGGCTCGGTCCTGAGACCCCGTTGCCTCCTAAATTTGAGGCCCTGTAATAATATGTTACATTGTCAGACTTTTTTTTTGTTTGACGTTTTTTAATTTGAAAATTTATTATTAATTCAGTTGTATAACTTTTATTATAAATATTTAAATAAAATAATGAAAAAAATCTTTTTTTTTTTTTTTTTATATTTGTCGTAAAATAATAAATATATTTTACAAAAACAAACAAACAAGGCTTCCTAATGACAATTATAATGATCGTCAGACTCTCTTATTTCTAAACGAAGATTATAATGATCTCATTATTAGAATCTTTACCGAGTAAAAAATCAAAATGCGTAAGAAAATATAAAATTACAATAAATCGTATTATAGAACTGAAGAAAATTATATATAATATTGAGTTTCCAAAAATTTAATATTATATATAAAATTAAATTTCAAAATATAAAAGTAAATTTCAAAATATAAAATTAAATTTCAAAATATAAAATTAAATTTCAAAATATAAAATTAAATTTCAAAATATAAAATTAAATTTCAAAATATAAAATTAAATTTCAAAATATAAAATTAAATTTCAAAAAATTTAAAAAGATGAGAACAAAGTTGGGGTGCATTTTAAATCAATATCAACTAATAATGTTACCAATAGCAAGAATGAAACTTTTTAGTTTATTTTTAAAAGCAGGAAAACGAACAGAAGAATCAAAATTGGGCAACAACTATTTATTTTTTTTTTTTTTGAAGGTAAGGTGAGCAATAGATATAAAATTGTTTAAACTTTGTTCTACTGATGAGCGATGATAAAAAAATCTAGACGAATAAAAGAGTAAAAAAGATAATTCAGAAACGAAAATGTGATCCTTACGACGATGGGGCAGTGGCTTAAGAATGGTGGGTAGAATAGGTCTAACTACATTTTAGACCTCGTCTAGAAGAAAAAAAGCATCATTGAAAGCCCAAATACATTATTAAAAGCCTACGACAGCGTTCCATACAGAGACGAATAAGAAATTTGTCAAGGTAAAGAATGGAATAAGGTGTAATGGCAAGTATTAATAAAAAGAGATTACCCAAATGTTATTTTACACAATACGCAAATTGTGGTTACTTCCTTATTCCGTTTAACGATTAAAAAGAACCATTAGTTATTCAACGGTTTACCAATTAGTGTAAATAAAGTAAATATTTTATAATTATTATATATTTTATGTTGAATTAAAAGTCAATTAACTTTATGTAAACGGTTAAAAAAGATTTTTAAATATAGTAATAATTCGCAAATGGTATTATTTTTTGATCGCCATCAGATCAAATCAGATCAGATCATAAAGAGAAACAATCTTAGCAGATAACATTGCAATGAACAGAATGTTTATATGGCTTCCATGTAAGGTCAGTAGTGAGAATACCAAATTTACAATTCAAAATGTCAAGACCAATTTTATCTTTGCCACACTGCCTCCTTTAATGCACAGTAGAAACTTTTATTTACAGCAATAAGTAAATAAGCTTGATAGAAAATCACCCTAAATTATATAACAATAATAATAATTATTATTATTATTTTTATTTTTTGTTGATTAAGAAGTAAAAATTAATAAACAGGTTGGGAGAGATGATCTTAATAAACTTTGAGCAGGTGTGAAAAATTTCTGAAAATTAATACACGCTCCTTCTTTGATGAACGAAGTGAGCTTCACGCGGCAATACGGACTAACAAAAAAAAAACATAATTTTTACATTACTGTTATTATTAAAAAAATTTACGCGAAAAAGACGTTCAAAAGACGTTTGGAATTTAAATGGGACGGACAGACGCTAATTGAAAGTCCAAAGGACGTCTTTTTTACGTCCCGTGCCTACTGGGTGCCTAAATGCCCAATATTAATTTTTACTGTTGAGATAAAAATAAAAGATAAAAAACTGTGTTGATTTTAAGAGATAATGTTATTAGACTCAAAATAAGATGTTATAAATTTGATGATTAAAGATATTGCTAGTAATAGGGAGAAGATTGGTCAGACAATAATTGGACAGAAACCATGGATACCATTTTCCAGTAAGCAGGAAAACAAGATTTAGTAAAGCACTTGTTAAATAGTTTAGATAGAATTGAAGTGAATTCTGGAGAACGCTTTTGTAAAACTATGGCAAGAATTTAAGAACATACTAAAGGAAAACAAAAAAAAACTGAACACAGGCTAGTGTCAACTAAATTAAAGAGTGATGGTAAGTGATTAGAGTTGTTGTAAAAGATAGATTGAAACATGGTTTTTATGTTTAATATTTTTGATTACTTTGGTCATGTTTTAAGTTAAGGAACTTAAATCAATTAAAGATTGAGCATGGCACTCAAAACAAAGATCTATGCAATTGCTTCATTCCTGCCAATAAACCCAAAAAACGAATGGTTTTTTAAAGCCTTGACAATGCACACCAAAATCACTAACAGGAATACTACCAATTTGCAAAAGAGCGCTGTTAATACTCTGATGTTTTACAGCTGATGGAATCAACTTCTAATAGTTTCCGCAGAGTATACAATAACCTTACCATCAGCCAGCTTTAGAACCATTAAACTAAGTTTTAGAGTTTTGCCCTCATTAAAAGTTAACATGAGGAATTGCATAGTCATTATCAAGGAGGCACAATCAAAAATCTACAAGTAGGCTTAGGAAGATCCAGCATTTCATCATTCTTGACAGGAAACAATGTAACATTTACACCAACTTAATAGATGAAGGAGGAGCGTAAGATCAACAGACTTTTTTTGTTTACCCCTAAAATCTTTGCCTAGGTGACATTCTACAGACAGGCCACCTATACCTGTCTTGTTCTCATAAGAAGGTAAAAGGTTCTATAAGATCGGTATTTTTATAGAGACACTATCTCTAGTCTACTCATCCAAGAGTCCCAAAGCAGGTGTATTTTAAGTCAGCGTTTATATCTCCTGATCTTTTCCAAGAAAAGCAAGTCCTATAAGGCAACAGGACTTGGTGCAGGTAGTACTAGATTACATTTTACTAGTAGCAGTATGGTCGTGATGACCCTAAATCAAATCTGACCTGGTACAGTTAAAAGAAGTAACTTCTATAACCAGCACTTTAAAACAATCAACTGGAGATTTTGGAAATGAATTAGAAAAATATTATATCATACATCATTATGTATAAAGAAATACTAGAAATTAGTGGTGCATGGAAATTAGTAACTTAGGGATAAGCTAACACAGCACCAGAGGTTCACATAAAACACATACATACATCACTTACAGGTGAGCAAACAACAGTTTTTATTTTTTATAACATTTTTCATAGTTTTTTATTACAGTTTTATCAGTAGAGATTTTTTATTTAGTAGAAAGTATTCTTTTAACATTATCTATTTATTTTTGTTAGTATTTAATGTTAACTACTTACATTTGAACCAACTAGATATGTGTTTAAATTCTATAAATGTAGTTGAAATAAGTTTGTAAATGCCCGTATGGGATTGAAAAAGTTGGTGTTATCTTTAAACATTATACTCATCAGGTTAGATGCTCTGTTTAGGTTGTTTAATAAGTAAGAAATTAAACAGCTTTCAAACCATTTTAAAACTTTACTGTTTATACCGTGGTGTTTATTTTTTTGTATTAAAATATTAAGATCAACCAAATCAAATGTTTTTGATAGGTCAATAAAAATATCTAATGTGTTTTGAGATTTATCGAAGGATTAAAAGATTTTAATTTAAAATTGAATTGAATAACATACTCAGTTGAATTACCTTTTTTGAAACCGATGTGATTGTAATTAAGATAATTATAAACTTTTTTTCTATTTTTAATATAAATATTTTACAAGCGTTACAGTTATAAACAGTTATAGTTTAAATAGCAGTATACTTTTAAAATATAAACAGTTGTAAAATATACAAACAGAATGTATCAGGCTAATAACTTGAGCAGAACTGAAAGCATTTAATTTTTAGAGCAATTCTTCTAAATGTGTTTGCATTTAAATGAAGAAAGCACCGTAAGTTATTTCTTCCACAACTTGATAAACTTTGACCGTTACGCAGGTGTTCCAGTTGTGGCGCACTGGTTAGAGTTTCGGTTCAGAACCAAAAGGTCCAAGCTTCAATGTCGGTTCTTGTCAAATAAGAAACATTGGTGAGAACTTCCTAGTTAAATACTCTTCCATGATGCTCTTTGATAATCCCATGATGCTCTATGATAATCCCATGATGTTCTGTGATGACCCCGTTTCCATGATGCTCTGTGATAATCCCGTTTGATGCTCTGTGATAGTCCCGTTTGATGCTCTGTGATAATCCCGTTTGATGCTCTGTGATAATCCCGTTTGATGCTCTGTGATAATCCCGTTTGGTATTCTTGGAGCACCTTAAATACCTACAAATAAAAAAAAAGTCCATTTCATTTACTAAAAATTAAATACTCAATATTAAATAAAATTTGCTGCATACATTTTCTTGATTGTGTTATTTTCAGCATTGTTTAATTTGGTAAGCAATCAATAGGAATGTTAATTGCTAAGTTAATAAGGTACTTGACAAAAGTAATAACACCAAATTATGTATTTTGCACTGCTACTGTATCACAAATGGGCTCACACCATTTTTGTCGTTGCTTGACAGTCATTTTAATGCACTATACCAGCAATTTTTGTTCAAAAAAGTTAATCTTTTGTTATATTTTGTAGATATTACAGTTTTATCATCATCCTGGTAACAAGCGTTTGCATATGAACCTGTTTCAGTTCAAAAAGAAAATTAATATTGAGTCAAAAAATTAGCATTGAATTATAAATATTGCAACATACAACATTATTACTTTCGATGACCGGAAATTGATTGCTGTTAATGAATCGGATTAATTAACAGCCTTTCCAAATAAAAATCATGATATGGAGAAACTTCACGCTTTATTTATTAATAAAACACATTTTTTTTAAATCAAAACGGTACGTGTCTCCTCAATTTGGGAATATGAATCAAATTAGGGAACTTTTTTTATTGATAAAGTTAAAATGATACAGTTTATACCACAAAAAAATTCTCAAGTTGTTCTTATTTTTTTTATCATTTATAGATGCATTCTTTTCAGAAGCAATATTGATGCAGTACAAGTAGAGTAGATTAGATAAAAAAATACCGCCACTTTAAAAATGAAAAGTGTTCAAAAGACACTATGCTGTCAAAATAAGTATAGGAATTAAAAGATTTCTTATATGAAATGAAAATTCTTTATATTTATCAACTGAATATTTTTAACTTTTATTTTATATACAAATGTAAAACTAACGCATCTTCTATTTCTTTTCATAACCTAGATACCTTAAAAGATAAAAGTATATACTACTTAAGAAATGATATTTTAATTCAACAACTTTTTTTTTTAAGCTAATTTTGAAATGTTAAGTATTTCATTTCGAATTTTTTTTGGAAGAAAATAGTTTTGAAAAACATTGATTTTTCGTTCGAATGGAAATATCTTTTATTAAAAAAAAAAAAACTAAAAAAAATCATTTTATCTATCGAAGACACATTTTTTACATTTTTAACACTTTTATGACAAATGAATACTTAATACATATATTACATAACATTTAATAGTATATCGGAATCTCATCTTATGTTTTTATGGAAATAGTATTTTAGTAAGTATTTTTAGGTAAACTTTTACGAGGTTTTGTTCTTGGTATTTTTAAAAAAATACCAAGAACAAAACCTCGTAAGCATATATTAAATAAAACAAGTTTTATTTAATATATGCTTACGAGGTTTTGTTCTTGGTATTTTTCTACTATTTTGCTATTCTCTAAATATTTGGGTTGTTTTTTGATATTTTTCTTTGATTTTGTTCTAGATATTTGCAATATTTTTTCTTTGCACATTTTATTTTATTTTCTAAACATATTACACTAAACAATTCATGTTATTATAATGTGATTATTTATAAACTTATATTCAAGTTGTAAAACAAAAATTAATATAGAAAAAAAATATATATAAATAAATAACAATTAAAAAATATATATATGTATATATAATAAATAAATTTAAAAAAATAATAACGTTTGCATGTATGTATGTATGTATGTATGTATGTATGTATGTATGTATGTATGTATGTATGTATGTATGTATGTATGTATGTATGTATGTATGTATGTATGTATGTATGTATGTATGTATGTATGTATGTATGTATGTATGTATGTATGTATGTATGTATGTATGTATGTCGGCTACAACTGCATAAGCGATATAGCAAAAATTATTAAGAACCACAACAATAAATTTATTTCGATGAACCCAACGGCCACTTTTGCTTGCAATTGTAAACTAAGCGAAATCTGCCTTATGAACGGAAATTGCAGAAAAACAAATGTAATTTATAAGTGCATTGCATCATTCCCAAACACACCCAACAAAACATACATTGGTTCAAAAGAGAGCATGTGGAAAACTAAATAGGCGAATCACAAGCAATCTTTCAAAAACAAAAAAATCACAAACGCAACCATACTTTAAAAATATCTATGGGGTACACAAAATAAATAAAAACCATCATAAAAAATCATCATAATCCATCATAAAAAATCATCATAATCCATCATAAAAAATCATCATAATCCATCATAAAAAGCGCCCCCGCCTACAACACCATAACAAAAAAATACCTGTTTGGCTTATACGAGAAACTATTAATTTTATTGTATAAAAATCCTAAAGAATTATTAAACAAAAAAACAAACTAATATCTAAATGTCGCCATGAGAACAAGTTTTTGCTGGACAACCACAAACCAAAAGATTAGGTTTTTCTAACCCATTTTCTTTTGAACAGAATTATTTTTTCACGAGAAAAAAAACATATTTACACCTAATGATTGAATGGTTTTCGAATGCTTCAGATGCTTTTCGAATTGCTCTTCAGATGGTGTTTTCGAAGCACTCAAAAGGCATGCATGTGATTTACTTGATAACTCAAAATCACTCAAGAAACAATTTATTATACAGTTGTATTTGATTTATGATACTTGAAACTTGACATTTAGCATTTAACTTAAAACATGCATTTAGCATTTAACTTGAAACATGCATTTAGCATGAAACTTATAGTAGTGAAAAATATGTAGTTTTATTTATAAGAATTATATATATATATATATATATATATATATATATATATATATATATATATATATATATATATATATATATATATATATATATATATATATATATATTTGTGCAGGCGCGGATGCAGCATTTTTTGATGTTTGAGATACTTAACTTCCAGACATGGAGCAAACACCAAAAAATGGACCATAAAAACTATGACCATAAAAAGTTTGAAACCTCCTCAATTTGAGGGGGTTGCAAATTTTATAAGGCCATAATTGTTGAACGCTAAGATATTATTGCGTGAGTTTTAAAATTTATCGATGAATATATACTTGGTTGAGAATAGTAGAAAAAATATTTTAACAACTTGTTGCTCTTACGTTTGGCGCAAATGTAGCTAAAATTTTAGGGTTTTTTTGTTCCCAGGCTCTAATCATTGCAATTTTTCGCAAAGCATCCTTATTTGATATAAGTATAAACATATAAATTTTTGGAGTTTGTTCCATGACTGGAAGTTAGGTATCTCAAACATCAAAATGTGTGTGTGTGTGTGTGTGTGTGTGTGTATGCATTTATTTATATATGTACGTATATATCAATGTGTACGTGCATACTTATGTATGTGTCTTTGTGTACGTGTACTTAAAAGTGTATTTGTATTTATTTATTTATATATGTGTAGATATGTAAATTGTGGTATGTGTAGACATGTAAAAGTGTAGTAGTGTAGATATGTAAAAATGCGGTAGTGGTGTAGTGGTAGAGCGCTCGCTTCATAAACGAGTGGTTCCGAGTTCGATCCCCACCACGTCCCTGGTAGTACCGCGCTCAACTCGTTTCTCCGCGCAGCGGCCTTGTTCGTCAAGGTTCGTGTTTCGGAGTTATAGAGTTGAGAGAGGGTTATAGCCACAAGATAAGTAGCCTCCTCGTTTGTAGTGGCCTTCTCGGCCTTGAGGAGGTGAAGTAAAATAAAATGTGTGTGTATGTTTAGATATGTATATGTGTAGATATGTATGTGTACAGATATGTATATGTGTGTGTATGTATGTAAACTTTTAACTAACCTATTTTGCTGTCTTCATAACCAACCTGTTTGTACATTTAACGAAGTCGAAAAACAAAGAACATAGAGAACTATTATGATACTCGAAGAAGTATTTATCAATTGATGAATTAAAATGTATAATAACTATAATGAATTAAAAATGGTTGAAAGAAATAATGCTTATGCTATAAAACTGAACATTTAGGGTGGAATGCAAGAAGCGAACTTGAGTCAAGCTTGACTTGAACTTTACATTGCAACCAATAGCGACAGAGTATGGGTTTCCCCCTCAAAAAATACTCTGCCACTATTGGTTACAAAGTAAAGTTCAAGTCGAACTTGACTCAAGTTTGCATTCCACCCTTAGTTCAGTTCTGACAGTCACTTTTAAAGTACTGGAAAAAAAAGAAAAAAATTAAAAATGGCATAAATCACAATAACGCTATTTAAGGAGCCTATTTATTTACACGAAAACATAATATATAATGTTTAACCACAAAGTAGAATGACTGAATAAGGGAGAGTGGGGCACCATGATTCACTTTTGGTTTTTGCTTCGTAACAATTTTTTTGATACGCAATTTTTTTTTTGGCGATTGGTTTAATTTGTAGAACAAACTTATACCTACAAAATTAAATTTATTAATTACCAAAATATAACAGGTTAAACTTGTGAGACTATTTAAAATAAAATTAATAATTTGTTTCAAGGTACCTCACCCATAGGGTATATTGATACACACTGTGAGCATCATAAAAAAAGTAAATATAAAGTATAAAACACGGTAAAAGAGAGATTTTTATTTGAAATATAAACAAATTAATATTTATTACCCAAATAATGCATCCAATGGTCCATTTCATCACATTTCAGAAGACCAGATAATATACCGTTTTAAGTGTCATTCTTAAGCGTCAATAAATAATGGCTTTGTATCGAAATGGGATTTCTTTGTATTATATTTACATAATTTTTTTAAAATTTACTATAAATATTAAAAGAAATGATTTTTAGAATTGTTTATGACACAATAAAGCTCCTTGCAAATGCTGTATCAAGTTAACCCATACTTGCCAATAGAAAACAATCGCTTTATTTTTAGTATCATCTTGTTTTTTAATGATTTTGTTTAATGAAGTTAAAAGCTTATGGATTTTAGTTTACAAAATAATGTTACTTACAGATTGAATAAAATACCTTATGATCTTTAAAAACTAATAAACTATTTTGTCATCAAAAAACAAAAACTTTGACCCCTCGTAAGCCTAATGATGTCAAATGATATAATTTTTTTTTCAAAACATAGCTTTAGTAGTAACTATTTCACTATATGAAAGTGGTTGTCATAGGGTTGTCACTCTTAATATGCCTCAACAATTATAATGTATCATGGTGTTCCACTCTCCCCTACCAAAACGACTAATATAAAAGAAGAAAAAGAAAATTAAAACTTGAAAGATGAAGTACATGTTTATGTTAATGCAGTAATTGTAAAAAAGCGATGAAATTTATATTCAAAAAATATGAAAAATATGATAAGATTCCATACAGTGGCGGCGCCAGCATTTTTTGGTCTTTGAGATAGCTAATTTCCAGACATGGAGCAAACTCCAAACATTTATATGTTTATACTTAAAACAAATTAGGATGCTTTGCAAAAAATTACGATGATTGGAGTTTGGGAACAAAAAAACCCAAACTTGGCCGACACTGCCCCAAACGTGAGAGCAACAAGTTCATAAAATAGTTTTTGTACTATTTTCAACTAGAATTATATTCATCAATAAATTTTAAGTTTCGTAGTATTATCTCTCAGCGTTCAAAAATTATGACTATAAAAAATTTGCAATCCCCTCAAATTGAGGGGGATTAAACTTTATATAGTCATAATTTTTGAATGCTAAAATATTTTACTATGAAATTTAAAATTTACCGATGAATGTGAGTCTTGTTGAAAATAGTACAAAAACTATTTTATCAACTTGTTGCTCTCACGTTTGGGGCAGTGTCGGCCAAATTTTTTGGGTTTTTTTGTTCCCAAGCTCCAATCATCGTAATTTTTTGCAAAGCGTCCTTATTTGTTTTAAGTATAAACATATAAATGTTTGGAGCTTGCTCCAAGTCTGGAAGTTAGCATTTTTTATCTCAAAGACCAAAAAATGCTGGCGCCGCCACTGATTCCATAACCCTATTAATTAAAAGTATATAAAAAAAAAGAAACAAAAATATTATATTGGAATCAACTTCTTATAACTTATACATTTTTCTTAAAAAAAAACTTAATCATTAGATTGTTCCAAGCACCCCGAACACCATTAACACTCAAAATAAGCTTAGTATTAATAAATATTTAGTTTCAAATTTTAGCGGTTCTCTGCAACAAGACCTAATGGTCTTAATTGAATTTTTTTTTGCTTTACCTGATAGGCTGATGCCCTGCATCAGCCTATCAGGTAAAGCTTGCTGAGTGGGAGTTAGGAAAAGATGTCTTATTGACCAATAATCTCCATAATCTATCAATCATTGTATTGATCTTGATCTTACTGTTATATTTTAAATGATCGAACGACCTAAATTTGTAACATATTGAGCTATTAAAACTGTATCTCTGGTTAAAATGAAATCATATAATAATTGGACTGATCCAGGGGCAATGACCATGCTTTGGGATTAAAAAAAAAACGAACTAACAAAGTAGAACCAGACGGTGATGCGATAATTGATGGGGTAAGGTTAACTATTTTGCGTTTTAATTAGAGGTGGTGTTTATTTTTAATGTATTGTTCTGAAAAAAAAAGTCAGCGCAAACAATTCCATAAGTTGAAAGAGGCAATGTGGATTGGGGCAAAAAAGGTGGTGTTGATTAGGCTGAATGGAGTGATTGGGATATGCTATCTATTGACCTTGATGAGATAGATATTTTTGATAAAGAACAAATTGAAAGAGAATGACTATTGCAAATTGAAAATTCTTCAAAGGATTTTCAGAATACAACGCAGAATACAAAGGTTAAACGTAGCACTTGAAATAAGTGAAATATTTGAAAATGCTAAAAAATAAAATTAAGGTTGAAAAACTGTTAATGAGGCTAAAGTATCAGAAACTGCAATGCAAAAGAAATCTTAAGTAGAGTTTAAGAAATCAAAGTTTCTTTAACTCTATTAAAAATAAAATATTTTTAATAAAGTTACAAAAACTTTGACTGACACAATTAACTATATAATAAGCAGATAAGTGTGGACTCCTTACGCTGCAATACTTGTAATAAGAGCAGTTATAGGACCTGTGATAGCATTCATTAAAAGTTTTGCAGGCATATCACTAAAAATATAAAAACCCAAACAATGATAAAAAGCCAGGTGATGAAACCAGACAAAGGAGGTGGCAAACCATGCAAAAGTATGCCTGAAAATAAGGAAGATGGTGGAGATGATAAAAAAAAGGAAAGAAAAAAATATTGCTTGAGCATTTTTCAAACGCACTGCAGTGGACTGGTAAAAAACAATGAAAAACACTTTCATACATAAAAAGTTTTATATGATGGCTACGTGAGGGAGCTCAAGTTACCATGTGGATACGTAAGGGAGCTCAAGTTACGTAAGGGAGCTCAAGCTACGTAAGGGAGCTCAAGTTACCATGTGGATAGCTGTTAAAACATAGAGCTTAGTTATTGCTGCTGTACAAATATTTTTAGTTATAGAACGTTATGAACCAATGAGACAAAGTGTTAGATATAGGAGACACGCTAAATAATAAAATGATTGATTTTGATACTACTTAGCGTGGAAGTGGACCTTCTTAACTAATTTAAATTTAATATAAAAGGAGAACCAAGTTAGTGTAATGGTTACCCAATTTTAAAAAAATACCTGTAGCTGGAAAATAGTGTGATATGATATACCCATGATTGTAGTCCCATTTAAGAAATGTTAAAATCGTTTTTTATCTCCTTAAGCTGGCTATTATTGATATCAATTTTCTATAAATCAAATTTTGTTGTAGATGGTAAATTAACACCTATCACTTTATCTCCGTCAAGATAAGCCCCACTCCTGGTGCGGCGTATCTTGGCGTATCTTGGCGTAGGCAAACACTATTATCCAACTCCAGAGTTTAATCCAAACTTTAAGTATAAACCTATTGATTCACAACAATATATATTTTTAACGATAGAAGATGTTTAACAGAGTAATAATCCACCTATTGCTACAAATGGTATATCACGTTGTCTGATAACAATTATTGATTTGGAAACTCCAATAGTATATATTTAAACACAATTTTTTTCATTCAGTACAAGGTACAGAAACATTTTTCTTATTTATATATACATCCAGAAGTAATGCATCCACCTCAAGCTTGGGTTGAACCATCTAGCAGCATTACTTATATAAATTTTTAAAATTTTGCTGTATCACTAGCCACTGTGTGTTGCGGAGTATTAACAAAAATGCTTTATTGTAAAGACTAATAATGCGTATTTACAGATTTCACGTTTACTATTCCGTAAAAATAATTTTTATGCGTTTAGATGTTAATTTACCATCTACAACAAATCAGCCATGGCTTTTTCTATTGTAGTTTTTGATATCTGGGATGGATGTTGTTGCGAATTAAACAATAAAAACAAATAATATAATATTATAAATGGAAAAAAGTAAAGTTCAATTATATCCAGGAAGTCGACAACTGTCCTGAAACGCTTCAAGACATCCAAAGATCTCTTTCTATGAAACAAGCTTAAAAAGCTTTTACAAACATTCCAGCAGTTTTTTTCAGGCTTAACTAGGTTCTTGATTGGCTCGAGAGGCGTTCGAACCTGAGATTTTTTATTGCTCATTAATTTTTATTATGATAAAAATTGTTTCGACTCTAATAGCAGCATCAGTAAGATTAATATTGTTAAAATCAACATTTTTTAGTTTCTTTTCAAACTAATTTTTCTTTTGTCTTTGTTTCTTTTTTTTTCTATTTTTAGAATTTTTTCTTTTTGCTTACTTAGTTCAGCGAGCAATGCCTGTTGTTTTTCTTTTCGTTTGGCAGTAGCAGCTTGCCCAAAAAATACTCTTTTAACAGATTTTACTTTAGGTGTTTCGTCCATTTTGTTAATATTTAGTTGAGAAATTACAAACAATTGTTTACAATTTTTTAGGAATGCATACCATTTGTACCAATACTTACTATTTGTTTAGAACTGCTAAACATTATTGAGTTTGTGTTTCAATAACCAGTATGCATTCACCAATCATTAAAGGTTGTAAATCTGGTGAAAGAAAATTAAAATTTAACTCATTTCAAGTAAACAAAAAGTCATACAAAGAAATTTTACTTGCTTCCAAAGTAATATATGATTTTGTTCCATCATATTCAAAAGAGCCAGCATGTATTATTTGCCTCGATTCTCCTTTATAAATAATAAAATGAGTACCAACATCTGGACATTCTATATAAAAAATAGCTTTTGGTGGTGATGGTGGTGCAGCTTTACATATAATTTTATACACTCCAAATCTTAAACTAAACAAAGAGTTTATTTTAAAATATATTTTACGCTTAACTGTCTTTTATCGGACAGGTAAATAAAGTGTCTATGCGGCATTATGTTATTACTGATTGTTGATTTAGAATTTAGCTCAGAATTGTTATGCATTTCTTGAGTTGTTGTTTGATAGTTTAATATGGACGGGCAACGTCAACGTGAGTGATCGTTGACAAACCCATCGTTAAAGATGCTAATCCCATGCCAAGCCTGCGGTAAAACTCACCGTCAATGATGCATAAAGCTTGGTGTAGCACCGGGTTGTTATCAAGATCAGCATTTAAATCTTCATAATCCCCAGTTGGAAAAATTCTTTTTACAAGCTTTATATAGATATTGTTGCTATTTTTGAAACTCCTTTTACCCATCCGCATTGTGTATTCGCTATATAGTAAAATTATTTCATCAGTTGTCATGTTATTAAGTTCTTGGTAATTCAGCCTTTTTCCAAAAATTTTTAAGCTATTTCCTCCTAAAACACAAGCTGCTAGCTTTGACCTATACAAAATAACAGAGTTATCCCCTTTTCTGGCTCAGGTGTGTTTTTCATGTCCTCATCACCCACTAACTCTTCAAAAATTGACTCCGCCATACACTTTTTGGTATATTAAAAAAAAAATTTCTGGGTAATTTCTCATTACCTTTGAGTTGGAAGCCACAACGAATGCTTTACGTGGCAGTCTAATAGTCTAATATAAGCTTTGCTAGCGGTGACCTCCACAAATCCATGTCATTTTCACAAATACAGTCGTCAACAATGAAAATGTACTCATCCCCATCCATAACTTTGCTCATAAGTTCTAGAACACATTAAACGCCACATCGATCAATCCAAAGCGGAGGTACGACGTGGAACATTTGGTTAAAAATGATTGTATCATTATTTTAATAGTTTTATTGTAGTCAATGTTTGGGTATATGAAAAATTTAAATCGGTTGGCGTTCTTTCTAGAAGGCGGAGCACGAGCTCCATTTTTTACATGAATTTGTTGGCCCTTCTATTAATAGATGTCCTTTAATATTTTATACTGTCATATTAAAAAAATTATCTTATATTATACAGTTGTTAAAATGCAAAACTCAAGCCCACAATCAGCGCCCGCTCCTAAAATTAACCAAGCAATTTCCAAAAATGTTAGAAAGAATAATTTTAATTTTGTTCGCCAGTTCTCCCTTGATTACACTGTAACAGAAAAGTTGTTAGAAAGCGTTGACTTCTTCAAGCCGAGTTGTGGCATTACAGTTGCTCGATACCAAGCTCTCAAAAAAATTCTCGGAGTAACATTTAACTCCTATTTGGAGTAATAAATTTTATATAACACAATTTAAATTGAACTAATCAGACTAATAAAACGATGACTACACCAGAAGCAACTACAACCACTACATTCACTAAAACTAAAAGTGGTAATCCAGTTCCTTTTAAAAAACAGGCCGTAGATGAATTATATAACAGCCTTGTTAAAGGGACTGTTGCAATTGCTGCCACCGTCATTTTTTAAAAGATGAAAATTACAAAACAGACCGCGGAAAAACGGAAAACTCGTTGAAAACGAGTGGATACCTGTAACTATGATAGAAAATCCTCCTCCAAAACAATAAATTAAACATTGCTTTTTATAGTTATTATAGAATGGCTAGTATAGTGATGGTTAACTTTAGAGCTGTTGCTAACGCAGTTGCATTTCCAGGGTCATTAGTATTAGCTCAGTATCTCTCAGGGTTGTGGAGTCGGAATCTATACTATTGGAGTTTTTTCTCGGTATACCGAGAAATTTTACTATTGTACATGCACGTGCAATATATTGCACGTGCATGTACAAAATATTTAACCTTCAAAGAACTTTTCATATATTTGGAAAAAAAAAAAAAAATTTAATTATCGCGTAAAATTTTTTAAAGAATTCAAAGACTTTTTCAAAAAATGGTGTTTTTTTTTTACAACTCTACACACCTGGTATCTATCAGGAAATAAAATTGCAATTGCTGAAGAAGTTAAAAGACATAATGAAGCTGTTGAACAACTTTAAAAAGCAACAGCTGGTTGGAATCAAAAACGAATTTAGGCTGTAGAAAATATGAAATTTTTAAATTACCTCTACAACCAGAACTCGAGAATTTTTACCAACCATTGAAGAAATTAAAATAAAACAACATTTGTTTCTAGTGGGAGCTGCAGTTTTAGGAGGAGTTATCGAATGGTTTATAACTAAAAATAATAAACGTTCTTAAAGAAATTAAAAGACAAAAAAAGTTACCCCTACGCAACCCGGCCGGATGTCAAGTAAGGCTAACAGCTTTTTAAAAGTTTTTTATTTATTTTTATTTTTTATCTGGTTAAGTATCGCATTAAGGTGCTGCAAGCCCACATATACCAAAAGAGCTGCTTAGGGACAAGTGTTAGGGAACAGTGTTAGGGACAACGTAACTATAACTGGTTCAAGGAAAGGTGATACCAAAGCAGGATCCACGATTTTACTAAAAGCAGTTCAATTTGCATTTATAGCAGCGTTTAAACGTTATTTAAGCAAAAAAATTACCTTTTTTGGACAAGTTAGTGAGGTATCTTGATAAGCTTTTTTTTAATTAAATTTAGTTGGTAGTAAGAAAAAAGCTTTGCGAAGATTATAAAATTGATAAAATAATCAAACAGCATTACTTCGATATAAACTTGATAAAAGAATAAAAAATTTTTAATATAAGCTTGATATATTAGGATTTTTAAATCAATAAAATCAAAACAAATATTTCATGAAATATGTACTTCAATAAAAACAAATTCAAAATTAAACTGTTAAATTATCTATATTGATATAATTCTAAAATATAACACAGCAGCACATGTTCATAAAATATCTATATTGATATACTTAATGTAATGGTCTGTTTAAAAAATTACATATAAAATAATAATAATTATGTTCGTTCAACTTATCAACATGTATTTTAGAATTAAATGTTACAATTTAAGTTTATTTATGATATGCGTAAACATATTTTTGTATAATATACGTACTAATCTAGTGGTAGTAATACTACTACTATTAGTAGTATACTATTGATACTAGTTTTAGTACCGATAAATGTAATAGTAGTAGTAGTAGTAGTAGTAGTAGTAGTAGTAGTAGTAGTAGTAGTAGTAGTAGTAGTAGTAGTAGTAGTAGTAGTAGTAGTAGTAGTAGTAGTAGTAGTAGTAGTAGTAGTAGTAGTAGTAGTAGTAGTAGTAGTAGTAGTAGATTCTAAGAATTAAAAGTAGTAGTAGATTCTAAGAATAACTAAACTGTTTGGGAAAAGAGAATCAAGCTTTAACTTAAAGAATTTGTTTAATAATTGAAACAGCAATACAATTATTTTTTCAAAATGCGTGAGTTGCTTTTAAATGATCTAACTTGTCTATTAAATCAAGAGCTATATTTAACGCAAATAGTTGAAGCTTTCTCAAGCAGCAGATCTTTGTCTAATGTCATGTATTAATTATTATGTCATTTAAAATTGAACTCGAGTTGTTTCTCAATAGTTAGAGATCACCAAATAAGCTTTTTAAATTTAAAACCTTCATATCTAAATTTGCATCTCTGGCTTTCAGAATTGTGTTTCTGTAATTTATGCCTGTTAAAATTTTAAACCAAGTTTATAACCACTCCATTTAGGAAATTAGCATCCGTGGCGCAGCGGTAGCGCTCAGAAACGAAGGATCCATGGTTCAAACCCTACCTCTAGGAAAGTTTTGCAACATCGGTTAGGAAGAAGGCGTAAACTTCCTATTAAATGCTCATTCGCACTGCTCTGTCATAAGATTGTAAGGACTTCTTTGGAGTACCTAAAAAAAGAAAAAAAATTAAAACTGTGAAAAGAACATGAACAAGAAATTGCTGATGGGTTCTCTTTAATAATCTCTGTTTGAGCTCCTTTATATTGGCCACTTATATTGCTGCCGTTGTCATAACCTTGATCACAACAGTCCATTATTGGTATATTGCGTTTTTTAATAACACTGCAAATTAATTCAGCAATAGATGTTCCCGTTTTCTGATTGGAGTTTTCTGATTCTCAAACTCTAGAAATTGCTCTTGAAGTTTGAAGAGATTATTTTTTTCATTTAAATGAAATAACGCATTATAAATACAATTTGTTCCATAAAGGTGACAAGAAAAACAAAACAATGGTTCTTTCATTTTGCTTTAAACAAGCCAATCACGTGGAACAGCTTCTACATTTTTTACATTTGTATGTAGTATTCAAACAAGAAATGAATGTTTGTTCTCATCTTTTGAACATTGAGATGGGGTCTTTTCTGGACCCCTACGAACTGCTTCCTCAATTTCAGAAGCGTTTGGTCTTTCATTTTTTAGACTACCAAAGTCAAGCAGTTTTATTTTATTAAGATCATCATTTATATCTGATTTATAATTTTCAGAGATATTGTTGATAGGAATAAAAACATCGCCGTGCTCCACTTCAGTTTTATTTTTTATGTCATCATATCTGGAAGTTGCAAGTCATAGTAATTAAATCTACAACTTGTTCAACAACGTTGTCGTTATTGTTGAAATAAGTTTCTAAATTATGATATTGATTTTCTGAATCTTTCTCTTTCGAAGACACTGATAATCCATAACTTTGAATTAGAGCTTTTTTTCATTGACATTTTTCAACCTCAAAAACCTTTCTTTCCTTTTTTAAAAAATACCTATAACCAGTTTTTAAAAAATACCTATAACCAGTTTTTAAAAAATACCTATAACCAGTTTTTAAAAAATACCTATAACCAGTTTTTAAAAAATACCTATAACCAGTTTTTAAAAAATACTTATAACCAGTTTTTAAAAAATACCTATAACCAGTTTTTAAAAAATACCTATAACCAGTTTTTAAAAAATACCTATAACCAGTTTTTAAAAAATACCTATAACCAGTTTTTAAAAAATACCTATAACCAGTTTTTAAAAAATACCTATAACCAGTTTTTAAAAAATACCTATAACCAGTTTTTAAAAAATACCTATAACCAGTTTTTAAAAAATACCTATAACCAGTTTTTAAAAAATACCTATAACCAGTTTTTAAAAAATACCTATAACCAGTTTTTAAAAAATACCTATAACCAGTTAATAGCGCTATTATGGCTCTAACGAATAAATAACATTTGTATAGCGACTATTTGAAAAGTAGTGTTTTTAAATTTTTCTGTTGTTGAAAGAAATTTTTGAAATAATAAAGTTTTGTTGTTGTTGTTGTTGTTGTTGTTGTTGTTGTTGTTGTTGAAGATATAAAAAAAATAAATGTACTCGTGAACAAAAAAAAATAATTGATATACACCGTGTGCCAGGGTGAAACTGAACCTCTATAAAAACACCCAAAAAAACGTATTGTGTCATTCTTTTACATATATATAATAGTTATAAAAGTTATAAAAATAAAAAACATTGTTGGGAAAATTTTGAGAAACGGCCCTTAAAAACCGGCAAAAAAAAGTGGTAAAATCATTTTTTTAAGTAATTTAAAATATTGTTTTCAGTTAAGTACAACTTAAATAGATATAAAAACTGAAAATACATATTATTGCACACTATCTAACTAAATATTATTAGCATTAAAGTTTAGGATAGCCTTAAAGTAGTTCTCCATATATCTAGGTGAAGAAATGTCTTTTATCAGATATCGCTCCCAAACCACCAAGAATGTTGAATGTGAGTTTTCTAACTCCTGTTCTGAAAACTGACCAAGTCCCCTTCCTGTGATGTCAATGAACTGCTCAATATGTGCGAGTATTAAATGAAGCTTAGGGGTTTCAGACACTCCAAATTATTCCTGTAAAGACTTAAAAGACATCCTTAGGTTTTTAAAAACATTCCTATAATCAACAGTGAACACAACAGTGAACGAGGAGCTTGTGAAACTAAGCGAATGGTTTATATCAAATAAATTGTCCATAAATATTAAAAAAACAAAATATACTTTCTTCCATCGTCTTCATGATAAAGACAACATACCCTTACAACTTCCTAAGCTTTTTATTAATAACTCTTATGTCAAAAGAGAGAGTTCTTTGTTGTTTCTAGGCGTTGTTTTAGATGAAAACGTAACATGGAAGGAGCACATACGAATAATCCAAAATAAAATTTTGAAAAATATAGGCCTTTTATACAAAGCAAAACAGTTGTTGAACCAAACTTGTTTGAAACTTATTTACCTTTCTTTTATTCATTGCTATCTAAATTACGCTAACGTTGCTTGGTGAAGCACTAATGTATCTAAAAATAAAGGGCTTCTAATTAAACAAAAACACGCTCTAAGAATTATTGGAAATGTGAATCGCTTTTCGCACACTAAATTACTTTTTAATAAATTCAAAATACTTAACGTATTTCAACTTAACCTATATCATATTTTTATATTTATGTTCAAAGTAGATAATAAAATGGCACCCATTTTATTTAATTCATTTTTCGAAAAAATAAATCATTTATACCCAACAAGATTTTCAAACAACAATTTTATTCAATCAAAAAAATATTATTCTGCGACTAGGTTCTCGATAGCAATCAGAGGACCTAAATTATGGAACACACTATTGGATAATGAGTTTAAAAAAATTTCTTCCCTTAATCAATTTAAAATAAAAAAAAAAAGTAAACTTTTGATAATTGACAATGAATTTGACTTCTTCTGAAACTTTTAAATAGGAGTAATCACTTGTTTTTTACTTGATATTTAATTTATTTTTAACATATTAGTTTTTGAATTTAATTTAAATCTTTACCTTCTTAAATTATCATGTTTTATCTCATTTTTATTTACTATTAAAATTTGAAATCCTAATAAAAAAAAAATAAAAAAAAATATTAAATTTTAATGAAAAATATTTAGATATTTGTATTTATATATGTACCTTACGCATATATTATATTGTGATAACGGATTTTTTTTGGTTTTTTGTTTTGTTTGTTACTTATATTCTTATTTGAAGGGGCTTGGCGATAAGACTGAATTTGTCTTCTTCTTGCTCCAGCCGTGTATATACAGTTTTTAAAGTCTAATTTTGTAAATATTTTCTTTATGGCGAAATATATATTATATTATATTATAAGGATCTACAGACACACCAAATGTAGAGTCAATAACCTTTGAAAATTCATGCATGTAAATTAAAAAACCAGACAGCTCCATAGAAAGCACTTTCTCCAAACTATCAAAGAGTCTTGGAACCTTAGAACACTCATTACCTTCAAGTGTGTCACCTAGTATGGTTCAATAAGAATAGAATGTCCTGCTAACCAAATCTGAAGTCTTTGCCAAATGTTTTGTAGTTCCTTAAGGACATGATTTAGGGACAACTTAAAATAAAGGGCTGGTGGTGGACCTTTAAGGATCACTAAGCTGTCATCAGAATCATCTTTATGAAAGAACAAAGGAGTTGCCACACAGTTAGTATACTCTTTTGCTTTGATCTTTTTACCTTCGGAGATTAGCCAACCCTCTTTGTGGTTTTTAATATTCCCAAATGTTCTGAGTGTAGCATCTGTCTGCCAGGCTTTATTTCCTTCGCTATTTGGAGATTCACAGTATAATCATAGATATTTTGATGCATATGACATTATTTCAGGCACAATTTTTAAGAGTTTTAGGTCACCAGTAAAGTTAAGCAATATATAATATAAGCAAAAGAAGATTGATTTGAGCCTTCTCTATGAATATCTTGCAGTTATAATATGTCTCGGAAATTTTTGGAGCTGATGCTATTATCTGAATCTTCTTCCTTTCAGTATCTTTGTAATGATTTCCTAAATTAATTTGTATTGATCAATTAATAAAAATAAACACATAAGTTAAACGAAGTAGTATGTGAGAATTAAAGTTATTTTTACTTGAACCAATGCCCCTTTTTCTGGTTACTCTGCTAGAAGCTCTAATGAATGTTAAATCATCTGGATCATAAAGTGTAAGAGTTAGCTTCAGATGGCCTTTTCCAAAATCAAGACCAAACTTTGAAGCCATCTCTAAGAAAGATTGTTCTCTAAAACTTAATATATAACATAAATATTAATCAAATAGTTTAAAATAATGAATATGAAATCTCAAAAAACAAATAACGACCACAATTGTTATGGTTACCTAAGATATGCTAGTTTCTCCACAAACTCCAACATATTGGAAAAAAAGATAAAGGGTCGGATTATTTCTTTCCCATTAGAGTCTTGAAATTTAGTTAATTCCTGAGAAAATAACTTTCTAAAGATACCTTTTTGATCCCTCATAGCTTCTTTTATATGAGGGACAATACATTTCCATCCCCATTAAAGTCTCAAGTTTTTCAGAACTGAAATAACTTGACGATCAGTCAGCCTAGCTTCCTATTGTATTGTAGAGACATTCTCTATAGTCAGAAATTCCTCAACTATTGTTTTGTTGTTTTCTTCCGGCAAAAGTATCAAAGGTTTTCCACCATTAGGGGACGTAATAGAGATGACTGAAATGCCTGATTCTTTCTTTGTTTTTATAGTTTTATAACTGATCTGTTCAGCCAGTTTGGGATTAATTAGGTTGTTAATGTTAACTAACTTTTCTAATCTTAGCTTACACTTATCTTTCGAGTGGTTTGATCCCCTGTAGATACTGGCAAAGCAGTGTGAGCAGATGGGAAACCATCTTGAATTATTAGGTTTATTCTTCTGTTTGTTGACAAATAATTTTCACTGAAGACCATTCAAGCTAGCAAATTTACAAATTCTGCACTTACATCTTTCCATAGAATAATTGTTAAATACATTTAACATTTCTAAAAAAATAAACTACTAGTAAACTAGTAGTTTATTTATTTATAAAAACTAAATAATTGTCTATAGAAATTAGAGAGGGAGAGATTAGTGTTAATTAAATTTATAAATACTTGTTAACTTAGACAGACCATAATATACCCAGAGTTTTATAAATACCTTGTTATAGTTTTCAGCTCAGGATCATAGATCTCTGCTATTGATAGATTGACTGTAGAATCTCCATTTTTTATCTTGTTCAAGTCCAATCTGCAGTCAATACAAAGCCCAGACGGAAACCTTGGATCTTGCAGTGAATAGTTTGACACCAAATGAGCTTTCAGTTCAACCTCTTGTGCAATAGTAACTTGTCTGTGTGCTTTTTTCCCCCTAGTGCAAAAGCAAATCGCACAAACTAGTGCACGGTTTTCATCATGTGATTTTGAAGGCATTATAATTAGCTCATAAATATTGTTTGGTTTTTTAGTTATATTTACTAACCTAATAATATTTTATATATTTAATTAATTGTTTAATTAATTTTGTCTTAATTGAAAAAATATATATATATTTAAAATCAAGTTATTAAATAATAGCTCATTTTTTACCATTTAAGGCTTAAAATACACTGTTATTGAAACACAGGCCTTTAACAATAAATTAAAGGAAGCGAATTTCTGAAAATATATAATAAAATGGAAAATAAAAATAAAATTCAGACTCCAGACAAGAAAAATATTCCAGACAAGAAAAATAGTTTTTTTCCTGTTTTTATGGCTTTTTTCATTTTTGGGGGTTTTAAAGGGCCATTTTCCCAAATTTTTCCCAACAGATGTTTTTCATTTTTGTAATTTTTATAATTAATACATATATGTAAAAGAATTACACAAAAAGTTTTTTGGGGTGTTTTCATAGAAGTTCAGTTTTATCCAGGCACACAGTGTATAGTCAATGTTAAACGGTTAAGATCTTCAAAATATAAGTTTTAATACATATTT
This sequence comes from Hydra vulgaris, assembly GCF_022113875.1. Classification (NCBI taxonomy): domain Eukaryota; kingdom Metazoa; phylum Cnidaria; class Hydrozoa; order Anthoathecata; family Hydridae; genus Hydra; species Hydra vulgaris. The sequence goes on along the minus strand of NC_061160.1, from coordinate 29,087,228 downwards.
GGTATTATTGGTGATCGCCATTAGATCACTGTAAATATATATTGATGTTATGTATTAAAATGCAATATGTGCAACAAATTTTTTTAGCATCAGCGTAGCGAGGGGTAACCACGGGGAAACGGCCCCGGGCGTGAGGGCTATAAGGGGCCCAAAAAAATCAAAGAGTAAAAAAACCAATTTTAGCATAAAAAGTAATATTTTTTAACTTTTATTGTAAAAACAGGGACATTTTTTTAATTTTTGCCCCGAGCGCAAAAATCCTCGCTGCGTCACTGTTCTTAGGAGTCGTATATTTTAAATAAAGCAATTTTTATAATTGAATGTTTTATACCTTATAACAAAACTCCAAATACTGATTAAACTATAACGTAAAAATTAACTAAATTGTAGAGTTTCCTTAGGTACATACATTCATGTTTTCTCACTTTTAAATTTGGCGCTTAAAAAATGGTTGTAGCTTGAAGGTTGGCGCTTAAGAAGAGGTTGTAGCTTTTTTAAACAATATGATATTATCATATTGTTTAAAAAAGTTCAAGATACATTATCATCGATAATGTAAAAGTTATCTTATTTACTATAAATGAAACAATAGTTAATTTGACATTTAGAAAAACAACATACTCTCAAGTCCTAAATACAAGGGTAGAATGGGGGTTAAAAGGGGTGGGGGAGGGAATTTTAGTTGAGATCTAAAATACGTGGGTCAGGGAGACTTGGAATTTTTTATGTTACAACCTAAGTATTTTTGTAAAAAAGTTCAGTTTATAAATAGGAACTAATTTTTTTTACAAAACAAGCATAAAACTATTTAATTCTAGCGTGGCTTGCGGTCAAATGCGCATTTTCTAAAAGCTATTTTATCGTAATTTTAATAAAATTTAAAATGCTGATATAAGTTTTATACTTTAGTGAAAAAAAAACTCATTTTTTACAAATCGAGACTCAAGGTCGACGATTTTTAAAGCTTGTTTACACCAAAAGTTTTTTTTTTTATCAGTGACTGAAATAACTGTTTTCTAATTTTTTAAAGAAAATTCTCACTGGTTTTTTGTTTTTGTTTTGAGATATAAAGTTTTTGTTGATAACAATTAAAAATTAGGGGAAAGTCGGGTAGCCTTGGACACTTGTGGAATATGTAGTTTATTTCTCAAACGCTAACTAAAAACGTAGTGCCACATAATTTTTATGAAAAAAGAAACATCTATTTATTGAATTAAAAGCAAAAAAATAGTAACAGTGCACTTAAATAAAACGTAAAAGAAAAAATGTTAGAAAACGAGTATTTAAAAAAATTGGAGGAAAGTCCCGGACATGTATTTAAACAGGAGTTCGCTTCTTTTAAAATCATAAGGCACTTAATATATTATTTAACTTTGGCATTTTGTGACGGATATTCCAGTTACAATAATTAGAAAAAAAAAAATGTTTAGAGCCTGTACCAAGAAAAAAAAAATTTTATGACCCACCCTAATATATATATATATATATATATATATATATATATATATATATATATATATATATATATATATATATATATATATATATATATATATATATATATATATATATATATATATATATACAGCTGCGATAAATAAAATAGCACCACCACCGAAAATAGGTTGAAATTAGAATTTCTGACTATTTTTGATAGTTTGAAAATCTTTTAAATACATATTTAAAAAAAAATGACTTATAATTTTCATAAAAAACAAAATATACAAATTTTAATATATAGTATTCATTTATTAAACAAAAATTCAAAAAAGAATCAAATAAAACGCGAAAAAAATAATAGCACCACAGCTTTAATGTGTACTTTAAAATAAGGAAATCTTATGAGATCAATTGTTTTAAACATTTTACAATAAATGTTAGTTATTTCTTAACATATTAGTATTTTGTAGCGTGACCTTTATTGGCAATGACGGCTACACAATATCTTGGCATCGAGTTGACCAAGTCCTTATACCGCTTTAGCGGAATTTTGCTCCATGTCTCCTTAACTACGTTCCAAAGTGACTCCTTCGTGGTGGGTTATGTAGTGGCAACCACCTCCTATACGTCAGCCCACAAATTCTTAATTGGGTTAAGATCTGGCGACTGTGCTGACCACTCCATTACGTTCACATTATGCTCCTCAGACCAATTCTTCGCCTTCTTGCAAGTGTGCTTTGGGTCATTGTTCTGTTAGAATACCCAGGACAACGGAATTTCATAGTCTGCATACGGCAACATCACTTTATCCAATATATCAACATAAACATAGTACTAATGTGATGAATGGGCCCTACTCCGTAATAAGAAAAGCATGCCCATATCATTATACTACAACCTCCATATTTAATAGTTTTGATGGTATATTTTGGATTGCATTCTGCATTCGGCGGTCTTCTGACATACGCCCGAGAGCCTTTTCCATTATAAAGAACAATCTTACTTTCGTCTATCCATAAAAGATTCCTTTTTTTGAGTGGCCGATTTGAATGTTTTTTAGCAAACGCAAGACGCTTTACAACATGTCTGGCACTTAGAAGTGGAACTTCTCTGGGTCTACAGGCTTTTAATCCATTAACTCGCAGACAACTCCGAACTGTTTGTACTTTTGCATCGATGTTAAAGTCCTTTTTCAGCTCGGTAGCTGTTTTAAAAGGTTCCTTTTTAGCCTGTAAGACTAAGCCAGCAATGTTAAAATAGAACGTTTTCGACCACGTGTTTTAGGCTTTTCTTAAAATTTTTAGCTATTTCTTATCATTTTATTGGAACACTTAACTAAACGACGAACTTCTCTATAATTTTACCCTGCTGATATCAACTTTTGGATCAGTTCTCGTTTTTCTGCACTACAATGCTTTCCGTATCCCATTTTTATATGTAAATGTCTCCTACTAATACGCACTAACATAAAACGAATAAAACAGCAAAAAAAAACCCAATGCTTGCTATTTTCACAATCATTTTTACCGTTATCAGAGTATTTTACAACAAAAGAGTTTAGGTGTTATTTTATTTTTTGGTCAGAATTGGCATTTTTGATTAAAATCGAGCAACACCAAGCAGTTTTTTTCCCTAAATGATATGTTTTAGAAAATAAACATGTAAGCTAATATTTTAAACAGCAAAGCTATGAAAAAATTTTATTTTGCATGGTGTTTTTTTAACAAAAAGGAAAATACGCTTAGTGATGCTATTTTATTTTTCGCAAGTTACTTTACATTTTAAAAATTAATTAACTTTTTCTTAAACGACTGTATTTAATTAATTCCTTTTTTTATTACAAAGTTTAGAGTCTGTAATTTAGTTCTGACTAATTCTAAATTAGAAAACAGTTACGAAAGATAATGTCTTTTAAATAGCCTTCATTCTCTTCTTCACAAAATCGAGTTCTTTTTAAGCTATTCTCCATGACATTATTTGCATACACTTTGTCTTTAAGATATCCCTAAAGCCAAAAGTGCTCTCAAATCAGGAGAACGTGGAAGCCATTCAAAATTGGAATTAAGAGATATTAACTGCATTGTGGCTCTAGCTGTATGTGCAGTTGCTCCATCTTGTTGCCACCAATACCCTGCCATGTTTGTTAACTGAGGTTGAACTAAATTCGCTAGTATGTCTCGATATTTCTCAGCAGTTACAGTCACAGCATTTTCATTTACATGTTCAAAGAAGAAGGGCCCAATAACCCTTTCTGATGTTACTTTACACCATGTTGTGACTTTAACCGAGTGTAATGGACTCGCATGAACTTGGTGTGGATTTTCGGGGCCCCAGAATCTGATATTCTGCTTATTCACATTTCCATTCAAATGGAAATGAGCTTCATCTCATTGTTATTCATCTTGTGAATAAACTCATTGTCATTTCTTGCAGTTCTCTGAAACCTGACAGCATAATTTAGTCGTTTCTGAAAGTCTGGTGGTTGTAAAGATTGCACTAATTGAATCATGTAAGGGTACATGTACAAGTCTCTTTGAATGTGCTGCAGAGAACTCCGTGAGATGTCAAGTTCTTGAGAGCGCCTTCGAGTGGATGTGGTTGGGTTCTCCTCAATCCTACGGCTCGCAGCTTCAGTATTTTCACGTGTCCATACTGAACGACCTCGTCCACTTCTAATCCTATCACTTACAGAGTCATGCTCTTAAAAACGCGTCAGTAAGTTCATTATTGCAGGCCTACTAGGGGGATGTCGAACATTAAAATGGCGCATATATGATCTTTGCATTGCAACAGTTGACCGTCCATTTTCAAAGTAAAACTCAATTATAGTTGTAAACTTATCCATACCAGCCAACATTGACAGACGGGTACCGTATGGTTTTTGTCTGGGCTTACGGGAACGGTATTTTGACGGGTAAGTGTTTTGGTTTCCAGACGGGTCCCATATTATATATGGTAATAAAATCAAGCATGTTTGCTCGTTTGGGTTTTATCTGGTTTTTATCAGGGCCGAAGAATCTGGTGGTTTGACGGGTTTCCCATAAGGTTCCCAAAAGTTTAAACTAACAATTAAAAAAATCATAACAAAACTTACTCGTTGGTTGCCATTTATAACTCGTATTGTGCGTGAAATAGGATTAAAAATTTAACTTGTATGCATTATATTTTTTGTATACATTATATTTACATTGTAATTAAAGAGAAATTTTTTTTGGATGTATTTTGTCACTGTGAAACTCCATTAAAAAGACGTTGTTTTTTTAATGGAGTTTCACAGTGACAAAATACATTACCTGGTACAATGGTAATAAAAAATTCATTTATTTATTACCATTATACCAGGGCTTAATTTAACAGTCGGACATCGGACATTGTCCGGCTAAAACCTCAGTTTGTCCAATCAATTTACAAAGTCATCGGACATTTTGTCCAGCGGGATTTTTAATTCTTTAAAATAAAATTTTATTCGTTGATTTGAAAATGACAAACTTAATGTAAACTATTAGAAAAACTTATAAAATATGTTGATGATGGAGGCATTCATTTCCAAAAAAAGTGCTATTATTAATTGTAGTTTTAATGACTGTTCTTTAACAGTTTTATTATTATTATTATTATTATTATTATTATTATTATTTATATTATTGTTATTATTATTATTATTATTATTATTATTATTATTATTATTATTTACCTCTATTTGGCTCTTACGTGAATATTTGCTGAAATCCAATAAATGCATTATTAGAAACCACGTAAAAAACCGGTCATATACTTATTGAACCAGTGACGCGCTGAGATCGTTACTAATGTGTTAAAAAAGCAGATGAATGAGTGATTTTATTCGGTTCCGTGTCGTTAAAGCGAAAAACGTTAGAACAAAACCACAAGGCTCAAAAAAACAAACAGTTATTCTAATTTCTTGGTAGTCGCAACAATCGTTGTTTTCTTTTTTGGTATTGCGATTTATCCAGTGGCGGATTTAGTGTAGGGCGTGGGGGAGCGAGCTGCCCCCCACGCCCCTCTAGAACGGTCTAAAGGCGCCCCCTAAAACAATTAATAAATATATATATATATATATATACATATATATATATAAGATTAAATTACTGAAGGCAACCCCGGTCACCCCTATTTATTGACTTGCCCCCCCCCCCCCCCCCCCGCGACACTAAACCTCAATCCGCCACTGAATTTATCCTCCTCCGGCTAATTGCCATATAAAGGCCATTTACCAAGACCCGCGAAGACGAGTTTAGCTCACTAAAGAGCATCATAACTCGCTTTGACGGACTAAAAGTAAGTGAGTTTAAAATGAACAAAGAATATTAGAGTGACCGACAGAAGAAGTCGAGTTAGAAGAATAGCATATAGCGGACCTGGCTGTTAGAATGTGTTTTTTATCTTTGTTGTCGTCAACTAAAAAATAAATTATGTATTATATTATTATACAAATATATTTTGAGTTTTATAATGTGTTAATGTGTTTTAATAAAATTTTAAAATTAGTTGGATATGAAGTTATAGTTTAGTTAAAGTTGTTATAACTATTTTTATAATGGAATTATTGTTATCATAAAAATAACAAATTAAGTTAAACAATATTTCAAAGTAAAAACAACTAAAAAGAGATGATATTAAAAACTTTTAAGTTTTCTTCCGATTGGCGGCATTTTTATACTCTCGAGTCCTTAATTAAAGAAAAAAAGATGGAGGACGTTTATTAGTTTTTGAAAAATTTTCCCACCCACCCCATGCTAATTTTGACCCCTCCCCCCTCCTCTTATTAGGGGAAAATCGGGTAGCCCCAGACGGCGGGTAGCCCAGGACACTTGTTGTACAGCTAAAATTAAAGACGCTGTTCGGTATTGAGTGCTATAAAAACGGGGTCCATCCCGGATGGGTCCCAGTCGAATCCCGTACTTTAAAACCGTAAAGGGCCCATTTGGGTTTGCAAATAGGACCCATATGGGAAACCCATCGAGAACCCGCCGGATCATGGCCGCGGTTTTCTTCTGGGGCCCATATGGGTATGCCCGTCGGGTATCCCGTGAGGATCCCACGAGGTTTACCCATTGCAAATCTTTAACAAGTGTTTGACTGAGTCTTGTTTTCCTGCTTGTTGGAAAATGGCATCTGTGGTTCCAATATTCAAAAACTCTGGAGAAAATTCTGACCCCTCCAATTATCGTCCGATCAGTCTTCTTTCTGTTATTAGCAAGGTCTTTTAGTCTTTGATCAATAAATTCCTCACATCTCATCTTGAGTCAAATAAACTGCTGTCAGACAATCAATACGGTTTTCGATCCTCTCGCTCTACGGCCGACTTGCTAACTGCTGTAACTGAAAGATTTTATCGTGCATTAGATGGAGGCGGTGAGGCTAGGGCTATTTCTCTCGACATATCTAAAGCTTTCGACAAAGTTTGGCATGCTGGTCTTCTCCATAAGCTTGCTTCATATGGTGTTTCTGGGAAAGCTTTTGAGATTATCAAATCATTTTTTTCTAACCGGTTTATTAAAGTCATCCTTGAAGGCCAACACTCTTCTTTATTTGCAGTAACTTCTGGGGTTCCCCAAGGTTCCATCCTGGGCCCTGTTTCGTTTTTTATCTACATAAACGATCTTCCTGACAACCTTTCATCTAAAGTAGCTCTTTTTGCTGATGACTCAACTTTATACTCCTGTCTTGACAAAAAGTCTTCTCTTTTCGATCGCCAAGAACAAGCAGCTGATCTTGAATCTGATCTCACTTCAGTAATAGATTGGGGTTCACAGTGGCTTGTGAATTTCAACTCTAAAAAAACCCAATTGCTTACTGCAAACAACTACCGTAATATGGTTAACATTCCTATATTAATGAATGGCAATCCTCTTACTGAGTCATCCTCTTTACGTCTTCTTGGATTATCGCTTACTACTGACCTTTCATGGAAACCATATATACAAATCGATTGCTAAATTAGCTTCTGCTAAGGTTGCTTCTCTTTATTGTGCTCGCCATTTCCTTACTTCTGATTCCATTCTCTCCCTCTACAAATCTCTTATTCGTCCCTGTATGGAATACTGTTGTCATATTTGGGCTGGTTCTTCTAACGATTCACTTTCTCTTCTTGACAAGGTCCAAAAACGCATTGTAAATGTTGTTGGACCTGGACTATCTGCTAAGCTTGAACCTCTTTCCTATCGTCGTAAAGTTGCATCTCTTTCTCTTTTCTACAGATACTATCATGGTCATTGCTCAAAGGAGATATCATCTCTAGTTCCATCAACTAAACTTCATTCTCGTTTTACTCGTCATTCAGCTAAGTCTCATTCGTTTACTGTATCTGTCCCTGCATGCTCTAAAAACTTTTATTCATCTAGTTTTTTTCCCCGCACTTCAATCCTTTGGAACTCTCTCCCATCTTCATGTTTTCCTGAATCATACAACTTTCAACTTTTCAAGTCTTCTGTCAACCGTTTCCTTGCTCTATAACTCTGTTCTTTTTTTTTCCTAGTAACTCCCAACTTAATAGTGGTTGCTTGCAGCCTTGTTGGGAGTGAATGCAAATAAAAAATATATATATATATATATATATATATATATATATATATATATATATATATATATATATATATATATATATATATATATATATATATATAAATTATCAATAATTTAAAACAATTATCACTTTCATTAGCTGAAACAAAACACTATAAACCTTGATAGTTTTTGAACTGTAAACAGTGTCTCAATGCAATGATTACTACCATCGAAAAAAGAAATACTAAACTTCTGTTTATCATCATGTAAGTGTTTATTTGAACAACCCTTTAATCTTTGAACAAGCTTTTTTAATTGACCTAAAAAAGTTTTGTATTTGAAAGAGGGACATCTATCAAGTACTTAAAACTTAACTTTATTATTTCCTATATGTGCTAATGAATAAACATTGTTGATCAACACTAGTTGATCCTCACGATAAAGCTCACATATAAAACTGCACAAAATAAGAAGCTGAAAAGCAAAATTAACATATTTTTTCAACATAATAAAACATGAAATTAGAACTACAACTGAAAAATCTAAAAAGTTTGAACAGATTTTTTACTAAACCATTCCCTTTAAACAACTGGTCCAGCGTATATTATAAATAGTCTAGGTTTAGTTGCTTTCTATTTTTTAATATCTAATTAAGATCTTGATTTTCTAGAAAAATTTCTTATAATGTAATGATGTATCTGGAACAATCCGCCAGATAATGTATTGACTGTAAATATAAAAAATTGTAAGACAATTTACAACATTTGGGCAATTTAACCATAAGTTGACAAATCTTCGCATTAAGCATACTAGATGCATTACTAAGCATACTACCTACTTACCTAAGCATACTACCTACTTACTAAGCATACTACCTACTTACCTAAGCATACTACCTACTTACTAAGCATACTATCTACTTACTAAGCATACTACCTACTTACTAAGCATACTAGATGCATTAAGTCTTAAAAAGGAAACTTTGTCACCATGTCAAAATTTAATTCAATTTAACCAAACAAACCAAATAAACCAATAAGATGTTCAGAATGCTTTTGATCACAAAAAACCTGAATCAATGCTTAAAATTAGTGAAATATGTAGGAGAATTATCTTGCCACATCACTCTCCTTTCTAAACACAACATTCACATCAGTTATAACCATTGTGTCTCTTAATACACTTTACAAATGCTCTAGCTGGTGCATCACACATGATAACAGCAAGATTGCTTTTAAACTCAATATTTACATAGATAAAACCACCTTGTGCAAGAACTTTGAAATCTACCAAAAAATTATGGAGACAATTAAGGTGACCAACAATTCTCATTTACTTTATTTTAGAGTTTTGCACTCTTTTTTTACTAACCGTACTTTTTTCAAATCCTGTACTCTGAAAGTACTCTTTGTATAACTTTGTACTCATTTGTATTTCTAAAAACATTTTTTTAAATTATTTTATTTCAATTTTGTTAATTAAATATATAAAATTATTTTGACAGTGATTTGAATTTCACGTGCGCATATTGCTTTCCGTTTCCGGCATGTCAGAGGACAGGTTACATATTCTTTAGATAAAAATAATATTTACTTATATTATTCTAATCGAGGTAATAAACAACGGTAATATTTACTCAAATTATTATATTTGCCCCCCAAAGTTAATGCAGTTCTATAATACATAAGTCTCTCACTAATTCTAATAATAAAAAGTTATTGCCATTATTATTATAATTATATTTACTAACCTGTTATCACAGATATTTATCTAAAATACATTCTGGTTGTTGAAGCCACTTTTACTCATATCAGTATGCAAATATTGTCAACAATCAGAGTGCACCATGCAGAAATATTCTTGAACATACTGCAAAATACAAGATATTCATAAGATACATATCATAAAAGACCTATTACCAGGAACTTAATATTTTATCGTGTTTAACTTACTATAACTCAATTATAATTAATAAGCATATGGTTATAATCTATATAATAACTATTATCTTTTTTTAGTTATTGTTATTTATGTTAAAGTTATCAAGTTAAATTAAAGTTTTATAACTAAAGTTTGAATGCAAAAGTTCATATAAATAAATTTTTTTGTCAGTATTATAAACATAAGTATTATATTCCAAGTATTAACAAGTATACGTAAGTATTGTAAGTATAAGTTATTATTATGTATATTAATAATATACATAATAATAACTTATACTTACAATACTTATACTTGTAAGTACTTGGAATATAATACTTATGTTTTTACTTGCAATATTAACAATAATTTCATAATATTATGAAATTATTGTTAATATTGCAAGTGTACAATTTTAAATAATAAAATATCAATGGTTATAAAATGAGGTTGATGCATAACAATAAAGCCATTTTGTTTGCATTTAAACATCTAATTATACTTATATTTATATCGGTTGGTAAACTTCGTTAAAATCAGTCATTTTGCTTGCATAAAATATAGAAAAATCAATGGAAAAGAGTGGATCTGTAAAAACGATTTAAAAGCTTTTTATTCCCAAAATATAACCTATCTATTACATGCCATTCGCCTGTTTGCTCTTTTTAAATGTTTCTGACTAAACCAATATTTTGATTAGACTCAAACCATTTATTACAATCACTAGCAGAAACAAAACTTTATATTTTGATCATTTTAAAAATGCAAACAGCGTCTCAAGGGAATATTTACTACATGTTTAATAGTTTCTGGAACATATGTTCAACAATTATGTTACACTTTGTAAATTTATTAAAAAAAAAAAATTATAAAAAAATTCTTGTATAACAGGGCTTAATTTAATTTTTTATAGTGTCCCGGACAAAATTTCCGACCAAAAGTTGTTGGACAAAATGTACGACCAAAAGTTACATATTTCACTAATTTTAAGCATTGGTTCAAGTTTTTGAAATAAAATTTAAACAAATAAATTTCACAAATATTTACATATATTTATATTTGTTTAGTTAAAAGGAACACAGAAAAAAGATTCTTCAAATGCCGAGAGTAAAAAAGTACTGCAGATGGGTTTTCTTAGACTAGCTACTGGCGTATTCGAGTTTTACCGAACCCAATTATCCAATCGAAATATATGTTATGTTTTCCCAGTTTATTTTATTTTAGGCTAGTGAAGTTCTAGTTTTTTACTTAATATTCAGAATTTTTATCATCATAGATCTTTGTATTTTAATTGAAATAGTTTAAATTCAATACTGCGCATTTTTTTAGATAGACTTGAAGTTTTATTAAGTTTCTATGTTTACATTTAATTGCATTACCCGTTTATAAAATTTATGTAAATTTTTTTACTTAACAAAATATAATATGATAAATGTCAATTTTGCGCATAAGCTCCACTTTTAGCGCCAAAAAGGTATTTATATGGCGTTCATGTAACAAACGGCATGAAAACAAGTTTGCTATTATAGTGTAATAATATCTTAAATATTATATATAAAATAATATAATGTAACAGTAATATAGTATAATAATATCTTAAATATATTAAATATTAAGATAAACATATTATTTTTAAACTTTATATAAACAATTTAAATTGGGGCTATTATTTAATTTAAAAATTCCATGTCATTAAAATTCGATTAATTCAACGAAGAAAATTTTATGAGTTCTAGAGGCAGGGCCTTCGAGAGAGCCAATGGCGCCCGGGTCAAAAATTAAGAGCGGCGCCCTTAATTTAAACCAAGAAATTAAAACTCTAAAATTTGAAAAAATTTTGTGAACGCAGCAATTTTGTTTATTTCTGATACAGCACATTGTATTTTTGCGTTACTATTAATTCTCTGGATTGAAAAAAGATTCATTAATCAAAACTGATATATCAATCAAAATATTAGTTTTAAAACTATTAAAAAATCGATCAATAAAACTTTTAAGAAAGGTAAATAAATCGCTTTAAAATGATTTGTAACTCACCTTTTTAGTCGAATCTTTTTTAATCAAAATAATTAAGTATCAGTAACGTGATCCTGACACAAAGTCAAACGGAGAGAGTTTTTTTACAACTTTCAGTTTACAAAACGATCGTTCACGCTCAGCAACTGACTTTAAAATGGTATTAAAAATTCGAGGCAGGATACAAATATATGGAAAAAGGCTTTTAAGCTTCTAAATAATTAGATCAAGAAACTGCATTAGATTGCTTGCTTGAAAATGGTTTTGCGGGCATTGGTAAAAGGCAAACTTCTTCTTTTTGCTTACATCTCTCGGATGAAACCGTGCGAGTTCTCGTGCTTTATTTTAAACGGAAAGATTATTTTTATTCAACCTGAAGAATGAAAATATTGCCAACCACCCTGCTCGCTTTAAATATTGAATCAATCTGCTGGATCAGATTATCTAAACCAACATTGAAAATGTTCACTTTAAATTCTTTTGTTTGGCTTTCATGGAAATGGACTGTGTTTGATGCCTGTTCACGAAAGCGCTTTAGCTCACGCTTTCTTTTAGGAGCGAGTTCAGTTTCAAATCCTAGCGGTCAACTACAACTGCAGCCTCTTAGAAAACTTACAACCAATAGCCCTAATCCGTTTAAGACTTTCCAGCAGCTGTCCAATAAAACGTAGCTTGTCATCAATGGTAACATTTCAGATTGTAGAAGACGACAAACATCGTTAACAGTAGTAAGAGTTTTGTACCGAATCGTATCGAGCAAAACAAATTCAAAAGATGATAATCATTTTTTTAAATCTCTTGTTTGGCTGAGCTGCTCACTGGTCAGATCAAGATATGTTTAAATATGATAAGTTTAAAAGCTGCCAAAATTTCTCTCGGCTTCTTGGCAAGTGGTTTGATCAGGTTGGTATGAGACCTCCATCTAGTCAGAGAAAGTCTATGCAGTGAAATTCCAGTTGCCTTAGTGAGAATCTTCCATCGGGTTAGACTTGGACTAAAAAATACGCTCCAAGTTTCAACATTTTTGAAGAATACTTTGATCTTAATGGCTGATTCAACTGTGAGCGCACCGGCCAAAATCAGGCTGTGAGCGCTACAGGGAATGTACAGAGCTTCTGAATAATTTAGCCTTATCAAGCCCTGATCTCCCTTGTAAGCATCTAACCTACTGGATCCATTATCGTGTCCCTGACCACGACATTTTTGAATATCCATACATACTCTTAAACACATCGCTCTTTGATTTGCCAGCAGTTAATTTCTCTTTCATAGAGGAGTAAACAAATGACAAAGGTTATCCGCTCAGTATGAGATATATTTGGAGTACCATCTACTATGGTTGTGAAGTAGATACCATCCTTAATTTCTTCGACAGATGCACTTTGGATAACACTTTATTCTTTGGTGAACTCATTTTGAGACGACGGAAAGAAATAACTGGTACTCGTTGTGGGGCCTTCTTGTTGGTGTTGTCATAATAAAGTTTTCTCAATATCAACTTTAATTATTTATACAATTATTAAAATAAATTAATTATAACTATTGTATACATTTTCTAAGTGGGATGTTACAAGTTATTGTAATAATTATATAAAAAATTAAAATTGATTTTGAGAAAACTTTATAATGAGCTACCTAAAAAAGCTTTTTGTCACAGAGAAACCGCTATTGAAGAATTTAAAAGATTTTTTTATTTTATGATTTTTTCCTTTGTTATGGTGTTTACGGCTTGCATCAATTAAATTACTGTGTCTTCCGAAGAGCTGACTCATGCAAACAATAATGTCCATAATTTTCAAAAATATATAAATTACCGTTTTCTCCTTGAGGACATTAAGTTTGTAATATAATATTATAAATTAAAATAAAAATAAGCATACAAAATTACAATAGAAGAGTTCTTAAACTTAAAAAGTAAAACATGTTTAATAATTCACTAAATTTAAACATATAATAATTTTTTTATCAACAAGCAACAAATAATTGCAAATTTTGACTAGTTCAATATTTATGTTGCTAAAAAGTGTAAAAATGTTATAATGATAAAGAAATGAGTTAAAATCATCAGCAAACATAACTGTCATTAGGTTAGAAGCTTTTGATAGATCATTAATATATATTAGAAATAGGAGAGGTCCTAATATGGATCCTTGAAAAACTGCACATGAAATATTTAACAAACTAGATAATATGTTATCATCTGCATAAACAAATTGTTTTCAATTATTTAAGTAACTATTTAGCCAAATTAATATATTTCCAGTAATTCCGTACCACTCCAACCTTTATTAAACGAATTACGTGATCAATAGTATCTAAAACTTTCATCAAGTCAATGAAAACACTTAAAGTAAATTCCCTAAAGTTAAATTCCCTAGAAACCAGGAAAACAGTCACATTCAAAATTTCACCAAGAATTGTCAGCCATTTAGCTGTCTCGGAATTTATTCACTTATGGATTTCTAAATATTTACCAGTGAAGCTTGTAAGACAAATTTAGGCCTCTTTCCAATCATTGTAGAACCTTTAGTAAAATTTAGGCCTCTTTCTAATCATTGTAGAACCTTTAGTGAAATTGGCTGCATTGATGGTGCTTCACACGACTTATGAGTTTCCTCCGTTGACCTCTAGCTCCTCAGTTTTAACGAAGAAGGGACAATTAGCCGCTTTTGAATACTGCTTTTGTGCTGGAGATCTCTTTAAAATAATTACATCCTAATCTTTTTGACTCAAAACAACTGCCCACAAGAAGGGTTAGCATTAGTTATTGCCAAGTTAAGTTGAACCTTGCATTTTCCACTGTTAGATAAAGTTCCTTTTTGACTCTTATGATTTGCTTTGAAATTCATTAAGCTCAGCTTGAGGAAAATTGTTCAAGCCCCCACTGATCTACAGTCCTTCGAATAACATATTGAGTGCTGTAAATAACCCACATTGAGTGCAGCCAAAATGCAAAAACTCAAATATTTGATTACGGGCTGGGTCCTGATAGAGTCAAAGCCGCTTATTTGTTTGAAAAATGCAATGCTATGATTCTCTCTTTTTCCTCAACAGCAAATACTACTTAAAAAAAACAGCGCTTTTATTGTGAAATCAACCACAACTGTCTCGTTCGCTTTAACTTCTTTAACAACCGTATAGTTAAAGAAGTTGAAGCGAACCCATCAAACGCATTACCTATTAAAGTTTTCAGTGCTATCTGCGTAAACTTCTTTAAAGCAAAATTTGATGAGTTACCATTATCATAACCACTGCACATAATCATTGCTAAATAGCATTGCTAAATGTTCATAGGCTTACGGAACACGCCCGCTTCTGTCTAATTCTACAAAAGCTAAATACTATTTTTTTCTTAAAAATTAATTTATTACTAATTATAAGAATAGAATTTAAAACTTAAATTCTTTTTTTCATGTGCAATTTAATCCAAATACTAAAGTTTCAATCTCAAATGCAAAGACTAAGCAGATTTCAGATTGTCAGTCATGTTTTCTATTTATTCTATTAAAAAAAAAACGTATTGTCCGACGCCCCTTTAAGCTTGGCGCCCGGGTCAATTTGCCCCCTTTGCCCCTCCCTCTCGAAGGCCCTGTCTACAGATTATTATTTATCTACTTTTCAAAAAGGCACTCCTTCTTTGGCAGACAATTTTTATAAAGCTAGATCTTTTTAATTTTATATATATATATACAGGGCCGGCGCAAGTAGGTGTCACGTGGGGGGGGGATGCCATTTTGCCGAAAAAAAAAAAAAAAAAAAAGGTCCTCGTTTTCCTAAATTTGCCCACTGCCATAACGACATTTGCCGACTGTCTAGATTACCGATTTACCGACTAACCTATAATGAATAGGTCGACATTTGCCGACTAACTAGTCTAAAAGGGTCCAAAATGCCAACTAAGGCTCTAATTTGCCGACTAAAAATCATTGATGGGAGTTGTGATACCCCCCCCCACACCCACCCCTATCGCGCCGGCCTTGTATATATATATATATATATATATATATATATATATATATATATATATATATATATATATATATATATATATATATATATATATATATATATATATAGTGCTTCCAATACCGGTAGTACCGGTACCGGAATACCGGTATTACCGGACATTTTTAAATACCGAAAAACCGGTATTGGTTTGGCTCAATACCGGTATTAAAAATATATGTAGAGGGCTTATGATATAGCAGGTGCTATCGCCCTCTTTACGTGAAACACTAAAGTAAATGAAATACTTAAAACTTTCAACAACGCTTCCGGTAGGAAAAAGATAGCTAGATGAGAAAAGACGTGTTTAAATTGTCTAAAACAAGTATTCTACGTACTTAATATCTACGTACTTAATATCTAGTTGCCAGCTCATTTCCCACTAGGTTTGGTAGGAAATAAGCTAGCAACTAGCCAGCGAACAGCTAGCGTTTAAAACGTATAAAATACGTTGAATACTTGTTTTAGACGATTTAAACACGTCTTTTGTCATCCAGCTATCTTTTTCTTACCGGAAGCGTTGTTTGATCATGACTGGAAGTTTAAGTATTCCATTTACTTTCGTGTTTTCATTAAATAATGAAGCACCAATTTAAAATATTATCGTTGCATCACTCGCTTTAATGTAGAACGCATGTTTGAATTTTGCACTAACGAATATGAAAAGTTTCGGTAATGTAGAAAGTGGGGCGTTTAAGTAACTGTGATCAACAGTTGTGCATTAGGCATGGGATTCAACTAGGTATTCAAGATACTTTGTACAAAAAAATCGTCAATTTCTGCAAAAAAAAACTTGAAAGTAATATGCAATAACAGAGAAAGTGACGAGGAAATACTGATGACACAAACATAACCAATAATGATGAAGACTTTTCCGGCGGGTTTCAAGTTGTAATGAGTGAAGAGAATGACTCTATTGAACTGACTAATGATTTGCAGCCGTTAACCAAAAAGGTGCGCACCGTTGTGAAATTTTTATTTCGCCGTTCTCCGACAAAAAATGATCAAAATTCAAAAACGCACGTTAGAAAAATTTGCTAAAGATATTCCACTAATACTTGGATCCAAAACTAGCTGGGTTAGCTTGCACAGTACTCGAACGTTTTGTATAATTGAAAAAATGCATTCACGAGTCACTTTTTGCCCTTGAGTCCAAAATTGAGGTAACTAATAATGAGTCCGATGCAATATTAGCTGTTAACTTATGTCTTGCGCCAGTAAAACTGGCTGTGGAAACATTGTGCCAAAATCATGCAACTCTGTTGTGTGCCGATACAACATTTTCATGATAAATAACCTTTGAGAAATCGATTTAGCTGTAAAGTTATGTTGGTGCAACAATTCAATGGGCAACGTACTCTTTTTCCAGCATACAACATTTTTTGCACAAGGGACATCAACGTTACAAGAATTTGGATCTAGCTCTATCTTTTGAGCACCATAGCAAATTAGCCATTGTAAATACCATTACTCGACTGAAAGATCGGCTCAATCAGAAAGGGTATAGTCCTCTCCCTTTCACCAGCGTTTTTTCCGATAGTGATTCTGTGGACAACGCTGTAAACTTGTCATTGAAAAAAAAGCTTGACTTTGCAATTTTGAAAAATAAGAAATGTAACAACAAGGGAAAATTGAATGTTTCGAATAATTCATCAAAAATTATATGTATTGAAATAGGAATTTTTGAAGAAGGAGGAAATCGTTGTATATATTTGCAAAATTCCTACCATTACTTGAAAACTGTGAAGCCAACAAAATTAGATGATCTTTTGAAGATGATGTTCTGAACGCCCTATGTTTTTTACGGGCTCATTTTACAAAGCAGAAAAAAGCGAAAAATGAAAAAGTCAGTAGTTTTGATATAAAATAAATAAGCTGATTGAATCAATAAAATTTTTACTATTAACTTGAGTTTTTTTTTAGATTATGATAAATTTAAAAATAAAGTTTAATACCGGTATTACCGGTATTGTAATTATTTAGTACCGATATACCGGTATTGAAAAATGGTATCGGTATTGGAAACACTATATATATATACAAATAAAGATATAGTTTAAAAAACGAATAATGAATAAAGAATTGGAAAACTCGAGTAAGACCAGTATGCCACCGAGAAACCGTTCAAGCTAAAATAGAATGATTTGGATGATCATAATGTTAATATTAAAATGTGTATGTTCTAATGTTTTTTTAAAAATATTTCATTGATGAGATCTCAGCCTCTCAAAAAACACAATTGTAAAAAATCTTTTATTATCAAATTTTTCAAACTGCCAGCTTTTCTTTGCTTTTCGGTGACCACGGCGTTTGCAGTAATCAATCGAACATACTTTGACTTACTTTGTAAAACAAAATATTTTTTCAATGAGAGTTTATTCACTCTATGAAAAAAAAAAAAAAAAAAAAATTAGCTAATCCAACTTTCCCCATTTTGATATAATTAAACTTTTTTTTAAGCTTCTTTTCATTATTGTAATCTCATCTTTTGACTTCTTGAAAAAACTTTTACATAATTGAAATATCAGTAGAATTCAATAATGCAACATTTCTTAGATTAGGCGCTTTTTCAAAGTTAATTTGCTCATTCGCTTTTTATAATATCCATTTTGCGATCGTTTTAAATAAGCAATAATTTTAAATTTAATAATATAGTAATAATAATAATAATAATAACAATGATTGTGATAAGAATAATAATAGCAACAACAACAACAAAAATAATAATTATAACAATAATAATGATAATGGTAACGAAATAATAACAATTATAATAAGAGAAGAATTTCATAAATAAAGACAATAACAGCAGCAAAAAAATTTAGTAAAGAGTGATGGCAACAACAACGATTTAGTACGAAGTAGAATAGTTGAGAAATAGAGAATTTTTGAATGAAAAGAGATAAATAGATAGATAAATAAAGAATGCCAACCCATTCGTACTAAAATTAATAATATTAGTATAGATAGTTTAATAATAAAGTTTAAAAATGGCAGATAAAAAACCAGAGAAATTAGATGTAGATAGATAAGTAGAGAATTTTAAAATGTTAAAAATATCAAATTAAAAACTGAAGTATTACGAATTGACATATATAGTAAAGAATGTCAATATTAGTTGGTAGAAATATTTAATTGTATTTTTTTAACAGATAATTAAAAAGCTTGATTTTGAATTCAGAGATTGAATTAAGAGATTTTAGATCAGGAGGTAGTTTGTTCCATGAGCTAATACATTGATATTTAATGGATTTATTTCCATATTTAGCAGATTGGTGTTTCGGAATAACTAAGTTTAAGCTACTGATGGAGCGAAGAGGATAATGACAATTTGTAATTGAAAAGAAATTGTTGAATGATAGGGGAAGGTTTTTGTGATGATAATTCCAGACAAATAGGCAGTTAAGGAATACCACAAGGTCGCTTATTTTTAATATTTTGGAGATTAGGTATAGTACATTAGATTTAGAGTTATTATACTGAAAATATATTATTTTCAAGGCTTTATTTTGGAGATGGGACAACCTTAAAATGATTTGTTTATGGGATTGTCCCCATACTTGACATGCATATCTTAGATGGGACCCAAAAATAGCATGATATATATTTAGCAGAGTTTCTAGATTAACATAATGGCGGACTTTGGCTAGCATTCCATTAGATCTGCTGAGTTTCATTGCTAAGTCATTCAGATGGCCTTGAAAAGAAAGATTAGAATCAATTTTAATCCCAAGATATTTAATAGAGTCTAAAGGATAAATTTTTTGTCCACTTAGTCTGAAATTTAATTGCTTTTTAATAGGTACCAGATTGGATTTAAAAATGATAAGCTCTGTTTTGTAAGAATTGAGAGAAAGTTTATTAGAACGAAGCCACTGAACAAGATTTCCAAGATCATGATTAATATGTTTGTTGATTTTTTTTAAGTGATTTGTCAACCAGTAGCATGTTAGTATCATCAGCAAAATGGTAAGCAGTTGCAAATTTAAAAGAAGTATTCAAGTCATTAATAAAAAGAAGAAAAAGAAGTGGTCCTAAAACTGAACCTTGTGGGACGCCATTTGAGCAATTCTGTAAATCAGATTTAGTGCTATTAATGGAAACAAACTGTGTTCTATTTTTGAGATATGAAGTAAACCATTTTAGCGGGATGCCTCTGATTCCGTAGTACTCTAATTTTGTGAGAAGGATGGAGTGATCCACAGTATCAAATGCTTTCTGCAAATCTACAAACACCCCACATGCAAAGTATTTATTATCTAGAGCTCTTCTAATCTTCTCAGTAATTTCAATAAGTGCAAGGGTTGTAGAATGTTTGCTTCGAAATCCATATTGATGTTGGTACAAGCATTTAAATTTATCTAGAAACTTGTATAGTCTGTTATGCACAGCCTTCTCAAAAAGTTTGCTCAGATTGGAAAGAAGGGAAATGGGTCGATAGTTAGAAAAGTCTAGTAAGGAGCCTGTATTATAAATTGGAATGACTTGAGCTACTTTAAAAACATCAGGGAATTTGCCATTTTTAAAAGAATTATTTATCATAATGCTATGAGGTTTGGAGATTATGTGAGAGGTAAGTTTAAGAAAAAATGGAGGTATGCTATTAGGTTCATAACTTTTATCATTTTTAAGAGTATTACTAATAAGACTAGATACCTTATCTTCACTAACAGGATCAATAAAGAAAGAATTAGCATTAGGAAGATTAAGAAAGTCACTATAAGTATATTCTGATGTCATAATATTATTGAGTAGTTTTTCACGAATAGAGACAAAGTAGTTATTAAATATATTCGTAACAGTGGGATGGTCTGTGATAATATTTTCATTCAGATTTAACTGAGTAGGTGTTTTATGTAATGATCCTTTAATATTTATGATATCTTTTATGCCTTTCCATGTATTTTTTATGTTGTTTATGTTGTTATTAAAATAAGTTATGTAGTATGATTTTTTACTACTTTTTAATAAATTACTAATTTTATTTCTATAGAATTTAAATTTTGTGAAAAGCTCATTTTTAGTATTAATGTTTTTACATCTTACAAATTTTTTGTAGAGTTTGTTTTTTACAGAGATAGATTTAAGTAAGCCTTTAGATATCCAGGGTTTAGATTTTAGTTTGATTTGATTTTTAGTCAAAGTTTTATAGGGGGCGCATTGGTCTAGAACCATATTAAATGATTTTAAAAAATTATTGATGGATTCATTAATATTGTCATCTTTTTTAATTATAAGCTCCCAGCTGATTTTAGAAATTTCTATAATAAACTTGTTAGGGTCAAATTTTTTTAAACATCTTCTAGAAATTTTAACTTTATTTGGTTGGTTGGATGTGCCAGGAACACAAACAAATTGTGCTGTGTGATCCGAGGTAGAAATAGTTAGGTTAACTGAGAGATGATCAGAAGAGTAGAAGTTCATAAAGATGTTATCAATAAGTGTTTGAGATTTAGTTGTTATACGGGTAGGTAAGATTATGGAAGGATTAAATGAGTAAGAATATAAGGTATCAAGGTATCCAAACAAAAAATCTAATTGCAAAAATCCTTTAGATTCGCGCTATTTTGTAAACATAACGTTTTACAAATATCATACAAATGGTTTTGGGCATAAAGATTTAAACTTAACATAACGCTAACATAACGGTGAACATAACGCCAAAGTTTTCAATTACCGTTATGTAACTGTTATTTTAGCGTTATGTTTTTTGCTGTGTACTAGAAACCTAACAAAACGAAAGCGTCGTAGGTACATCAATCAATGGAAACTATACGGGTGTTTTAGCATATGCTGATGACATTATACTCCTTAGCTTCACTCTCTCTGGCCTACAAAAGCTTATTAGTATATGTAATATGTACACACAAAAATTGCATAAAACTGAATACTGACAAAACCGAGTTCCTGCACACCGGAAAAAAGCAAATTAAAAACTGCATAATAACTCTCAACCACCAACAAATAAAACTTCATGATAAACTTAGTCATCTAGGCTTAACATGGGATACCAAAAGTTCACCTTTTGCCTCCTTAATAAATCAAACATTGATCACCGAATATCTAATTTCCGAATATCCAAACCTTAATTCAATCAGGAATCTGTTTTGCTCACCCAAACTCCATTGCTCAGTTATATAAAACTTTAGCTGCTCCAACACTAACGTATGGTCTTGAGCTGTATGAATATAAAAAAATGTTAATGCAAAAGTTTAATATATTTGGAAGAAATGCTCTTAAGTCACTCCTCGATGTTTCAAAACATGGCAAAAATTATATTCATGCTTTATTTTTTATTGAAGATATATCAATTATTATACAACAAACAAGCTAAACTTATTTATTCGCCTGATGAACAATAAAATGACATATGATATTATTAAGTCGCAGCTGAAAAACGAAACAGCCCCACAACATTTTTTAGATAGTATCAAAGGCTTGTGCAATAATCATGAACTAAATCTGGAGACAATAATGGAAAGCAAATAAAAAATAAAAATCATCGGCTTCAAAAATTTAATTCCTGAGACGGATATTCAAACTCTAAAATGTGCAGTTGAGTGCTGGAACTTAAAAAAGCAGAGAACTATCTTAAAGGACATTCTTGTATGAAACTCTTAATTTACCTTACTTGAATAGTGGGTGTTTAATAAATCTAAATAAAAAATAAAAAATAAAAATAGATTTCAGTTTCACTTCAGTTTATTAAACACGTCTTTAATAAACTAAAGTTTATTAAACACGAACTATAACTCAAAGATATTTTTGTTTACCTTCAAGAAACTTAACCTTATGATTTAACGATAAAAATTTTGATCACTTGAATAAAGAAAATAACTTATTTGTCATACCAAACTTTTTCGCACTCCAAAGGATCTGGGTTGTAATTTTTTCAGGTGCAAAGAAATAATACAAAAAGCTATTTTACTCTCGAGTCCCTAATAAAAAGAGGGAGGGGGAGCGTTTATTAATTTTTGGAAAATTCCACTCGCCACCCGTTTATTAATTTTTTACTTGTTATCAAAAAATAATAAAAAAACAAAAAATAATAAAAAATCAGTGAAAATCGACCTTAAAAATTAAAAATCAATTATTTTAGTCACAAAATTTTAGTGTAAACAGGCTTTAAAAACTATCGACTAAGTAAATCTCGATATATCGAAAACGAGCTTTTAATTCATTTCTCAAAATTGACCGCAAGCCACAAAGTTTAAGCGTGTTTTGTAAAAAATATTAGTTTGGATTTATCAGAGTTGTTAACAAGGCCAAAAGTAGCATGGCTAAGGCCAAGACCAAGGCCACACATTATAAGGCACAGTTCAAGACCTAGGTCCAAAGTTACAAGACCAAGGACAAGAGTTTTAATGTCAAAGCAAAGATTAAGAGTTTCAAGGCCAAGGCTTACGCAAACATTTTCAAGCCAAAGACTTTAATTTTTGCCTTACGTTAAGGCCAATTATTAACAAAACTGTAAGTAGCAAGTGCTGTGACAAAAAAACCACATTTTGTAAAAATAAAAAGGTTATGCGCAGAATTCAACGAAATTAATAAGAAGATATGTATTTTTTTTTTAAGGCCATCCCAAAACAATCAAGCTCAAGGCCAAAGTTTTCAAGGCCAAGACCAAGGCCAACAGTTTCAAGGCCAAGACCAAGGCCAAGGCCTCAATTTAAGCCTTAAAGCAAGGCCAAGGACTAACAACTCTGGGATTTATAAACTAAAATTTTTTATAAACAACACTTATATTGTAACATAAAAAAATTCCTTCCCCCCCCCCCCCTGTTTATTAGATCTGGACTAAAATTCCCACCCCTTGTATTAAGGAATCCCCTTGTATTAAGGACTCCCCTTTGTATTAACACCCCTTGTATTAAGGGCTCGACAGTACGCTTTCAGACTATATAGTCTGGAAGCGTATTGAATTTAAACATATATGTTTAAATTCAATAAACTAATAAATATTTTTCATAAAAAAAATAAAAAATAAAAGTTTTCTTTTCACGAAAATATAAATTCATTCATGTAACGTGATTTTCAAAACATAACTCGATGATTTAACTCAAAGCAATATTTTGATTTATTTAGCTGATAAAAAAAAAAAAAAAAAAAAACAGTTTTTAAAAATATATATATTTTTTTTTTAATTACAGAAATATTAGATTAGGTTGGAGAAATTATTTAATAAAATTTTCATGTTTACAGCTTTTAATAAAATTTATATGATTTATTAAAAATATTTTAAATTATAAATTGTTTAATCAAAAATAAAGGAAAATTAAAATTAAAAAGGTAACAAAAAAAGCAAAAATAAACAATCAAAAAACAGAACCTAAAAATAAAAATTGTCAAAAATAAAAGAAAAAATTTCCTTATAAAAACATTTGCTTTTTGTTTCTTAGGAAACAAATGGATTTGTCAGCTGAGTACAAGCGGTATAGGTGGATGATCCACCACTAATCACAGCAATCAGTACAATCTCTAAGAGTAAAATTTTTACGTAAAAAGGAATGCTTTTTTTCAGAATCCAATAAAAATAGCATGGCAATATAAAAGATGTCATTGTTACTGTTGTACCGCCAACAATAGATAGAATGACTTCGAAATGAGGAACAGCTTCAGATATACCAATTATAAAGAAAACTATTGATGATCTTAGTATGACTCTTGTTCTACCAAAATCTGAAAAAAAAAATATATATATATCAGCCTAATCTCCAAGCTACACAGCAGCATCAACTTTTTTAGCCTTTGTTAGCCCAAACAAATTTTTAAACATTTATGCTTATACGTAAATCAAATTAAATAACATAAAAAACTCCAACAACTGGAGCTTGGAAAAAAAAAGTCCTAAAATTTAAGCCCCTTTACTGCAAATGTGAGAGTAACAAATTTATAAAATATTTTTTCTACTATACTCAACTATATTTATATCTCACTTTAAATTGAGAGGGTTATAAATTTTTTAATTCATAATTTTCTAAAATCAAGAATTTAATCAGGGTAGCCACACTTTTTTTGTCTAAAAAATTGGATAATTTAGGAGTTTTTACAAGGTTTTTAAGGACACTTACCGGTAAATTTAAGAAAAAGGATAAAAATCTCAGGAGATTTTAGGAGGATTTCAAAAATGAAGTGGCACTAAAATATTTTCATTTTATTTAAAAGCTGTTAGAATAACAGCTAAAATGTCAGACATTTTCTATAGACATACTTTGACATAATTTTATGACTGAATTATTTTCTGCCGTAATAAAACATGTCAGACATATTTTCTTTCAATATATTTTGACATAATTTTATGTCTGAATTATTTCTTGACGACATAAGCTATGTTGGATGTGTTTTCTAAAAACATATTTTGTCATAATTATGTCTGAATTATTTTCTTTTTTATATTCTTGAAGAAGAAATTAAACTAAAAAATTCATTGCGCATTTTAGATTAATTTGACGAACAAAATAAAAATATATTAGTGAGATAGTTGTTTTTTGCAATCAATTATGCTTAATAAAACTTTTGTTGTAAACCTTAAAAAACAAATATTAGTTGCTGCATAAATTTTACCTATCTTTTTAGCGATGTCACTATTCATAAATAAAATGAAGACCTTATATTTCCAAACTTCTAGGGCAGTATATATGTCAATATTGAAGCTCCCGTAGTGTCACTACGGGAGTAGGTTCGTGACTACGGGAGTGTCATTACGAGAGTGTCACTACGAATACGGGAAATGATGTAAAATACGTAGGAGTGTCACTACGGGACTCCTGTAGTGACACTATCATATAATGTGTTAAGCATATCATCACTACTAGGGATATCATCACTAATTGTAGTAGTGATGACATGCATTATTAGAATGCAAAAATCATCGCGAGCTTAATTTTTATTAACGAAAGCAGTAGCGAAACAATGGGGCCGCAGGGCCTGCAACTGCGGGTGGGCTCAGGCAAAAAGTGGCCCACTTTCAAGCTAATTTTAAGTTGTATGGGGGATGTGGGGCCTATTTTGAAAATCTTGTGGGGAAGGGGGGCAAAATTTGAAGTTTCGCTACTGAACGAAAGTGGTTTTTATTAGTACAACTAAACATAAAATTCTTTTAATCAAAGCTAAGAAAGAAAAAAAAAAACACTAAGATTTTCTATATTTTTTAAACAAAAGTTGAACCTTAAAAGTTTTAATTATCAAAAATTGACTCTCAAACTATTCTAAGAAAAAAAACTGTTTAACTAAAAGAAAATACACGCAAAGTCTTTTAAACAAATTGTATTTTTTCAATTAAATCCAGATTGTTTTTTACCACCATGTTAGAATTTAAGAAATCGTTTGAAATGCGAGTACATAGATGGCTATAAACCAGAGCGAATCCAGAGAAATCACGTTCAACTTTAACGCTGGAGAACACTGCACCGTAAACAACTTGCGAGATTTCATAGAGCCGATTCCATTTTGTTTTCTTATTTTTTTCCAACTACGCAAGAATGTTGAATTCAGAACCTAATGTCACTCGCGCTTCATTAAGAGCCCAATTTATAATGAGTTGACGAATATCTTAAACTGATTCAAAAATTGCACCAGCACTACATTGTCTAGGTCCTCCTCCAGTATATTCTGTGAAACGCCTTTTTTTTCAGCTTCAACATCTTTTGAATTCATCGGATCGTCTCTCCTGAAACACTTAATGAATTTGATATTATGCATTCTTCTGTTGATAAAATATTGAATTGTTCTCGTAGAGTGCAAATTTTTGTTAAAAAAATTCATCAAAAACTTTTGGGTTGGGTGATTCCTCTATTCAACATTTCTGTATTAAACAGATGGTGACTCGATGTAAAACAAAATCGAGGATCAAGAACTAAGGCAGCAATAAATGCTTCACATTTAAAAAAAACTTGTTCTCGTGTATTAATTGCGTTTATTAGTAACAACGTTATTCCCAAACCACCTGCTGTAATGTCCTCAAAATTTATTTTCATTTAAATCCATCGAAAGTAAAATTCACTTATTGATAATTTTGCGGACTGAAAATCCATCATGGCCTTATGTATTGGTAAAAATGCGTCGAAGTATTCATTTATTAGGCTCCATGATGCATCATTTAATTTTAATTTGTCGTGTCTTAACCTATGATATGCTTCTGCGTTGGTATGGAGATCTTTTATCATTAAAAAAGTGGAATCCCAGCGTAGTGCAATATCAATACAAGGCTTTTTTAGATTTGTAAAAGTTTGAATGTATACTACTTTTTGGATTCAATAGCAACTTTTCTGACGATGTTTAATGCATCTGTAAACATTGATGTTACACCTTTGGCAGCAAGCTGACACACATGTGCGCTAAAAAACATAGCTGAACAGAACAATCCAACTGATTTTTCAACGCAAATAATGAGGGCTTTACTATAATTCACTTCTTCCTTTTCTAAAGTGCCTATATCAATTTCCTCGTCTTCGAGATCAATAAATACATTACCATAAATTTCAAAAATTACTTTCATTTGATCTTGTGCATTTTGGAGGGTATTTGAAGCCTATGCCATGTTCTTTCCTTGATCTGTGCAAGTTGCGAGAAAAAGTTTTTTTAAAATTTGAAATTTGGGCCACCAGCGGCGAAACGTTTCTCATGCTAAAATCAGGCAATGGTTTACTGACCTGGAGAATTATTTGTTTGAAGAACACCAAATAAACGCTTCAGAGTTCTTATTACCAGAAAACTCTAGTAGAGTGTTTAATTTAGACGAAGCAGGGTTTCCATAAGCAGGGACATTAGGAAGACTGAAAATAATTGCCTCAAAGAATGTTTATCGCATAGCCCCTGACACAAAAACGCAAATAACAGTTCTTGGCTGTGTATCCGGAGATGGAAACTACCCAAACTTTCCAGAAACACAGCCTCGTTACAATTTAGACCATGTAAATCCATCTGACTATGTTCTTCAATTTAGACCATGTAAATCCATCTGACTAAATTCAATTCTTAATTGTTTTTTATTTTATTGGTTTATAAAAATTTCTAAGTATTTTTTAGTTTTCTTTTAAGCATTAACGAAAGATTTATTTTCAGTGCCATTTTAAAATAATATTCGACAAATAATGTTTTGTGTTAACCCAAAAGGTTTTTAGTGTAAACTATATAACGATCTTACCTCATATTGAATTTTAAATTTTAACCAATTGTAATAATTCTATCGCAATGAATTGTAAACTCTAGAATACTCTATGATATCATGTTGCTTACCGTTTTGATAATTTTCAATTCATAACTGTTGTAAGTATACCCGACAAGAAAGGTATATGTGACCCACATGTGGTCATAGTGCTTTGGTGTGGATTAAAAGTTCAAAAATATATTACAGTTAATAAATGACGTATTTGATGAAGATAAGTGTGGCCCACTTGTGGAACACATATTGCGGTTCACATAACTATTCCACTTAATGTGGCATAATCCTTAAACAAATACGTTCTAAATTTAATATGGTTATCATATGGGCCATACATATAAAACTTACGATCTTGCCTCATTTTGAATTTTAAATTTTAACCAATTGTAATGATTCTATCGCAATGAATTGTAAACTCTAGAATACTCTATGATATCATGTTGCTTACCGTTTTGATAATTTTTAATTCATAACTGTTGTAAGTATGTTTGAGCGATAAAAATAATTATATATAAAAGAAAAAGTGTAAATATAAAAAAAAATATTAAAAAAAAACCTAGGCGTGTTAGGACTTGTTGTAACTATACAATTTGTTATCATTACTAAACTATGTTTTTTTAATGTGATTTTATGTGTAATTTAGATTATATAACGGCATATTGTTAAAAGAATATTATTTAAAACTATATTACTTATATACAAGGACGTACCGACGGGGGTGTCTGTGGATTGGACCCCCCCCCCCTAGATTTACAAAAGTCTGTCGGTTTTTGTCGGAAAATTGGAAGATTTGGGACTCTGTCGGTTAGAACTGATATTTGGCTTCTAAAAAAAAAAAAAAAAAAAACCCTTGTCTGTAAAGTTAACTTTTTTCTTTTGCACCCCCTTTTCCTTTAAAATTATAGGTACGCTCTCATGATTTTATAAACCCACAAGAGAAAATCAACCTATAATTTTGGATCTACGTAACTAAATGCGTTATTATATAGTGATTTAATATAAATTTGCTTATAGCGATTTAGTACATTTGTATATTTAGTATATTTGTTTTTCTCATATTCCTAATGATAATTTTGTTTTTTTTTAGTTATTTTTTATTGGTTACGTATAGGGCAAACTGATAGGATGTATTAAATCAACAGATGATAGATTTAAGAAATAAATATGTCTTCTTCATGTAAATCTATATGTCTTCTTCAATAAATCTACTAAATTTAAAAAAAAGTGCACGAAATTAAATTTTACTTCTACAACTTGCACGAAATTGTGCAAATCATTAAAAAAAAAAATTCATAACGAAAACAAAAAAATAAATAAAATATAGTATTTAATCATTGCCAAAATTATTACTATTTTGTAGATAAAACAGTTGGCTGCCTAAATTGAGCTCATTATACTTTTGGTGGCCGTTTGGTTATATTCTATAACGTTTATGGCAAATGTTCAGCAAACTGCCCAAAATTTGCCTACTTACCCTATTTCACTCAAAGAATTTTATTCAATTTTTAGCAGTCAATTAAGTAATTATGTGATTTTTAATAAATATTTTTATTTAATAATATTTATTATGATTTAATAAGTCATAATAAATAATAATTAATTAAAGGTTCTTATTCTTCCTAATATGCTTTGCTAAATGGAGACGCAATATCTGAGGTACCTAGTTTTATTATCGTTATTTACTGTTTTTTAGCTGGTAATATTGTGAATAGAAAACATGACGCACAATGTCCATTGTTTTTTTTAAACACAATGAATGTAATTAAAAATTATAAATTGATTTGTTTACGACCAAAATATGTCCAATAGTTTTATAAGGTTTTTTGTATTGTAGCTAAATATTGAGTTTTTTGATAAAGAATTAATGAATTTAGATTTCAAGGTAGATTACCACCTTAAACTAAAAAAATATTAACTGAAATTTAAAAAAATAATAATGATTTAAAGTTTGTTGAAGTTTTTTATTCCCACTTTATTTAATGATCTTTTATATTTAAATTAATTTTATGACCTTATAACAGTGCTGGATCAAGGAGGGCTAGAGGGGCTATATTTGTACAATATATCTTAATTCCCATTTCATAAAATAAAATGGGAATTAAGATATATTGTATAAATATATTGCCCGTACGAAAATATTAAATTTTGGCTGTTTAATAAATACTTCTTGTAACAACATAACGTTTAAATGGAGACGCAATGTCTGAAGTAACTTGTTTTACAATCGCTATTTTTTTATTGAATTGAAAAAAGTAACAAAAGAAACATAACTAAACAAGTTACAAGGTAAACAAATTAAATGGAGCAACTTAATGACGCAATATCTGAAATAGCTTGCTTTTTATTATTATTTATTGTTTAACCGAAAAGATAATTCAATAATTTTTTAGTTTTAAATTTATAAGTTTTAAGGTTCAACTTTTATTTAAAAATAATTAAATTTTTCTTTTTTCCTATATTTAGTCATACTAACAAAAAACAACTATTTTTACTACCAACTATAGATAAAAAATTAAGTTTCAGATCGATTTTACATTTTAATAAGGGATATCGCTTCAATACTAGCGAAAGATAAATAATGTCCATATCGTGGGAGAGTATTCGGGTGCGATTGACCATTTTTACTAAGTTCTAATTATTTCACACTAATTTTAGTATAAAAATTCAGCAAAGTCTATATTTGCTTTTCAAAAAGGCCTTTTTTTTTTTAAAGGAAACCCTCCCCTAAGAGTTTTCACAGTACGGACCTGAAAAAAAAAAGAGAAAATATATCAGACGTAAATTTCTCAAAATTTAGCATTTTCTCAAAATATGTCAAAAATGTTAAAATATGTTAAAATATGTCAAATTATGTCACATATTTAATGTCAGCAGAAAATAATTTAGACATAAGTGTCAAAAATATGTCGAAAGAAAATGTCAAACACATTTTATATGTCGACAGGAAAAAGTTCAGACATAAAGTTATGTCAAAATATGTGGATAGAAAATCTGTCTGACAAATTTATTTTGGCAGAAAATATTTCAGACATAAAATTATGTGAAAAGTATGTTGATAGAAAATTGTCTGACATATTTTATTTCGGTAGAAAATAATTCAAGCATAAAATTATGTCAAAATATGTTGATAAAAATATGTTTGACACATTTTATGTTGGCAGAAAATGTTTAGTCGTGTCAACATATCTGCCAGACATATTATGCCGTAATGACACAGTATCCAGTCATAAAAAGGAATAATCAAATCAGAAAAGAAAAGGTTGAAAAACTAAAACATCCAAATCTAAATCTCAGCCTTTCTGTCAATAAGTAAAAAGTACTTATTGACAGGAAATAATGTCAATAAGTTCTTTTTTTGGTGCAGTAATTTTTTCTATTAATTTCATTTAATGATTTCTGCTTTTCCGCTTGCAATGCAAAATCATCTGCATCATATCTGAGCTGATGTATGGCACCTTCAAGGGTGTGACTTTGTTCATTATAACTAGTAATCAATTTATTAAAATTTTTCAGTTTTGTATCACGGTCAGTTTTTAAGTCCCTCAAGGACTTCTTTTTCTGGCTGCTAAATTATAGTTTACATGCATCCTTGTTGTGAACTTATATACTGTTTGTTGCGTTCAACTGACTAAGGCATATCACTTTTTACGCTTCATGTATTTCAATATAAATTAACGATATTTATACAAAACTGGCAATTATCAGTAAGTAAAATACGTAAATTAAGTATTCCCTAGATACCAAGATCATTGCCGTTAGAAAAACCCATTCAAAATAGCTTTAAAAAAAAACGCCATCGCGTGGCATATAATAAATTAGAAATATTCTTAACTAAATACTAAAAAGTTTATGACATCCTTGATATGTCCCATAAGTTTAGTTGTCATAGCCAATTGGAATAATTTTATATTTTCACTACACATGTGGTTATGTACAATTCTCTGTGCAACAAGAGTATCAGTTAGCATATTATTTTCCAGAAATTGGTCGTTTATACTAATTTTATGCTCTACTAGTGCTTGGCCATGGGACATTCTTAGTAAGAGTTGGTAAATTTTCATTAAGTCCTTGAATCTTGAATATAGAACCTATATATCACTTTCTTTTATGAACCCAAGTAACTTCTCCTTGTTCACTTTCACAACAGTAGTTAAAAATTGTGAATACTACAATTTGGCATCACTCTTATCAACTTTTAAAACTTTTAAAAAACTTTCAAAAGTTGTGGATGCTTAAGATAAAACTTCTTTTCTAATAAACTTTGATAAAAATAGCCTTAGTAAATTCTCAAGTGTTTCTTTGGAAAACTAACAAGAAAGAATTTAAGAATTTGCAGTTATTTTTTACAATTACAATTCCCTAAATAATTGTTACAATTCCTTAAAAAATTTTACAAATACAATTCCTTAAAAAATTGTGACTTTATAGGGATTAACACAACTTTAGAACATGAAGAAAGGTATTCATAACTGGTATTTTGCCCAGGCTTACATTGCTTTCTTTTTGGTAATTTTTCCAAAAGTCAGTAATCACAATTATCTTGGGCCATATTTCCATCACTCTCTTTGATACTTTATTATTTTCAATCCAACGATGGCTAAAGAAATGTAGAGAGCCTATATACTCAGAGAGCGGACATACGGAAAATACGGAAGAACGGCGGCCATGTTTTTGCCAAACTAGCGTATGACATTCACGAATTCAAGTAAAAACAATTGAAAGAAAATGAGCACAATAATATTTTAAACAGAATATATTTTTAAAAATTAAACCTTTTTATGTTTTATTTTTTCAAAGTTATTTTTCGACAAAATTATTTATTTCTTTAGGAAATACCTTTAAAAAAAAACACAGCAAAAAAGTAGTTGTAATCAATAAGTAATTTGAAAAAAGCTTTACAGTTTATTTTATAAATTAGTTGAACCTAAACCTTTAGTGCAAATGCATGCATTGTCATACTCTTGCTGCCAAGTTCACAAGAACTTTTTTTAGTTTTTTTCTTTTTACATAATAAACACTTTTTTTTAAGGTTAAATATTTTAAGTCTGAATGTTATAAACCTGTTTTTTAGCTTCAATTTAATTTGATGACAACTAGGATACAAAGTTAGACTTTTAATTTGTTCATCAGAATTAACTTTCTCTAAAAGCATAGTATTACAATTCTTTTGGGAATTAAGGTATGGCTCAAATGATCTGAATATTAACTCCATTTGTAAAAAGAATGCAAATGTTGTTTCATTAGCAAAAAATAAACTACCCACTTTGTGCTCTTTGTCTGTAACAAACTTTGTGCAATCAGCATTAACTCTATTTTTAGAAACTAGAGATTCAAAACAAATTGTGCAAACTTTTTAAACTTTTTTAACTCTAGAAATTATATAACCTGCAATATGAAACAAACAATTTTGCTCAGCATTACTTAAGATTAAGTTAGAGGTTTTATCCCAATCTTTAGGTAAAAAAAATGCACTCTCTTTGCTGTGGTTTATGCACATTACTATTAACTATATCAAGAAAACCAGATAAGAATTGACGGTCATCTATATCATAACTGCCTTTTGATGATTTTTTCAAGAATTGGGCAGCGCAAATAAGTTTCAAGTTATTTTTAAATTGAAGAGCAGTAGGAATTACTTGTTTTGCACGTATCAGGGAAAAAAGATTCTCCAGGCAATCCTGCGTAAATCGTGATGTCATTAGAAAATCAAACTTTTTTTCTAGAAGAAACTTATTTTGCAAGTTAATAACTGATGTTGTTGATAATATAACACCAGATTGAATAGGTTTCCACCTTATTTTTTCAGTTGGGCCTAATATTTTTAAACCATTGAATATCTCTATGACTTCATTTAAAAAAGTTATTGTTTCATTGTAAACTTTGTCATTTTTCATGCTAAGAGCCAGGTATGGCTCTTAGCATGATTTCGTGAAGTCATTAATGTAAACCATTTATCAACAATTCCTATAAACCGAGCAGTTGTGAGAATAGAATCATCTTTTATTTCACTTGCAATAAATTTTAATCCACAACTTGCATCATGATTCATTATAAATGTTGCTCTTGATACTTTCATTTTGTTGAAATGTTTTTCATCAAGATGTTCAGATGTAAGCTTGTAAGCAAACTTCAAATCCATACCCTCTTGAAAGTCTACAAGCTTGTTAAGGTGTTTTGAATCTATATTTGGCGATTGAACTTTATATTTTTCTTGAATCTTAGCTGTTATTATAAAATGTTTGTTACATAAAAGAGATGTTCTTATATTCTTTAATAAATGTGGTACGTCTGCTAAAAAATCAATTGTACGAGTAGGGTCACATAGGTGTTAAATTGAACTAGAAATACTGCCACTTTTAGTACAGCTAATATTAAAACATTTCCACATTGCCTGGTTAATGGCACCCATATCAGAAGTAACACTATTAACTTTTAATCCTATTTCTTCAGTATACTTTATTATAGATAGGACAATGTTTTTTAAAACAGAACTTCCAGTATAATAATATGCAACAGTTTGTTTCCATCTTGTAGATATTCCTCCAAGCATAAAAACTAAAGCATGGTAAAACTTGGCCATAATGTTCAGGTAATGTAACAACTCCATAGTAAGAGCTTGTAGATGTGTCACAGTCAACACTTTCAGTTATTGACATTTCATCAAGAATTAAAACACATTCTTTTTCATGGATTTTCATGGCATTCACCTTAGTTTTCATAAACTCAAAGACTTCTGTTAGAATGCCACTTTGAAATTTTAGATTTTCTAATCTTTGTCGTAGGGTACGTAATGATGGGTATGGTAAGTTTAAACGAAGTAAATTTTCATAACCACTATAACTATAACCACTATAACCACAATAAATCCTTTCTCAGGCCTGTTATGGCAGCCTACTGCAGCGCAACCAGGCATACTTTTACAAATATTTAATACAAATTTAGTTGTAGACTTTAATCGCAGTTAGTATTTTTGGCAAAAAGATGGCGTCTAAAATCATAAAAATCGAACAACCAATCAAAAACGATCACACGTATGTCCGCTCTCTGAGTATATAGGCTCTCTAAAGAAATGTAGAGCATAGTCTAAAGACTGATCTTGTTTTTACAATCTCTAATGAGGAGTCCCAATATCTAACATGCAAATCCATCTGACTCTTCTTGACAACTTAGTTGTAAGATTCATCAAATTGGCAATCAAATTGATCGAGCTCTGATGTCTCACACAAAATTTCCTTAAAATATGGTGCAACTCCAAAACACACAAGATAAGTGCTTTGTTTTCCCACAATAAAATTGTTTAGCTACTTGACTATCACTAAACATCGCAGTAAACAATTCAGATTTGTTTACACTTGATTGACAAGAATGTTTTGAAAGCACAACATCAACTGTCGACATTATCTCTGTTCTTTTGCTAACTGCAATTCTGCAACAAATTCAATATAAGTCTGCTGTAGACACAGTGCTGCTTTTGGGCTAGCTGGTGGTTCTACAACAGCTTTTAATGTATATTTATCACAGACAGGCATATGTTATTTATGTTTGTTACCACTAGAGTGTTTTTCCAATATTATGCACCCAGACCTGCAAGAGATATAACTTTTAAACATTCTTTACATTTTACTGAATACAAATCATGGAGACATTTTTGTACAATGTGTTTATAATTATTGTCATTTAACCAATCATCATGAAATCTAGCTTTATATTTGACTGATATTTTCTATTCTAGATAAACAAAAATATTTTAGGTTAACTTAATTAAAATAAAAAAATGTGAATAGAAATAATTTTAATGCCATAATTGCCACTGACAAAAATAGAAAAAAAGTAGATATTAGAATAAAAAAGTATCCTTTGAAAATTTCATTTAAAAAGTATCCGTTGAAAATATAAAAACTAATGACTAGATCAGTGTTGTTACGGCATAATATGTCTGGCAGATATGTTGACACGACTAAACATTTTCTGCCAACATAAAATGTGTCAAACATATTTTTATCAACATATTTTGACATAATTTTATGCTTGAATTATTTTCTACCGAAATAAAATATGTCAGACAATTTTCTATCAACATACTTTTCACATAATTTTATGTCTGAAATATTTTCTGCCAAAATAAATTTGTCAGACAGATTTTCTATCCACATATTTTGACATAACTTTATGTCTGAACTTTTTCCTGTCGACATATAAAATGTGTTTGACATTTTCTTTCGACATATTTTTGACACTTATGTCTAAATTATTTTCTGCTGACATTAAATATGTGACATAATTTGACATATTTTAACATATTTTAACATTTTTGACATATTTTGAGAAAATGCTAAATTTTGAGAAATTTACGTCTGATATATTTTCTCTTTTTTTTTTCAGGTCCGTACTGTGAAAACTCTTAGGGGAGGGTTTCCTTTAAAAAAAAAAAGGCCTTTTTGAAAAGCAAATATAGACTTTGCTGAATTTTTATACTAAAATTAGTGTGAAATAATTAGAACTTAGTAAAAATGGTCAATCGCACCCGAATACTCTCCCACGATATGGACATTATTTATCTTTCGCTAGTATTGAAGCGATATCCCTTATTAAAATGTAAAATCGATCTGAAACTTAATTTTTTATCTATAGTTGGTAGTAAAAATAGTTGTTTTTTGTTAGTATGACTAAATATAGGAAAAAAGAAAAATTTAATTATTTTTAAATAAAAGTTGAACCTTAAAACTTATAAATTTAAAACTAAAAAATTATTGAATTATCTTTTCGGTTAAACAATAAATAATAATAAAAAGCAAGCTATTTCAGATATTGCGTCATTAAGTTGCTCCATTTAATTTGTTTACCTTGTAACTTGTTTAGTTATGTTTCTTTTGTTACTTTTTTCAATTCAATAAAAAAATAGCGATTGTAAAACAAGTTACTTCAGACATTGCGTCTCCATTTAAACGTTATGTTGTTACAAGAAGTATTTATTAAACAGCCAAAATTTAATATTTTCGTACGGGCAATATATTTATACAATATATCTTAATTCCCATTTTATTTTATGAAATGGGAATTAAGATATATTGTACAAATATAGCCCCTCTAGCCCTCCTTGATCCAGCACTGTTATAAGGTCATAAAATTAATTTAAATATAAAAGATCATTAAATAAAGTGGGAATAAAAAACTTCAACAAACTTTAAATCATTATTATTTTTTTAAATTTCAGTTAATATTTTTTTAGTTTAAGGTGGTAATCTACCTTGAAATCTAAATTCATTAATTCTTTATCAAAAAACTCAATATTTAGCTACAATACAAAAAACCTTATAAAACTATTGGACATATTTTGGTCGTAAACAAATCAATTTATAATTTTTAATTACATTCATTGTGTTTAAAAAAAACAATGGACATTGTGCGTCATGTTTTCTATTCACAATATTACCAGCTAAAAAACAGTAAATAACGATAATAAAACTAGGTACCTCAGATATTGCGTCTCCATTTAGCAAAGCATATTAGGAAGAATAAGAACCTTTAATTAATTATTATTTATTATGACTTATTAAATCATAATAAATATTATTAAATAAAAATATTTATTAAAAATCACATAATTACTTAATTGACTGCTAAAAATTGAATAAAATTCTTTGAGTGAAATATGCATTAAACTAATTATTTCTTTGTCTATATTTGGTGCTTTATTTATGATCAAAGATCAAACATGGAGAGTAGCTTATTAAATGAACAAGTGAAAACTCAATTTGAAATTAATAAAGAAGTAGGAAAATGCAGAATGAGCAAAAAACTTTACAAAAGCAAGTTAAGCAATTTCAAAGATCACCTTATTTGAAAACACAAAAAAAAAGCTGACCACATTGAATTAGTTAAAGCTATTCCGAGAACAATCAATCAAAATGACAATAAGATTCAATTCATAAAACGAATAAAGCTGAATGTTGATGCAAATATACTAATTATCGAAACGATTCGAATAATGATGCACCGTAACTTGTCTTTGTCTTTGGCATTTTGTTTTTAGTGAAAAATGCACTCAAAGAATTCAAAATTGTTATAAATCGTCACACCATAAAACGCTACATTCAACATGCATATTTTGGCTGCTCATTTGGAAAATGTTATTGAAAAAATTGGAAATGGTCCATAGCCATCTACGTACTCGCATTTCAAACGATTTCATAAATTCTATCATGGTTGTAAAAAATAGAATTTGTTTAAAAGACTTTGCGTGTATTTTCTTTTAGTTAAACAGTTTTTTTTCTTAGAATAGTTTTAGAGTCAATTTTTTATAATTAAAACTTTAAGGTTCAACTTTTAATTCTTTCTTAGCTTTAATTAAACGAAAATTTTATGTTAAGTTGTACTAATAAAAACAACTTTCGTTCAGTAGCGAAACTTCAAACTTTGAAGTTTCTCTCCCCTCCTCCCTTGCAAGATTTTCAAAATGGGCCTTACATCCAAAAAAAAAACAAACTATATTGCTAACATATTTTCATTTTATTCGTCAAATTAATCTAAAATGCGCTATAATATTTTTAGGTTAATTTCTTCTTCAAGAATTTAAACAGAAAATAATTCAGACAATATGAAAATAATTCAGACAAATAATTCAGAAATTATGTCAAAATATATATTTAGAAAACATATCTAACATAGTTCATGTCATCAGGAAATAAAATTATGTCAAAACATGTTGATAGAAAATGTCTAATATATTATATGTCAGCAAAAAATAATTCAGACATAAAATTATGTCAAAACATGTCGATAGAAAATGTCTGACATAATTTTATGTCGGAAACATTTTCTGCCGAAATAAAATATGTCAAAATATGTCAATAGAAAATATGTCGGACATGTTTTATGCTGACAGAAAATATGTCTCAGACATTTTTGACAGATAACAACTCTGGAGCTGATATTAAAAAACTTACATTTTTTACACATTATGGGGGTGTAAAATTGGAAAAAAAAAACAGAACACAAAAGCTTTTATTAAACAGATAAAAAAATGTAATAAGATTTTTTTAATATATATTAAATATATTTGTACATAGATAAATAAATAAAATGAATATGTGAAAAAACTAAACTTTGCGAATATGCAAAAGTATGTTATAAAAAATTTTCAAAACAAATGCTGTTAAATATATATTTATAAGATTAAACAACTATAACTTAAGTGTACACAGTGAACACCTTTGGCGCAACTGGTGGCTCAATGACTTTTTGTATTTCTTTAATCACTTGCAGGCATATATTGTTTAAGTCTTCATTCATTAACATGTATTTTCAATATGTTTGTACCCAGATCTGCAACAGATATAACCTTCAATCAAGAATTATATATTACATTCAAAAATAAATGTTTCTTTCATTAGCCTGCATTTTCAATGTGTTTTACCAATATCTGCAACAGATATTACCTTCAAACATACAGCAATATCTGGGTCATATTTAAAAAATTCGGAATATATTTTGCAAAAAAAAATTGTTTAATAATGCAGAATAATTTATTTTATAAATTTAGCATTTTGCTGGTGGCTTTCCCAATTTTATGACGAGTGATGATTGAAAAAGTTAAAAAACAAATAAATTACTAAATTATATTTTTAGAAAAAAACCTTTGGCAAAAATGAGAAGTTAAAAGAAAGATATCTGGAAATAGAAAATTATTGCACATACCTAACATAATAATACTTAACCAAATAAATTTTTTTATAATTAACTACTCTTTTAATTTTAACTTCTCTTAATATTTAGCTTTATATTTGACTGATATCTTTTATTTTGAAAATACAATTATTTTAGGCCAATTTAATTAAAATAAAATTTTAATTAAAATATTTTGACATTTAGAACTTAGATAGAAATAAGAAAATAAAGCTTAAATTGTATAAGAATATAATTTTTAAATTATTAAAATATTACAAAAATATTAAATATATAATTGAGTAAATTATTTTCTCTCAGTATACAACAGTACTAACTCCAAGTCTGAACCATTTCATTAACTTTATTGTTTATTGGCTGATAATAGTTTATGCATTATACCATGGAAGTAAAATATAGATGTATGCTTGTAACCTTTTGTTTTGTAAACAATAAGAAAGCGACATCAAGACTGTACTTAAACACTTAATCTTTATACGTTGATGCAAATAGGTACGTTTACAATAGTTTACGGTATACTAAAAATTTAGTAAACAGTTTACCGTATATTATACCGTAAAGTATACTGTAAAGTATACCGTAAACTAAACTTTTTTTTTGGTGAAGCCATATTATAAAAATGTGTTTGTTTTTTTATTAAATGTTTTAGTTTGTGCGTTTTATCATATTTACTATATGTTTCATGATAAACAATATTTTTACAGATATATATATAAGGTAAAGAGCAGCACAAATAGCGTGTTAAAAAAATTTATTGGTATAATACAATAACAAATTAACAAGCTAAAATAAAAAATATTAAAAAAACAAATTAAACATGTAAACTTTAAAACGAATTTTGAAAAACCAATACTTTTAAATATTATTAAAACTCAAACTTTGCAATCAATTTTTTCTGATATTACTGTTTTATTTTATTAAGATTCGGCTGTATGCGTGTGTAAAAAAACAAAAAAGATAAGGAAGATGCGGGTTTCGAACCTCAGGCATTCCGCTTACGAAGTTTACGCCTTATCCTAATATGCTATAAGCAATTATAAATTTAAAAATAATCAATATACTAATTTTGAAAATTATTTTTCTTTTCTTCATATAAAAAGTTAACTTAATTAAAATTAACTAAATTAATTGATTATTACAAAATTAATTATTGAATATTGTATTGCCATCAAAAAAGAGTATGTATGCAAATTTTGAAGAAAAATTTAGAAATTATCATTAGAAAGTGACTCAAAAATTGATTGCAAGATTTGATGTTAACAGAGACGAGGAGTTAATAAAAGCATTGGGAAAAACCAAGTAAATCTAGTGAATTTAGCAAGACTTATTGGATGAAATGTTATTTTAAAGATCATGGGTATTGTCAAAGTATAAAATACTAAAACAATTAGGTATTGATGGTACAATTAGGTAGAGATTAGCT
This sequence comes from Hydra vulgaris, assembly GCF_022113875.1. Lineage (NCBI taxonomy): Eukaryota > Metazoa > Cnidaria > Hydrozoa > Anthoathecata > Hydridae > Hydra > Hydra vulgaris. Next base: position 29,046,048 of record NC_061160.1, on the reverse strand, counting down.
TAGTACAATTAGCTTTTTTTTACTTCTATTATTATCTACAAAGTTCATTTATGATAATAAAATAATAGTAAAATAACTAAAAATAATAAAATAATCAAAGTTCAGTTATGATAATAAAATAAATAGCTAGTATAGCTATTTAGTAAGGAAATAAAATCATTATTACAAAAAATTATCAATATGTAGTTATGTTTATTTCTTTATTTATTTTAAATATTTATAAAAATTATTTCATTTTTCATCAAAATGTCAAGTTATGCGCTATTCCTCGAAGGTAACGAAGTGAAACCCTAACTCTAACCTTGACGAACTGTGAACTGGTAAAATGTGAAACTGTCATCGTATTGGTTGTTAATGATGTAATACTTTATTTATCATTCAACGCTAAATAGTTAATTTAGCGGTATATTTTAAGGACTTTTAAGCGAAACAATTATTAAAAAAAAATAAAAGGAAATTAAGTGAAACTAGACAAATACAATATGAAAAAATATATATTTTTAAATTATTCAATAGACTGCCTGCCCAAACCAAACCCACAGTCGATGTAGCAGCACTCCATTGCGAGTCAGGCTATAAGATAGTCAATGTAGCAACACTCCCCGCATATTTTACAGTTAAAAAAAAAAAATTTTAAAAAAAGCTTTAAAATAGCGGTTCGCAGTTCCCATTTCGAGGAATAACGCTTAACTTAACATTTTGATGAAAAATGAAGTATTTTATAAAAATATTTTAAATAAATAAATAAAACTATTTTATTGATAATTTTTTTTTTTTTTTTTTTTTTTTTTTTTGGGGGGGGGGGGGGGGATTTTTTCCTGCTTCTAAAACTTTGCAGCATATCCCTAGAATAATTCATTTTTTGATGTATTAATAAAAATCATTTCAGTGAATTTTGTTGTTTTTTTGTCCAGTGAAACTTGTTTTTTTTTAATGCCGGTTTCAAGCATACTCCTGAGACGACTTGAAATTACTTTGATGTTTGCCGCCAACCTGTTTTATACTTCCATTATTAAACAGAATAATCATGAAGATATAATGGTGCCCACGAATTGTGGGGCACCATTTAAGATTTTGTTTTTACATATCATTATCTAAATTATGCAGATAGGTTAAATTTGAAATTTCAGACTTCCAAGTGCAAGCGTTCAGAAAATATAGCTTTATAAACACTGCACAGAGACCCTCCTTGATTTAAGAATTGTAAAAACAGACTACTTCAAAGTCTCATAACTTCCTAATATCTTTCAACAAGTGGCTCATTTTTTCTAGAAGTGTTTTCTGGGTAGTTCTGTGTTAAAAATACTGGTTTTTGTTAAGTTGTATCATATTAGAAAAAATTTATAGCCTCCTAAACTTCGAAAAAAAATTGAAAAATGTTAAAAAAGGCCAAAATGAAGTTAACGGTAGTAGTTTTCTATTCATTAACAAGTTTTTACAGTTTAGTTTTCTGATTAGCTACTATTATCTGCAACAAATAGGCAAAAAAATAAGCCGCTTGTTGCAGTTTAGAACTAAAATATATTTAAAAATGTATTGTCCATTTGCCAAAAAAAGTCCTATTTTCAGCCATTTTGAAATGCTTGTAATTTTTTCTAACACTCTGTATTGATCTAAGCTTAACAGCAATTAGGACCATAAGATCCAACTATCTGAAAATGCAAACATTTTTTATTTGTTGCATTCACAACAAAAATGGCAGCATTTTAAAATAACACTATTTTTCAATTTTCAAGGGTTAAATGTATTATTGGAAACTAGGGCCCCCCTAACCTGCCTAATGGTATATTCAATAGATGCAACTGACTATAAGTTGCTTCTTAAAAAAATGAAAGATATGGTTGATTGCCCCCATGCTGACCTGGATTTTAATCTGGGTAGGGGCACAAATAAATGGGCAATAACTAACTAAAACTCTGTAAATTGGTAAATAGTGATACTTTAAACATAATTTACACAATTAAGGAGCGGTATATCTCAAAGTCAAAGACCTTTGTTGTTTTACATAATTAATGTTGAATAATTTTTCATAAGACTTTCATAATATATCAAGGGGATATTCATGATACATCAGGGGGCTAAAAAATATAATAACTTCTATAATAAAAATAAATTATGATTAATAAAGGAAAAAGTTGAAACTTGTTAGAAATCACTTAAATTATTAGGTTTGGTTTTCACTTTTTAATTGATAGTTAGTTGCTAATTCAAAACAAGTACAATCTAGTATAATCTATCTAATCTTTTTTTTTTCATTAGATAGGAGTAAAACCCTCTTGTGTTTTGGAGCTCATACTCATGTAATGTGGCAATAATGTCACTTACTGAATACCAATGAGTATCTGGTGTTTTTGGATATTGGAAATAATTGCCAGCTTTATGTAAACAGCTGACAGATATATAGTCACCTCTTACAAGAGACCTCTATATTAGCTTTTCTTTAGATTATCTTGTAGAACAACTAGAACAAAAGTTTCATAATGAAAATAGTATTTTATAGAAAATAAATTACTTACCTTAGTTCCTGTCCATTGGACCATTCAGGAAATAATATATGAATTAAAAACAACACAATATATGGTAAAACAAGCTAGAGCTTTGCAAGATACTATAGTAATCCTTGGTGAGAGAACAACTGACAATAAAAATCTAAAAAAATGACTTCCAAAGTTTTAAATCAAACTGTCAACTTTTATGAAGATGATAGTTATGGCAGATTATTGCCAAGTGCTAAATATTATATTAACATAAAAACAATCAAAGGTAGAAAACTCATTCAAAAGCGACTCATATTATGCAATTTTTCAGAACTATACCAAAAATGGATAGAAGAATCAAAGTCTTAATATAGTTAAAGTGGGATTAACATCATTTGTTCTTTTAAGGCCAAAACACTGTGTATTTGCTGGAAAATCTGTCACACAAACCGTCTGTGTTTGTATCAAAATCCAAATCTAATGGTAAAAGTATTCAAAAATGAATTAAAGTTAAAAGAACTGATGGCCTTAGCTGTATGCTTACTAGAAAATAATGAATGTGTGTTTCACAAGTGTAAAAAGTGTTCCAGAAAAGAAAGAAGTGAAAAAAAAAAAATGATCTGGTTGGCGATTAAGCAAATGAAATAACTTATAAGCAATGGTTGAAAACTGATAGATTCCTTAGAGATTCCTTAGAAACATTAGTTAAAATAAAAACCTTGATGAGTTTCTTGAAGAGTTAACAAACAACTTATATAAACTCACAAAATATCATTATGTCAGCAAACTTCAGACTTTTTAAAACAGCTAAAAAAAAACCTGAAAGCAAATCATTTTAACAGGATTAAGTTTAGGCATTATATTTTTCTAAAAATCAGGCAACTCATCATCCATTTGTTGTATATATGAGATCTTTGAATGGAAAACTGACCCTAGAAAGCAAATGTTATTGTGTTATATCATGCAATCTGATTCACAATACTGAGGCAGTCTTCAGTTGTTTCAAAAATCGTATTTATTCTAAAAAAATATCCATTAATTCAGAAGATTAATTATTTCACTAATGTTGCAGGCAGCCAGTATAAAAATAGGTAGGTTAATTTCTTAATTAAAAATAGGTAGGTTAATTTCTTAATTAAAAATAGGTAGGTTAATTTCTTAATTAAAAATAGGTAGGTTAATTTCTTAATTAAAAATAGGTAGGTTAATTTCTTAATTAAAAATAGGTAGGTTAATTTCTTAATTAAAAATAGGTAGGTTAATTTCTTAATTAAAAATAGGTAGGTTAATTTCTTAATTAAAAATAGGTAGGTTAATTTCTTAATTAAAAATAGGTAGGTTAATTTCTTAATTAAAAATAGGTAGGTTAATTTCTTAATTAAAATCATTCAAAAAACTCTGATTGACAATTTTAAACAAACTTTATTTGGTTATTAGAATGATGTTTTTCAAATTTGCTATATAATAATTAGGATATTAATTTTTTAGTCATATTTATTTTTTTATGAATATAATTTTTCTTAATGTATTATAGATTTAATTTGAAAAACCTTTGTTTTCATGAAAAAGACTACGAGGTGAAAAGAGATTTATATAATTCTTAGTTATAAAAAGTCAATCCTATAAAACAAACTTTGAACTTTTTGCTATAAAAGTACTTTATAAGGAAAATTTAGAGAAATGATAAAATTAGAGCTTACTAAATGCATTTTAAAAATTATGTACTTGGATTATAAGATTTATGTTAAAATTTATTTTTTACATCTCTCTATTTCTTGCTAAATGATTTGAAAACCTTCCTGCTATTAAAGGAACCCGCTCATATCATGGTTTCTCACTTCTATCATGCTGTTTAAAAGCTTATGTAACATCAAATGTCACATTTGACATTTTCTACATTCTGGATGATACTTCGGGCCTTGTTTTATATAAAAAAGTGCTTATTGCATTATCTTTATATATTATAAAATTATCTTTATTTTTTTTTATAGACGTTAAGTGTTTTAAATAGACGTAAAGTGTTTACCGCAATAAATAAATAACCGCAAACTAGTTTAATTTAACAATTAACTCAAATAACTATAAACGTTTTAAATGTAAATTTATTATGAAAATTTGGTAATGTTTTCAATTGTTATTTTATTATTAATTTTAGTTCAATATTATTTAGTTAAATATATATATATATATATATATATATATATATATATATATATATATATATATATATATATATATATATATATATATATATATATATATATATATATATATATATATATATATATATATTAACTATTTCTGAAATTTGTTTTTGAATAATTGTTTTTAATCGTTATTGAATAAAAAATAATGATGATTTTTTTTATTTTTAAAAATTTCTAGAGTAAACAAAAAATATTAACATTGATAAACACAAACCCATGTTAATTATTTAAACAACGATTTTGTTTTGACTAGCAAAGAAAAATTTAGGTTTTTAAATATTTTTTAAATTTATCTTGCTTAGCGTTTCAACTTGCGTTTTATAAAAATATAAAAAAGTTTTGTCTGCTTTGAGCATGTTGATACATAGTTTAGAACGCGTTCGCCAGGAATTTAATTCATAAATTTTTTTTCTTATTGTAAAAATATTTTACTTTTTAAACAAATCGCAAATAAACAGAGCTATAGAGAAAAATCGCTTTTAATGATTAAATCTTTTTTTTTTTAATTTTAGGAAATTAAAAAAAAAAAAATTAAATTAAATATAAAAGTCTTAATTATGCAAACTCTTTTGTTAATTATTTTTAAAACAAAAAAACAAATACTTCTACGCAAAACTTTAATCGTGCAAACTTAAAAAACTCAACTGAAATAATTTAAGTATATTTAATAATTTGAATCGTATCTGTTTATAATTAAACGTTCGTAAAAATTTGTTTATTAAAAATTAAGTTCCTTAACTTCTAAACAAACTCAAAAGTATTTTCATTCTACGTATAATTACAAAACTCTTTTTTTTTTCGTTTGTAAGCAATTTAACTTAATAAAATAAAAAAATAATAAATATGAGCTAATCTTTATTAAGAACAAATTTAATTTATTTATTGAACTATATATTTTTTTTTAATTATATATCAACTTAATTAAATATAAAGTAACATGTTAAAATGTTTTATCATGACTTGTGTTATTTATAAACCGTTGGGCAGTTGCCCTTACGGCACCATTGTTTTTGGATAATATTTTATTTTGATGAAGATCACATAACTTACATTTGATTTTAATAACGTAAGTCTTCTCTTTTTCTGTGATCATCGCATCGGCAAAGCATCGGCAAAGTCCCAAGAATTAAAAGTTTTTAAAGTAAATCTTTTGTCCTTCAAAATACAATCCATATTCGAACTTTAAACAATTTAGAGATAATAGAAATATACAAGGTTTCTATATACGAGTTTGTTTTGTTTTATAAAAAAAATACATATTCATTAGTAAAAAATGGAGACTGTCATTAAACTAAAACGTGCCTTTGTATTTATTTAACAGAACCTGTAATGTGCGCGTGCATAATAAAACCTCCATTATACAAATATATTCAACGTAATATTAGTGTCATCAGCGGATGTTGTAGTCTACTCATGATTTCTTTACCTTATAATATAACTTGATTTATGAAAAAAAAAAAACTTATTGAATCGCACGCAGAAGAAATTTAACAAATTGTCTTCATTCAAATATTGCGAGTAACAGGTAAATTTTTTTTTCTGTGCCTCCCCCCTCCCCCCGCATAACTTAAAGGTAAAGATATCTATATCTTTTAACTAATAAGAAAAGCAAAGACATTTTTTTTAATATCTCGAAAAAATGTCTTGATATTTTTGTTATCATGATAAAAAAATATTATGACATTTTTTGAGATATTCAAAAAAATGTCAATTCTTAATTACAAATTTTTTTGCAAATATTTTTTATTATTAATTTAGTAAAAAATTCTTAAAAAATCTATATTACAAAAAACATTTGTATTCTGTATTAATAAATATCGAATATAGATTTTTTTAAAGTTTTTTACTGAAAACTTTAAAAAATTACTACTTTTTATTAAAAACATTGCAAAATATTTGTAGTTAAGGATTGACAAACAATTTTTCATGTTGCTAAATATTTGGATAAAAAGTTTAGCGTCAAATTAATTGCTATAAAAAGGAAATATATATCGCGATGAAAAGTTACAACAATTATTTTAAAAGTAAACTCTTTTTTTTAATAAATATCTTTACATATCGTTATTTAAAAGTTAATGTGGTTTTTTTAAAAATTAATTACTTCTTTTATGAAAAAACCAAACTTAACCAAAACAGCTCTACGCGTACGTAAAAATCGCTTAAGGCGTACGTAAATCGCTCTAGGCGTAACGCTTTAAAACAAGGCCTGATACTTGAATTAACACTCAAAAGTCAGTAAATATTGACATCAATATTGCTGATTGGGTATTAACACATTATTTTGGTGAATTTTTCCCTGGAAAGGTAAGAGATGTTAAAGGCAACTACATATCTGTCAACTGTTTACATAAAGCTGGCAATTATTTCAAATATCAAAAAACACTAGATACTTATTAGTATCCAGTTAGTGACATTATTGCCACATTACATGAGTATGAGCTCCAAAACACAAGAGGGTTTTACTCCTATCTAATGAAAAAAAAAAGATTAGATAGATTATACTAGATTGTACTTGTTTTGAATTAGCAACTAACTATCAATTAAAAAGTGAAAACCAAACCTAATAATTTAAGTGATTTCTAACAAGTTTCAACTTTTTCCTTTATTAATCATAATTTATTTTTATTATAGAAGTTATTATATTTTTTAGCCCCCTGATGTATCATGAATATCCCCTTGATATATTATGAAAGTCTTATGAAAAATTATTCAACATTAATTATGTAAAACAACAAAGGTCTTTGACTTTGAGATATACCGCTCCTTAATTGTGTAAATTATGTTTAAAGTATCACTATTTACCAATTTACAGAGTTTTAGTTAGTTATTGCCCATTTATTTGTGCCCCTACCCAGATTAAAATCCAGGTCAGCATGGGGGCAATCAACCATATCTTTCATTTTTTTAAGAAGCAACTTATAGTCAGTTGCATCTATTGAATATACTATTAGGCAGGTTAGGGGGGGGGGAGATGCGCTAGTTTCCAATAATACATTTAACCCTTGAAAATTGAAAAATAGGGTTATTTTATAATGCGGCCATTTTTGTTGTGAATGCAACAAGGGAGATTCCATGTGAAAACATCCAGGGCATGCAACCCTATGTCTCAGATTTTTAAACAAATTAAAGACTTTAGTAAATTATGAGCACCCTGAAAACTTTATTTTCTAATTTCAATTGGTTCCTAAGATATAGCTATTTCAAGTTTGCCTCCAACCAACAAAAATCCGCCATTTTTAAAAATGGTTTTTGTCCTTGTTTCTGTTATATGTGTGTTAGAAAGCTGAAAATTTGTACCTTTACATATTTTGGGCCAACGAATCCAATGAACAACTTAAAATATTTAAAAACAAACATAACACCTAAAATTTGAACGTTTACCATAATTTTACTGGGGCAAGTCTAATCACAAAAATGCCAATGTAGCTCAATTTTTTTCTTTAATTTTTTTTTTAGAAGTTGTTCTGAATAGTTAAGCTATAGTTACTGCAAAGAATTGGAGAGTGGTCTTTTCTAAAACAGAAATAAAAATATGGTCAAATCTACTTAAATTTATTGCTTAAAAAACAGGTATTTTGATAAATTAAACTATACAAAAAAATGTCATAATTAGACAGTTCCAAGCCTTCCCAAGAAAGGTGTGCGGTTTTTCGTTTTGTGTGACCACACGCAAGTATATTATTTTAGACAACTTGAACATGGCCGTTCGCAAGTTTTATAATAATGCTGAAGTTTCAAAAATAAAAAAAAAACAAAACTAAAAAAATAAAAAGAGATTGAAATAGAAAAAAATAAAAACAAATTAATAATTTAAATAATTTGTGTACTGTATTTATTTTTATTTCTTTAGAGTGGTCGTTACATTCAGCAACAAAATTAGATAAGGCAAAGCAAAAAAAACACAGTTTGAAGTCTACAATAAAAAGAATGATTTTCCTTTTCTTAATTTTTTTTTAAGAGGATAGCAAAAATACAAATTGCAATGTGTTTGTAAAATTTATTTGTATAATTTTAATGTAACAACAAGGGTTGAATTAAGCAAATGCAAAATGCAAAATCTGGAAAAATAGTATTCAAAATTTTAGTTTTTACAAAACTGTGTTCCTTGTTTTTAAGGGGAGAATCAAATTTGTTAGCGGAAAAAAAACAAAAAAAACAATAAACTTACGATTACAAAAGTAATAACACTCTAGTCACTAACTGCATTACAAGTAATAAGACTATAATAGTGTTATTACTTTTACAACGCACTTATAACTTTTAAAAATTCATTCTTTGTTCAAGCAACATTAGTATTCCCAAATTTTAATTGAAGTAGAAAAATATCTAGGAGAATAAAGTGGATGTTCAAATAATATTAAAACTTAAATAACTTATAAAAACGCGACAAACAACTTTATAAAAATGTATCGTATTAAAAGTATTATGAAAAACGTTATGAAAAGTATTATGAAAAACAATTATGAAAAACGTTACTAATGGGCCATAAAAACGCGGGTTAATTTTAAAATTAACCAATAAAAATTTTTTAATGGTTGATTTTAAAATTAACACACGTTTTTACATAACGTTTTTCATAATGCTATACTTTTTAAAAAGTACTTTTTTATAACGTTGTTTAAATGATCTGTGAAAGTTCCTGAAATTTTTTATAATATTTGAATAGCCGCTTTATTTTTTCTAAATGTTTTTCTACTTTAATAAATGTTTGGAATTAATAATGTTGTTTGAACAAAGAATGAACTTTAAAAGTAATAAGTGCTTTATAAATGTAATAACACTATAATAGTTTTATTACTTTTATAATGCAGTTAGTAACTAAAGTATTATTACTTTTGCAGTCGTATGTTTATTTTTTTTGTTTTGCTTTTTGGTAACTTTCTCGCTAGCAAACTTTTAATAATTTGCTCCTTATAAACAAAGTACACAGCTTTGCATGAACTAAAATTTTAAAGGCCTAATACTTTACCAGAGTTAGCAAATCGCGATCGTATAGTTTAACTCTTGGTATAAACTTGTTACATTATAATTATACAAATATATTTTACAAACAGATGACGATACATATTTTCTCTTTTCCTCTTTAAAAGAAAAGACACATAAAATATGGGAAATTCATCCTTTTTAACGCCTAAAACCGTTTGCTGTGATCATGTTCTTTAACTTGAAAAATGTTTTCGTGGTCATACAAGACGAAAAACCGCACGCCTTTTCTAGGAAGGCTTGCAGTTCTGTAGCTAAAACGGCTTTGACTATATCGAAATGTTCTTTTAGATGTTGTTGAATTGCTGTTATGAATTTGCTTTTATGATTTTTTTTTTTTTTTTTTTTATTTTACTTCACCTCCTCAAGGCCGAGAAGGCCACTACAGACGAGGAGGCTACTAATTTTGTGGCTATAACTCTCTCTTAACTCTATAACTCCGAAACACGAACCTTGACAAACAAGGCCGCTGCGCGGAAAACGAGTTGAGCGCGGTACTACCAGGGACGTGGTGGGGATCGAACTTGGAACCACTCGTTTATGAAGCAAGCGCTCTACCACTACACCACTACCGCATAAAACATTTAGAAATGTTTATAAGGTTGTAAAATTAAAGTTAGAATTCTTACTAATTAAGTTAAAATTTCTGATCCTAAACAACTTTGACCCCATGAACACATTGAATGAATCATACATTTTCTTGCATCTTTTTTAGAAATAATAAATAACAGTATATTGATAAAATGGAATCTTGTGGATTTGGAAAAGCTTTAAAAGATGAATGTCACAAAATATGTTTTGTTCGAAAACAAGGACTAAATTATTTTTGTAATCTAGAAAAGGACTTTCAAGATACTTATATTTGGAGGTCTGGTTTGCTTGATACTACATCATACGAAGAGAAAAAGTCTATTTATTATCATCATGAGCAGGTTTTTGGACTGAAAATTTCTACAAAAGAATGATAAGTGTTGCGATGTTTTAAAAAGAAACAAAAAAAAGGTTAAAGGTATTTTTTTTCTTTTTGATAATTCCCCTCTTTAAGGCCGAAAAAGCCACTACAGACAAGGAGGCTATTTATTTGTGGTTATAACCCTCTTTCAACTCTATAACTCCGAAACACGAACCTTGACAAAATAAAGCCGCTGCGCAGAGAAACAAGTTGAATGTGGTACTACCAGGGACGTGATAGGAATCGAACTCGGAACCTCTCACTTATGAAGCAAGCACTCTACCACTACACCACTATATATTTATGTATTATATATTAACTTATATATATATTATATAAATTAATATAATATAATATATATATATATATATATATATATATATATATATATATATATATATATATATATATATATATATATATATATATATATATATATATATATATATATATATATATATATATATATATATATATATATATATATATATATATATATATTTAGAGGCAGAGTATGTTTATTTAAAAATAATGATTTTATTTTAGGTCAAACAACCATATCTCTTGAAATGGCTCATAACCTTAAATCCAAAAATCTATATTGTAAACCAGGATGGAAATTTTGTCGCTCATGTATTTAGTTTTTGTCAAATCGTGATGAAGTTTCTGATAATGAAATGTATTGTGAAATTGATGGTGATGTATTATTTGTTAAAGGTAAATCTTGTAATAAACAACAGTTAGACAACTCTTTAATACCAATTGGAGTCTCACCAACTAAAGTTCATGGACTCGCAAAGCATCAACGAGTTGTAACAGCAAAAAGAAAATTAGTCAAAGCCTACACAAAAATGGAAGAAGATGTAGCAAATGCTTATGGAGTAAATATAGATAACTTAAGTGTAGCTTCAACTTTTTCCAGCCATCCTACGGATAAAAAAAAGCAAATGATCTTGATCATTTGACAACTTTAATGAAAAAATAAACTTAAAGTTGAACCATTAAAAAAAAATTAATATATTAACACTTACACCTGATTCTTGGTCTAGAAAATACGCTCCAGAATATTTTGAAGATTCTGAACATCTTATACAATGTGCTAAAACTTAAAAGTGAAAATGGAATTCTTGCTATACCTGATAAGAAAATAGGCCAAAAACTACCTGACTTTCTTACTACTTTCGTTCAAGATTTTTTTCAACAAGATAAACATTCTAGAATTATGCCTCGTAAAAAAGATTGTGTTAATGTTAAAAGTGCTCCTCCACAACAAAAAAGATTATTGTTGTGCAACCTTCATGAGCTTTATATTGATTTTAAAAGTAAATACCCTAATTATAAAATAGAATTTTCAAAGTTTTGTAGTTTGCGTCTAAAATGGTGTATTAGTGTATGTGTTTGTATTTACCATCAAAACTTAATGTTGCTTGTAAATGCTGTCCAATGGAATGTTAAATACAAAGATTTAATGTCAAAATAAGTATGTGATACAAGCAATAATGAATGCATGGTTCATAGATGAGGCAAATGCCCAGGTTATGATAACTTAAAGGCATTTTTAGATGAGGAATTAATTGAGATTGATGAAGAAGAAGAAATTCAATTCAACCAATGGCAAAGTACTGATAGGTCACAATTAATTACTCAATCAGTTAACTTATTTCAATATAAAGAACTAGTTGTTTCTCACATTAATTATCTAACTTCACATTCATATATTCATATAATGCCAAACTTACTATTTAAAGGAACTAAAAAATAATTTAGGTTACAATGAATGTATTATACAGGCAGATTTTGCAGAGAACTATCAATTTGTTATACAGGATGAAATACAAAGTTATTATTGGAATAAACAACAATGTACACTTCATCCTGTTGTTATATATTTTAAGGAATTTTCTAAAACAGATATTCAGTCATTCTGTTTTTTAAGTGATGACAATGATCATGATACATGCTTTGTGAATGAATTTCAAAAGAAAATTGTAGAGTACATTGAAGAATATTTAGTATCAATAAAATTTATTATTTTTCTGATGGATGTTCTGCTCAATATAAAAAATATAAAAACTTTATAAATCTATGCCACCATAAAGAAGATTTCGAGATTACAGCTGAATGGGTATTTTTTGCAACCAGCTATGGAAAATCCACTTGTGATGGCATAGGTGGTATCATTAAAAGAATAACAGCAAGAGCAAGTTTGCAAAGACCATTAGAAAACCAAATGTTGACAATTGATGATATGCTTGAGTTTTGCATCACCAATATAAACACAGTCATATTTTATAGTAATGATGTCATATCTAGCAGTCATATCAAGCAGCCATGGCGCAGTGGTAGCGCACTTGCCTCAGAAACATAAGATCCGTGGTTTAAACCCCACCTCTGGACAAGTTTTGCGACATCGGTTGGGAAGGAGGCGTGAACTTCCTATTAAATGCTCTTCCGCGGTGCTCTGTAAGGACTTCTTGAGGCACTTAAATCAACATTAAAAAATATATATATATATTTTATAAAATTTCCAAAGAAACAGTTAATGCAAGGAGACAGCAGCTAAAGGAGCAATTTGAAACAGGAAAAACTGCTCCAGGTACCAGAAGTTATCATCATTACATACCCATTTCAAAATTTGAAATTAGCTTTAAAAGAACAAGTGAACATCAATGTGTTGACAGATTTATACTGTCAAAAGCAGTAATGTCTGATGTTGTTATTGTACCAAATCTAAATGATTTTGTTGCATGCAAGTACGATTCCTTTTGGTGGATAGGCATAGTTGCAGAGATAGATATTATTACAAATGATATTCAAATTAAGTTTATGCACCCTCACGGCCCTTCCCAAAACTTCATTTGGCCACAGAGAAATGATATCTGTTGGGTACTATTGTCGAGTTTAATTGCAGTAATCAAAGTCCCAACAATAAAATCAGGGTGAACATATAACATTGATGTGAATGATTATAACACATTAACTGATAAATTTTAATTTTTTTGAGTTTTTAATTTTTAAATTTTGTATATTACTTTTGTTTCTTGAACTTATTTCCGAGTGTTTTATTTGTTTTGGAGTCTTTGTTTTTTAAGTTTATTAAATATGAAATTAATATTTTATAAGTAAAAAATTTAAGTATATTTGAAGATGTTTTTATTTCTGATTTAAGACCGCAATCTGATTATTTGTAATAACTCCAACTAAACTATTTAATACAACTTCTGAAAAAAAAACTGAATTTGGAATCTACATTTATATAATTCTCCCCCTTTGAAACTGTGAAAAAATTACAAAGAAAACAGAAACAGCTAGTCAACAACAACAAAGAACAGTTTGATGCAGCCAAAACTGTTTCAGTTAGAAAACTGTCAAATTACCACATTTTTTTTCTTGTTTAATTTGTCATAATACTTGTTTTTTAAGCAATAAATTTAAGTAGATTTGACCATGTTTTTATTTCTGTTTTAGAAAAGACCACTCTCCAATTCTTTGCAGTAACTACAGCTTAACTACTCAGAACAACTTCTAAAAAAAAAAATCGAGCTACATAGGCATTTTTGTGATTGGTAAAATTGTGTAAAATTGTGGTAAACATTCAAATTTTAGGTGTTATGTTTGTTTTTAAATAATTTAAATTGTTTTATTGGATTTGTTGGCCCAAAATATGTAAAGATACAAATTTTCAGCTTTCTAACACACATATAACAGAAACTAGGACCAAAACCATTTTTAAAAATGGCGGATTTTTCTTGGTTGGAGGCAAACTTAAAATAGCTATATCTTAAGAACCAATTGAAATTAGACGATAAAATTTTCAGGATGTTCATAATTTACTAAAATCTTTGAGTGGTTTAAACACCAGCAAAATCTGAGACTTATGGTTGCATTTTCGAAAAAATTTAGATGCTTTCACATGGAATCTCCGACAAGTAAAAAATGTTTGCATTTTCAGATAGTTGGATCTTATGGTCTTAATTGCTGTTAAGCTTAGATCAATACAAAGTGTTAGAAAAAATTACAAGCATTTCAAAATGGCTGAGAATAGGACTTTTTTGGCAAATGGACAATACATTTTTAGATATATTTTAGTTCTAAACTGCAACAAGCGGCATATATATATATATATATATATATATATATATATATATATATATATATATATATATATATATATATATATATATATATATATATATATATATATATATATATACATACATTAAATAAGCATTAATTGTGATAAATATAATTTTTAAATATACTGTTTTTTATATATTGATAATAGATTTTCGCTTAAAATAATTTTCAAACAAACAAACAAATAATCTTACTGTGCTCTGTTTTAAAATATTTTTCTAGCTGTTGACTTATTGGGTTTATTGTAATAACAAAAGTAAACAGCAAATGAAGAGTAATCACAACTTCAGACATTGTAATCATAAATTTTCCATTTCCTTCTAGTTTTTTGAGTGTTTTTAAAATATTGCCATCTACAGTACTACCAAAAGCAAGATAAGGTAAGACTGCAACAGGTATATACATAAAAAGTACAGCAATAAATGCGTAGATTGCTGCACAAGGAAATTTATCTGGAAGTTTCATATCATTTTGGAATGTTGGAAAAACTGTTGCACCTCCAAATGCAAATGCAATTGTTCCAAAAGCAGAAAAAAAAGATTCAAATGTTTCTGTTGTCCTTTTATCATTAGAAGCAACACCATTTTCATACAAATACATACTTGTTCTGATAATTATAAATATGCATGCTATTATTGTGCAAAGACTTGCAGCTAAAGCAAATTGCCAAATCTCTTTGGGGGAGTTGAGCCATGTAAATGGTAAAAGAACAAGTCCACATATCAAAACAAACACTCTAAATTCATTTTGCGGCTTTAGAGAACCAATATTTTTGCTTACAATTGATGATATTTGATTCGCTGATAGTAAGAGAAAAACAGTACAAACTCCTACCAAAGTAACAAGAACACAAATTTCAACTATTCGTTTTCCCAATTTACCAGCTGCAATCTTTCCAATCGTAGGGTAAGGATCTCGTATGTGTTGCCTAGAGCTTTCTAATGTTCTATTTGTTAACATCCAGCATTGACCAAGTATAATTCCACAATAAAGTGACATGCAGCAACCAAGTATTAACAAAACGATTCCTGTCCATCCAGATTCACTTAAAGCTTTAGGGATAGCTAAAATCCCACTGCCAGCCATAGTTGCTACTATGAACAAAGCACATGTTGTAACAGATATTCCTTTTTCCATAACTTTAATGCAATCATCGTTAATGTTTATAAACTCTTGACTGGTTATATCTGCCATGATAAAACTCGTGACTTTTTTACTCAATAGTTGAAGATCGCTTTGTTTTTATGCGTAATCAATGAATAAAATACGCTTCGGAACAACATTAATGATTACTAATGAACAACAATTACTAATGATTAGTAATCATTAATGTTGTTCCGTAGCGTAGCCCTGTATGTAACAGGGCTAATCACTGCGCGAGTGACGTCATTAAATGGAGCGAACATTTATTTTTATTTTTTTTTTTCAGTTAAAAATTTTAGTCGCGTAACATAATTCATTAGTCGTAATACATAAACATAACTTATGTCATAAGGGATCATCCATAAATTACGTCACACATTTTCGACAGATTTTGACCTCCCTCCCTCCCCCTCGTAACACTTAAGAAGCAAGTTTTGTATGAGTCGTCACAAAACTACCAACTCCCCCTCCCCCTTATAGCGTGACGTATTTATGGACGATCCCTAAGTCGTAATACAATTACGTAAATGATACAATTCAGCGTACTATGGTAAGTTGGCGAATTTCGTGCAAACAGCCTTTCGTAGCCAAAAAATCACACTGAAACTAATTTAATCAAAGTGTTGTTTCACGTTTTAGTTAGTACAACCTTTCCGCATCAAGTTTCTGCTAACCTCATGTCGGTAGTCCAAATATTTATATTAAAAAAGCTATAATAAGTTACGATACATCGGTTTTTCATGCAAAGTGAAAAAACGTAAATCTTTTTACACTTAACGGCCAGGAACAGAGTGCACAAAATATGGAAACGGATAAAGAGTTCAATGGTGAATTTGATATTGAAACATTTTTTTTCTTTAGAGAATGATTTTCTTTTTGCAGACGAAAATTTTAATAAAGATTTAGACGCCTTGGTGTTAGAGTTCTCTAGTGAACCTATTGAAAGTACATTTTCTTGCACAATTTGCTCTAAAAAGTGCCTATCTAAAAGAGGCCTAACAAGGCATACAAATTTAAAACATAAAAGTATTCCTTTTGGATTTAACATTACAAAATCCTAAACCACATATTCTTCTCCGTGAACTTAAAAGTCTGCTCGATAAAAGCATTACTACCTTGGTTGACGACAAATGCTATCCTGATTTGTATAGAAATGAGTAAAGAATTAATAATCTCAGATCTCATATAACCTATGATATATTAGGAATAACTATTAGATAAATAATAAAATTTGTCGAATAATAAAAAATTTTCTTAATTTATCATTGCATATAACTAACTAATTATATGAGTTTGCTGCGCATTTTTCATCTTATTTAATGTATGATTGAACTAAATAACTTGGTTTAATTTATTTTCAAGGTTAGTACAAATATAATACTATAGTTTTTATTATTAGTTTAGTAAAATGGATCAGGGAACAACATCAGTTTTTGCTAATAAGATCTGTCCAACAATATCTGTAATTGTAATAATGTATATTTATATCTGTCCAACAACATCTGTTAATACACTAAAGTATAATAACATCTGTCTAACAACATCTGGAATTTCATTGAGGTCAAATGACATCTGCGTTATAAGCATATGATTACTTCACATGTAGTTACATCTTTTCAATAATGTTGAGAAAACTACATTTGTATAACTACATCTTTTCAGTTCTGGCATTGAAAAAATGTAACTAAAAAAATACAGATGATCTTGGATAAAAGTGTACAAATGATATTGGACTACTGGTGTTGTTGGACAGACATAATAATTTTTTTCCAAATTAGTTCAATTTTAAATTTATTTGTTTATTTTAATACTTGGAAGAGATTAATTTTGATGTGATGTAAAGAAATAAATTTTTAATATTTACATATAATGTAAATAAATATTTAAAATTGAAATAAATATTTAGTGTTTTTATATAACAATAAAGTTTATTTGAAAATATTTATTTAATAAGAACTAATCTACCCACAGTAGCTTTATACACAGATATATTAAAAGTTTGTTAAAAATCTATGGTCAAAATAAAAATTATCTCTTTATTTTCTCTATATGTATATATACAGCCGTAGCTAGGCTTCCCCATACACCCCAATTAGGAGGGCCCAGCATTTCTAGGGGCCCTTATCGAAAGTTAAATTTTTTTTTTGTATTTTTTATAATAAATATATTGAAATGTATATTGTCACTGTAACTATTAATAAAAAACTTGGCCTTTTAATCACGATATTACCTAAATTATGCAAGCATTATAAAAGCAATAATATTTTCCATGCAAAAGAAAAAAAAAAGTTGAATTCGATACCAATCCAAACCGTAATATTACGCAAACTTAAAGTGGTTTCTTAATGTCCATGCCGTAATATTACGCAAAATAAAAGTGATTCCCAAATGCCCATGCCATAAAAAACAATGAAAGAAGATTTCCAAAAATTTATAATTGTCTTTCATTAGTTTTTCACAATATAATTATTGGTATGAAAAAAGTAAAAAGTGGTGCCACTAAGAGAGGAGAAAAAGCTGCAGCCAGGGAGGAAATCACAAAGTACCCCAAACTAACACATTTTTTGGAAGTGTTTCGATACCAACAGAAACTACAAATAATTCTGATTGTCATTATTTGAATACCAGAGTAGAGTCAGATAAGTTGGTATGCGAGTCTACATCAAATGGCATAACAATTCCGCCTATTTTTCTTTCTGAGTGGCCAGATAATGTTTCCGACACACAAAGGTGTGACATTGTTAAACAGGGTTTCAATAAAATTGAAATTGATTTTCCATACAATTTAGAAAGAAGACGATTTTCAATAAATTATTATAATCGCAAGATGAAGAATGGAGAAATCTTCGAACGGACATGGCTCATATATTCTTTGAATAGCAATAAAGTGTTTTGTTTTTGTTGCAAACTTTTTGGGATAACCTCTTCACCATTCCGACAAGGAATGAACACTTGGGAAGGCTTATCAAAAAAACTTAAAGAACACGAAACATGAAGTGCACATTTTAATTGAACAATGGATGACTTTACGAAAAGGTTAACTGATATTTCTTTTAATTTATTGTTTTGTTACTTTTTTTATTCTCATTTAATTTTTTTCCTCAATTTTGGTAATGCAGGTATAGCAAATCAAGCTACCATAGACGAGCAACAACAAAAGTTGCTTCATAAAGAGCGGAAATTTTGGAGAGCTGTGTTAGAAAGAATACTTGACATTATCTTATTTCTTTCTGCAAGAAATCTTGCATTCCATGGTTCAGACACAACCATTGGTTCTAAGAGCAATGGAAACTTTCTTGGGGTGTTTGAATTACTGGCTAAGTACGATACCGTTCTCAATAAGCTTATGCAAAGAATTCAGGACAAAGATACCAAGGAGCACTATTTGAGCAATGACACACAGAACGAGTTGATTAGACTTTTAGCCAAGGAAATTGAATCCAAAAACCTATCTAGGGAAAGTACTATTCAATTATTTTAGATTGTACGCCAGACATTTTGCACAAAGAACAAACATGTACTCCTGGAGTAGGTATCGACATTTTCGAAAATTTCTTTGGATATCTCACAGTAAATGAAACCACTGGAAAAGAGCTTTTTGATGCATTTTTAAATCAGGCATAAGATTGGGATTTAAATATTTTAGACTGTCGAGGTCAATCTTATGATAATGGTGCTAATATGAAAGTAAAAGGTGTTTAAGCAAGGTTTCTGGAAATGAATCCTAAGGCCTTATATGTTCCTTGTGCAAACCATTCACTCAATCTTGTTATTGTTGGTCATCCATCAGTGCAATTTCTTTTTTTGATGTTCTTTCAAGGTTATATACACTCTTTTCATCGTCTCCTCCTCGATGGGAAATTTTAAAATCATGCACGGAAATTTCTGTGAAACCACAATCAGATACCAGATGGGAAAGTAGAATAAACTGCGTTAAACCACTTTGCTATTACTTAAAAGAAATCTTAGAGGAACTTGAAAGATTGGAAGAACATGCCTTAGAAAAAAGAGATGAGGCAACTGCCACAGAAGTACGATCGCTGACAGAATATATTAGAACATGGCCTTTCTTATTATCAATCAATATTTGGTATGACGTTTTATTTCAAATAAACAAATCAAGTAAGCTGCTTCAGTCTCCTGCAGTATCTCTCGACATCTTAGCTTGTGAAATAAAGGCAACAAATTCATTTCTTTATGAGTATCGTGAAAATGGATTTTCTGACGCATGTATTAAGGCGTCAGAAATCGCAGAATTATTGGGCATTGAAAGGGTTTTTCCAATAGTGCGTTCACGAAAGAAAAAATCAATTTATTCATACGAGTGCGTTGATCACACTCGGCAACTTAAACATCAGTATAAAGCAGATTTCTTTTTGCTTCTAATTGATATGTCAATTGCATCAGTAAAAGAGCGTTTTGAACAGGTCAGCATTGTCACAAAGCTTTTTGACTTTTTTTACCGATCCGAGAGTCTTATCAAAGCTTGTAATGAAAATTCTCTGTCTGTATATTGCAAAAGTTTGCAATTAAAGCTTAATGATATAGATTTTGAGGATTTAGAAATGGAGTTAAAACGATTTGTCATTGTTATAAAGGAGGAAAAAAATGCTTTTCTAAAATCTGCACATGATTTCCTAAACTACATCTACAAAGAAGAGTTGTAAGAAACTTATCCTAATCTAGTTATTGCGTTACGAATCATTCTTACTTTACCAGTCACTGTTGCAAGTGCAGAACGTAGCTTCAGCAAGTTAAAACTAATTAAAACATTTCATAGGTTAGTATAAATAATCTTGCTTAATTATACATAAATACATGTAGCTATATTTCATTGTATCTTTATATAGGTCAACAATGGTCGATGAACGTTTGTCTTCCTTAGCAATGCTGTCGATTGAAAACGAGGTAGCAAGAAAATTAAATTATGAAGGCATATTAAATGAGTTTGCAAGCATGAAAACACGTCGCAAACCCTTTTTTTGATGATTTGCAACTTGTATTATCTGGATAATACATTTACATTAGTTAAAGAAACTCTAGACTAGTAAACTCTGTATCAATTTAACAATTATAAAAAATATCTAATTGAACTTAAGCATTAATTTGATTTTTTTTAGTCTTATGAACGGCGACGTTAAAATATGTTAAGTAGCCAGATGTTTCAAAGTAATCTGTAAATTTTATTCACTTTAAAAAAAAAATATTAAAAATTGGGGCCCTAATGACAAGTTTTAGGGGGGCCCCAGACCTACTTGCCACGGCACTGTATATATATATATATATATATATATATATAT
>NC_061160.1:28939624-29023849 GCF_022113875.1 Hydra vulgaris | reverse complement strand
ATATATATATATATATATATATATACATAATATATATATAAAATATATATACATATTATATATAATATATGTTATATTATACATACATATATATAATATATTTATATATATATATATATATATATATATATATATATATATATATATATATATATATATATATATATATATATATATATATATATATATAATATATATATATGTATGTATGTATATATATATATATATATTATATATATATATATATATATTTATATATTATCATTATTACTATTATTAATTAATTAATATGAATTAAAAAAATATATATGTAAGTAAATATTATTACATAACAAAAAATCAAATTACAAAGTTCCTTTAAATTCGCGCTATTTTTTACTGATAAAATAAAACTGTTAATATATATTTTTAAAGCGTTATGTTTAACTGTTAAATGGTTAAACATAACGCTTTAAAAATATATATTATTATACCAATAATATTAGGCATAATATATGTGTTTAACTTAACATAACGGTGAACATAACGCCAAAATTTTCATTTACCGTTATGCAAGCGTTATTTTAGCGGTATTTTTTTTGCTGTGTACATTAATTGTAATGGTTGGTCTTTAAAACAATAATTCAATTCATACTACTCAAATAACTCAATAGCGACGTTACCTACTTTATAATCCATTATATAAATTGATTGCTACAGGCTCACATTTTCAAAAATGATAAAATTAAAACTAAGGAGTTTTAATTTTATCATTTTTTTAGTACAAATTTTAATCAGTTACTAATTTGTAAGTAAATAAAAGAAAAACTATTACAGTGGATTGTCGCTTACTTAACTGATTGGAGACAAAGTGTGCTCTTGGATGATATCTAAATGGAGATGATATAAGAATCACATGAGGGCACAGTATGAATTATTCAAAAGAAGTATATAAAAATAAACCCCGAAATTAATTTATTACGAATAGAGCAGCGAACGATTGAAATAATTTATCTAGTAAGTTAATAAAGTCGACTTCAACAAATGAATTTAAAAATAAATTGAATAATTTTTTGTTCAATTGTGGCTCGTAGTTGTTATGAAATGAGTGTCATAGTGCTAATGATAACACAGCAAATATTATGCTGATATTTTCAAAGTTTTGCACAAAATCGAATTTAAACCTAAATTATATTCTATTCCTTGTTTGTATTTAGCAATTGATCAGTACAATTTTCACACAAGGACATATTAAATCCAATACCAAGTTCACACTATAAGTGTGAACGTAAATATTGAATCAAAAATTGCCACAAAATAATTTTAATTACCAGAAAAAATATATTGTAACATTTTCTTAACCAGTAACTTTCTAGTTTTATCAATTTTAAATTTTTGAAAAACATTTTGTACAGTTAACATTTATATACCACTTTACCATTGTCGGTATTTTCTAAACTATTTTTTACATGTCCTAACAATAAGATCTCAAAACTAATTCTTAAAGGAAAAAGTTTTTATCTTGTTGTTAAAATTAGATGATTCCAGATTAGCCATAAACAGTTGATTACAAATGGACCGTTTTGAGTTTTTGTTTTAAAAAAGATGGCAAATATTCAAGTTTTAGTGCGCATTTTTTGTACAATTATTTTGCAAAAATATTTCAATACAAAACTTTTTTTTATTTCTTGCTAAATAGTAACAATACTTTTGTAATTGGTAATTTTGCAAAAATATAAATATATTATTGTTACATTTCAAGGTTATGTTGCTGTTACATCTCAAGATTGCTTTCAAATAGTACAATTAACAATGTTAATAAAATTAATAATTACAATAATATTTTTTAATAATTAAAAAAAGTAACAATAAAAATAATAACAATGATATAATGGTAAATAATTTATAATTATAAACATTAAAAACATTAAAAAAAAATAAAAAATAAAATTAAAAAAAAAAAAAAGTAAAAATAAGGACAAAATTTAATATACTTAATATATACATAAGAAACACTCACAAATATATACACGTATGCATATAGACACACACATACACACGCACGCACGCACACGCACTCATATATAGATAAATAGATAGATAGATATATCAGAGCCTATTCTGAAAAAATTTTTTTGGCGGCGGTACTACGCTATTGAAAACGGTCTAGAACAGCCCATATATATATATATATATATATATATATATATATATATATATATATATATATATATATATATATATATATATATATATATATATATATATATATATATATATATATATATATATATATATATATATATATATATATATATATATAAATTAACATCTCACTTACAATAACAACGAAATTGCAACAACACTTTTTTGAACTTATGAAAGATAGTATACAAAAGTACTACAATAACATAAAGAAGTTTTTTCTTCAAATTATTTTTCTTTTGAAATTAGTTTTAACATTGTTCCTTACTTCTCTTCTTTCTTTGACGTTGTTGTTGTTCTTTATTTTTGAAAAATTTTTAGACATAAAAAGGTAAAATAAACTTTAATTATAAAAATTAGTGAAAAACTATGCATGTAAAATGGTAAAAAAAAGTAATGTATTTTTACATTCTGCGGCCAATTGTTTCTAACTAATAGTTTATTATGAATGGTATTTTAAAAAGGTATGATAAGTAGGTAAGTAGATAACACAGTTTTTGTTGTGATAAAGTATGTTTAACACACATGCGCTTGACAGGTGGAGCTGGCTTCTTGGTTTCACATTGTGGTACAATGACTAATACAAAAAAGATTTATCACAAAAAAGATTTGCTTATTTTTGTACAATACAATCTTTATCATTAAATTCACAAACATAAGGATAAAGTTCTTCAAATCATTTGTATTGTGACACAAAAAAGTAAAAATAGCTTTATATTTTTATTAATGGCACACTTATACAAAATGACACACTTATACCACATGTGTTTGAGAAACACAAGTTAAAACGTTTAAACATAAATAAATCATGTCGGATAGTTAGGCAGACAAAAATCTTGACCTACTAAGTTGTTCTACAAAAAGAACATCTAATAAAAAGTGGAACTAATTTTAAGATAACGTATTGAAACCTAAATTGTTTTCAATCGATTATAATCTTTTTTATTTTATGGACTTTGCACTCCATCAGTAAATTGTCGTGTTGCCTAACGTTAGCCCTCCATTTCTGGATTCTTTACTTTTCTTGATAGGCAGTTTAACTAATGTTATTTAATATTAGCCCTCCCTTTCTGGATTCTTTTTTTTTTTTTTTTTTT
Source organism: Hydra vulgaris (assembly GCF_022113875.1). Taxonomy (NCBI): domain Eukaryota; kingdom Metazoa; phylum Cnidaria; class Hydrozoa; order Anthoathecata; family Hydridae; genus Hydra; species Hydra vulgaris. The sequence goes on along the minus strand of NC_061160.1, from coordinate 29,020,568 downwards.
TTTTTTTTTGATAGGTAGTTATGCACAAATATTTTCAAAACATTTTATAATTTTTTTTTACTTTAATTTTTTTAATAAATTTTAATAAAAAAATAAACAAAACAAAATATAATACAATCAATAAAGTCACAACTAAAAAAGTAACAATCTAAATCACCTGAAAACGCACTCAACAAGGAAACTCATACTTCATTTGCTATTTCAATTAATTAGGAATTAATTTAAATAGAAAATGAAGTATGAGTTTCATAGTATAAAACAATCAATAGTAATAATTTGCTAATAAAAAATGATTTTCACAGTTTATATGTTTGAAACAATGAGTATAAACATTTTGCTATTAAGAAATTATTTACACTTAAGAAATACTTTTAAAACAATAATTAATCTTTAATTCATAACTTCAAAATTTTTATTTGAATAAAAACTCTAATTTTCTGTCTCCTTTGGATGCAAATATTTCAATTACTCTGTTAATATCAGGAACTATTTCCAGGTGAATAGCAATTAAAAAAAGTCCATTCAATCTATTTTCTGACATAATACTCCTAGTGTAAGTTTTTATTCTCCTAAGAGTAGATATTGACCTTTAACACTCACAAGTTGTGATTGGTGTTGTAGCAAGTATATGAAAAGCCTCTAAAATGTTTGGAAAGCCTCTCATATCCATAAACTTTAATGTATCTGAAATAGTAGATTGTAAGTCTTTTCTTTCGAAAATTCCTCCTATAACTCTAATTCAGCTTAAATGATGATGAGAAACGAGGAAGATCAGATTTATAAAAATTCAAAAAAATTAGGAACTTTTCTTTCCATGGACAAGATCTAAAATATTGCTTTGTTAAACTAGCAGGAATAGCACATAGACCATTATTAACAATTAAGCTCTCAATATCAAACCTAATTTCTAGTTCATTGAGAAGATGATTAAGAAGAGGAAATGCAATAGAAACTTTAAAATAATCAAATACAGTATCACATATTTGATTATCTCTATGCTTCTGAACATTACATGTTCTAGGTTTTATTTCATCAATATCAAATATTTTAGCCAATGCAGGCGCAATTTTATACATTTGTTATGGTAAGCATTAGCATTTTTTTTAAACGATTTGTCAAATTTTGAATTTCATCTAGTTGCTGGGAAATATCAAAAGATTTAGTTTGAAGAGTGATGCAAATTCCATAAAAATAATCCATTAGTTGTTTAGTTAAAACTAAAGAACTATAAAGGAAAAATTTGTCAATAACTTCATAAAAGAAGCTGCGTTTGAAGATGTTTATGAGATATACTCTTTTAAATTATTGTTTTTCACTAAAAGTTAAGCAATTACTTCTTTTAGGAGAAAAGTTAAAAAAATAAGATATGTCTTTAACTTGCTCAAGCAAGTTTTTTACTTGCTGGATTTGGCAACTTTTCCCAATAACTAAATTAAGTTTATGTGAGGCACGGTGGACAAATCTGCCTTAGGATTAAGATTTTTTATAACAGATGAAACATCTTTGTATTCACCTGACATTGAAGCAGCTCCATCATAAGTCTGGCCTCTGCATTTTTTTATTTTATCTAAACCAAATTCTTTTAAAGTTTCAAGAATGTTGATAGCTATGCTTAAACCACTTGTTCCTGTTTTACATTCAAAAAAGCGTAAAAAAACTTCCTTAATATTACGTTTCAAGTCAACATAACGAATGACAATTGTTCTATCGTTGCACAGTCTGAATAAAAATATCGTCTGCAATAATGAAAAAGTGCTTACTTTTTTTAATATCATTTAATAAAATCTCTTCAATTGCATTTCCACAACACTTAATTAATTTGTTTTGAAAGGTATTTGAAATATATGTGGAATTTTTGGGGGCAGAGAGAAGGTTCTCCTTTAGAATTAAATCACCTGCATCAACCCTAAAGTTTAAAAGTTGAATGAAACTAGCCAGCCCTGTAATTTTTGAAGTTTCTCCAATTTCTCCTTGATATTTTCTATCGTCTCTATGACCTCGGACAGGCAAAACATTTCGATCTAAAAATATTATAGTCTTTTGTTTTCTTCTATACGCTGTTTCCTTGAAATATCTAGAGAAACTTCAATAGGAAAAGTGTTATTTTTAGCTCTAGATAAAGCATACTATAACAATGCATGGACTTGATGTGTAATCCGTAAACAGTTTTCTCATGATTGTTGAAAATTTTTACAGCATCACGCCAGGTATTAAATGGTTCTTTAAACAGTTTACATAACGCATATTTGTTTGGTGAAATTTCCTCAAGTGATACTAAAGAAGCCCTCAGTATATTATTACCTAATATAGCAGAAAACAATTTTAAAATAAAATTACTGCTGTCTGTAAATAACAAATCCAACATATGGTTTGAGCAACCATATGGTGTCTGGACGTAGTAAATGTGATATGTTAAAATTATCGACAATGAAGCCGCCATCATAGGACTTCCTGATTTAGCTATGAGCTAATTTAAAGGATTCAGTGATACATTATATTAAACTAGCATCATTTGGTCTATGTATAACCTAGATAAATATGTGTTTATTGTTAACTTTTAAGGTAAGTTTCCACTCATCCGTTTATTTCACGGGAACGGGATAGGAAAGGAAAAAATAATCACGTGAGCATGCGTAGTTTTCCTTCTGACATATTAAAATTTATACTACGCATGCCCACGTGATTATTTTTCCCTTTCCTATCCCGTTCCCGTGAAAAAACGGATGAGTGGAAACTTACCTTAAAAGTTAACAATAAACACATATTTATTTAACAATAAACACATATTTATTATTAAAAACTTTTCTCAAACAAGTTTTGGTATCTGTAAAGGCGTATATATATATATATATATATATATATATATATATATATATATATATATATATATATATATATATATATATATATATATATATATATATATATATATATATATATATATATATATATATATATATATATATATATATATATATATATATAACAGTAGAAATAGTAGTTACAACGCTAATTACAAAAAAATTATTTCTAAGTTTACTTTATTAACTTTTTATATAGACATAGATTTACCCAAATGGCGCTATTAAGGGAATCTGCGAAAAGATTTTTTTTGGAGTTTTATACACAAAATGCTGAATGTTCTTTGATTTCCTTTTTTTTTAAAGTATAGAAAAAATAAATCTTTATAATAGTTATTATACCAGAATTTATATTAAAGTTTGCATCAATACTATAATAATGTATCAATATTATATTAATGTATTTTTATCAATCTGATACGTAATAATTTTGTATATATATTTTCTCTTTATCACGATAATGTATATTTTATATGGTATACCTGGAGAAGAAAAAAATAAATTAATTAAATAAAATAATAAAGACTACACTGCCACCTCGACGTCTGTCTTAGCAATATTTCTTTTAAAGCAAATTATTGTTTGAATACAATAGCTTCACTATTGTACGTAGCTCTAAAACCGTATGACATCATACTTACCACTTAATTAAATTGAATATTTATGAGTTAATACAGTTTGTTTTAGTTTTTTAGATACAAGTAAATAAAAGCTCTCCATTTGAAGTATTGTTTTAGATTATTATTAAAGCGAAAAAAGTTTGTCTGAAAAAGAGTTTGTAGATGTTAGCTATATAATAATAGCAAATTTTGCTAATGTTTCTATGTTTATATACATGCTTATTATTTCTAAGAATGACGACTTTAAAAAAAAATTAAAAAACTTGGCTCGGGCCCCTAATAACTCTGGGCCCTCCCGAGGCTGCGGGTCCTGCGGGCCCATCGTTTTGCCACTGATATGCACCGTCTTCAATTTTAGAGTAACAAAGCCAATAAAAATCACCTAACCATTTTAGCAAAAAATGTCTTTTTCTGCTTTTACCTGTTAATGGGAATTGGAAGCATTTATCTGGAACCCAGACATTATTAATTAGAGGTAACAGTTCATGATCATTTATTGAAACATCATAGTTTGAATAAGATGCTAAATGATTTGTTCTTAATAAACTAATGTCAACAACATTGCTTTCTTTTTGTGGAACATTAGAATCATGAGTGTTTTTATCACTGTTGTTGGCGTTTTTTGAGTTACTTCAGTTTTAACTGTTTTATTACAAATACTTGACTTATTTATATCTGAAGTGTTCTTAGAAACAGTAAATAAAAATAATTTAGACTTAATTGGTTTCTTTATTTTCTTATCTGTAAATGAAAAATTCATAACAACAGCTTGATGTTTTTTAGGAAGATCTTTAACCAGTGCCACAAAATGATTTGGCTTTAAAACATAAAACACTTTAGTTTTTTGTTTTATCTAAATTGCACTACAAATGCAAGGCTTTATAAGAGTATTAAAAAAACTTTTTAAAACCAATTTTATGATTAGATTTAATAGGTTGCTTTATAAAATTAAATAATGCTATTAGACAAATGAAGAATGTTTTATCAAAGCAATTTAAATACGCTTCTTTTAAAAGAAGTTCAGAAATCATATTATCATAGACTTAAATAACTTTGAATTTGTAAATAATATTTTTAGTAAAAAACTTAGACCTTCCTTGACCCAAATTATAACATTATTTTAATATTTACACAAACACTCGCGCACGCGTTAAACACTCGCACACACGCTCAACGCTCGCGAATTTGTTAATTGCGCGCAGACGCTTAACAAAGCGCGTTATGAGTCTTGAACGCAATTTGTAATACAAAAATAAACAGGTCTAAATATTTTTTTTTTTTTACAATTTAAATTACTAATAAGTTCACTACATCTGGAGGCAAAGTTCTGCCTTGATAACTCCTGTGTTTTACAAATGAAATGCTTGAGATTTTTGGAACCGATCTAATCAAAAAATCTGATCTTTCATTGTGTTAATTCTTGATATTTTGTTGTATGATGCAACACTACATTTCGGATTTGCTTCTTTAGACTTTCCTGAGCTTCCTCAAAAAGAGAGGGGCGAGTGTTGCATTTGACAAAACTATGCATGAATCAATTTAAAATATCTCCTTAAGGAGCAGGAGGTTGCAGCAAATACTGCAGGGTTTACTTGGCTATAGTTTAGTGGTTTTGTTTCACTAAAAGTGAACGTGGAACAACATGGAAATTTTTTTTGGCTGGCACATATGTTTAAACTTGTGTACTAAAATTTTGATTTTTAATAGAAAAATTAAAAAGAACTTGTTTTTTTAATCTAAAAAAAAAAGTTAATAAATTTTAAATATCTAAGCACTCATTACTTCAACAAAAATAATAATAAAGTTTTGTATAGAGGTGGAAAATACGGTTGCTTACAAGATAACCATACCTTAAATTTTCATACTTTTATGGTGATAAATTTAACTTTTTACACATAAATTCATTTAAAATTACACAATAATAATACCTGTGAAATTATTTAAAATTGATTTTAGACCAAAAAGTATAATTAACTTTCCCAGTTCTCAATTTCATATCAGTTCTCAATTTCATATCATTCATGAAATGAATGATATGAAAATGAAAGTTTTGTTTTTTGAAAGGTGTAATGAAGTTTTTCTTGTGTCATATTTAATAACGTTATTCATAAAAAAGTTATTTAAAAAATGATTTGCTACTTGGCCTAATTTAAATTTTAGCATAAACAATATATTTTGGTAAACTTTAATTTGATAAATGTTAAACACATTCATTTCTTTAAATAAGGGTTCAGAGTGTGTAAATTTGTCTTTATGATAAATTAGTCTAAGGGATCGTCCTTAAATTACGTAAGGCAAATTTAAACATATAGACAAAAGACAAAGGATTAAAAGTTTTCCCTCGTAGAGTCTTTAATTAAAGCTAGTATATAAACAATTTTTAAGTCCAGCGAAAACTGCTGCGCAAAAGAACAAAATGATCTCCTACTTATATTTTTTAAATAAGTTTTGCGTTACATAATTTATGGACGATCCCTTATAGCATGTTTCTGATGTCGATATAAAGTTTTCAATTTGGTTACATGCGTACCCAAGCTATGATCGCATATATGAAGTAGCTATGTATAAAAGAGAAATATATAAGTTTTAAATTACTTTGCGACAGCATAGGTTTTGCTTTATAAAGTAGACCTATTTTTTTTGAAATTTTAGTGTTTAAAGCTTTTATGTGAGCTTTCCAAGATAAGTTTTCATCAATTATAACTCCTAAAAGTTTAGCTTCGTGAGTTCTCTCAATTACTATATTTTCTATTTTTAGAGAGGGTAGAATATTTGGTAGTGTGTTTCTTTGCTGGTTTGAATGAAATAAAGTGTCTTTTGTTTTTTCAATGTTTAGGGATTATAAATTTAAGTTTGCTAGAAACTTTTGGAAGGTCGTTTATATAGATTAGGAACAAAAGAGGAACAAGAATCGAACCTTGGGGAACACCGCAAGTTAATTTTAATAATTTAGTGTGGTAATTATCATCGGTAATAACACCTGTTGTCTGTTATACAGGTAACTTTTAAACCACTGCCTTATATGGTTTTTTAATTTTGCCAACTTTTTTAGTAGGATTTCATGATCTATTGTGTCGAACGCTTTACAAAGACTCCTAATACAAACTTCTTTTCACAGATTGATTCACTAATCCTATTGATGAGGTCTACGATAGCATGATCTGTTGAGTGCTGAGTTTGAAAACCATATTGGTGTTCATTCAGGACTTTGTTTGTGGTTAGGTATTTATATAAACGATTGTAGATTATATTAAAATAATGTAGTCGCGGAAATGAAAGGAGATTCTAACTCTCACTGGAATGGCTGAAATTAGCAATTTTAAGCACCAAGCTTTTAATTTTTCAAAAATGAAAACTTTAATAGATATAAATGTAAAAAAAGACCCTAATTATTCTCATGATTTAAATATTGCTTTTAAATATTACTTTATACTATTTTTTAAATATTACTATTTTTTAAATATTACTTTATACTATATATTACTATATTTGATTTAAATAATACTATTATCCTAGTGAAATAGAAGGATCTCTTTTTAATTTCATTAACAGCGAACAAATTAAAATCCTTCACGTAAATATTAGAAGCATAAGTCACAACTTTGAAAAGCTCCTTTACTAAAGAAGAAACTAAAAATGTTTTTAATATTATTTGTTTGGATAAACGCAAACGATTTAAGTAATAACGGAAACTTTTATCTTCCCCGTTTTGAGTTAATATCCCAAGAGAGACATACAAATAAACGCGGTGGCGGAGTTCTTATTTACGTGAAAGAAACCATTGCGCATTACGTTAGGAATGATTTAAGTGTTTCTGACGGCGATAAAGAAATTTTAACTATTGAAATCTTAAACAATGAATCTAAAAATGTATTACTAAGCTGCTGTTATCGACCACCTGACGGTCTGAGTGAGAATCTGAGCACGTTTTTTGAGCAAAATGTTATCAAAATAGGCATTAAAGAAAAAAAAAATTATTATTGGCGATCTAAACATGAATTTTTTAAACTACGAGAATGACTGTAAAATAAAAAAATTTTATGATTTAATATTTGAAATAGGAGCAATTCCTTTAATTAATCGTCCAACTAGAGTATCAGCAAACTCAGCAACTCTCATTGATAACATTATTACAACTGATGTCTTCAATAACAATATACAAAAAGGTATAATGAAAGCAGATATAATTGATCATTTTCCAATATTTCTATCATTCAACTCAAATTCTAAAATTAAAACCAAAACTAATAATAAAATAAGTAAACGCATATATAATATAAACAATATTGAACAGTTTAAAAAACAATTATCACTGCTTCATTGGAAGCATATAAATTTTAATGACGACGCAAATAAAATTTATGAAAATTTTTTTAAAACATTTTATTCTGTCTATGATGCCAATTTTCCCATCTGTGAAAAAAAAAAAAATCAAAAAAGCTTAAATGTTCCTTGGATAACTAAGGGTTTTAAAAAATCATCTAAGATCAAACAAAAGCTATATATAAATTACTTAAAAACAAAAACATCTTTAAACGAAAGATTATACAAAGATTACAAACATCTATTTGAAAAAATTCGTAAAAATTTAAAAAAGAATTACTACTCGAAATTAATTGAAAATGTTAAGAACGACTCTAAACTACTTAGAAAATATTAAGAGAAATTGGTGGAAAACAAAAAACTTGCTCAGGTTCCCTACCGCAGGAGATTAGAGTGGATAACAAAGATATTTTTGAACCTAGATTAATAGTTCATGAGTTTAACAAATTCTTTATTGATATCGGTTCGAAACTAGCAAATAAAATTCCTAATACCCAAGTTATGTTCAATAACTTTTTAACACCGATGGATGATTGTATTTGTTCAAATAATTTATCTTCTGAGCTATCATTTGAGGAGTTTCAAGTGTCGTTTAAATCTATTAAAAAAAAACAAAGCCCCTGGAGCTGATGAAATAAATGGAAACATAGTCTTAGAATGCTTTGAACAATTAAAAGATATTCTCTTTAAAGTTTTCAGAGCGTGAGTACAACAAGGAGTTTTTGATAAGTTAAAAATAGCTAAGATAATCCCAATATACAAAGAAGGAGACAGAACTAATATATGTAACTACCGACCTATCTCTATTTTATCAACATTTTCAAAAATCTTAGAAAAATTTATTTGCAATAGATTATATACTTATTTTAAGGAGAAGAATTTTTTTTATAAAAATCAGTTTGGCTTTAAAAAAAATAGTTGTACTGAGCAATCATTCAATTCGTCCGTGAAATCTCCAACTCTTTCAAAAATTCCCAATTCACAGTAGGTATTTTTTTGGATTTATCAAAACCATTTGATACAGTAAATCATGGCATTTTGATTCATAAACTTAAATATTATGGAATGGATGGTGTAATTTTGAAGTGGTTTAAAAGTTATTTAACAAACCGAAAACAATTCGTTTCTTTTAACAATCCTTATCAAAAAAATGTTTTAGATATTTCATGTGGTGTTCCACAAGGATCAATTTTAGGGCCACTTCTTTTTTTAATATACATTAATGACTTGCATAAAGCTTCTAATCTTTTAAGTATTATGTTTGCGAATGATACTAATTTATTTTTATCTGATAACAATATTAATAAACTCTTCACTACTATGAATGAACTCAAAATAATTTCTAGCGGGTTCAAATGCAATAAACTTACCTTAAATATTAAAAAAACAAAATGGATTCTTTTTCATTCTATAACTAAAAAACGTTATTTACCCCCAACTTTACCTGATATTTTTATTGACCATATTGAAATAAAAACAGATTGCACCACAAAATTTTTAGGCGTATTCCTTGATGAGAACATCACATGGAAGCAACATATTGATTATGTTGGTACTAAAGTTTCAAAAAATATTGGAATTTTTTATAAGGCCAGAATCTATATAAATAAAAATGTTTTATCCCAACTTTATTATGCATTCATTCATAGCTATATGAATTATGCAAATATTGCTTGGGCAAGCACTGAAAAAAGCAAGTTACAATCTCTCTATCGCCGTCAGAAACATGTAATACGTGTAATTAATTTTGCTGATCGTTTTTCTCACTCTAAACATCTTTTTTCTGAAATGAGAATACTTAGTATTTACAAACTTAATATTTTTAATATTTTATGCTTTGTATATATATGTAAAAACAATCTTTCTCCTGCCGTTTTTAATGATTTAATTACTTTGAAACCTACCAATAAATACTCTTTAAGAAATAACAACCTTCTATATGAGCCTTTTTGTCGAACAAGTTTTAACCAATTTTGCATTGATTATCGTGCACCCCATCTTTGGAACAAAATTGTTTTGCCTAATTTTAATTTTGATCTACCTACTTCATTGCATCTTTTTAAAGTTAAGCTGAAAAATCTTTTTCTCTTCCGTATTATCAAAATTTGACAATAATATTTATATTATGGAAATATTTATTAAACTCTATTATATATACTACAAAGTGATATATGTATGTATATTTTATCTTTATTTTGTTGTACTTATAGTTACTTTATAATATAACATTTTGTTTACACTAGTATAAGGTTCTGACGATAAGATCTTACTGATCTTCTTTCAGATACCTAGTTTTTCAAATTTTAAAATTAGTATTTGCTTACTTTATAATTTGTATTAATTTTTTATTTACTCTCATTATATTGTAAAAACGAACTAACAAATGTAAACTAAAATATTTTTAAAAATAAAAAAAATAAAAAAAATAAAAAACGCTTTTTCGAAGCGTGTCTTAGGTCAGATGACATACCTTGACAGTAATTTGAAAATAAACATTATATTTTAAATAAAATAAAATTTTCAATTTTTTTAAAAAATCGAATAAAAAAATTTAAAGAAAACCTTTTTTTTAAAATAATATAGAATGTTGAGATTGCGCATGCGTTAAATGTTTTAAATGAAAATCACGATTGTTTGAATTGAAAATCACGATTGTTTTAATTGAAAATCACATTGTTTTAATTGATTGTCGCGGTGTTTTAAATAAACGTCATGGTTGTTTTAAATGGTTGTCATGATTGTTTTAAATGGATGTAAAAACCGGTAGAGAAAAATGAATTAATGCCATAAACAGAGTTGGTAACTATCCTGATGTCCTCCACACTCAAATTTGCAGTGATCATTTTATTACAATTAAAAAAAGCCTTTTTACCTTTTTTATTACTTTGAAAGTCTAATACCATAAACTGATTAACATTTTCATATTTTTATTTAGAAAAACCTGCTTCTCTTTTCTCACAGAATGATCCTGATTGGGATCCATCCTTAAATCTGGGGCACAAAAAGTTTAAATTTGAGGTTGAGAAACCTAGAGAAAGATACTTACGACACAAAAACCTTTCATTGATAACAAATCTATGTCTTGTAGAACAAGATTCTATGTCTTGTAGAAACAGCACACGGCTGTTTCAAGGTGGACTTACGGCTTCTTGTTATTTTTTCAAAATAACTACTTAAGGGGTATTACTAAAACTTGCATAACTTTTGAAATATTTAAGATAATTTCGTTCTGTAAAAAGAATATGAACACCAATTAAATGTTATATGTTTTAACATTTGATAAAATAATCAAAGACTGCTTTGATTTTCAAATAAATGCGATAAATGACAAACTTGGCTAAATTTCGAAATTTTTATGGTGCTTTTTAGCAAAAATAATCAGAAAAATTATATATCTGTTGAGTTATATGTAATATAAACATAGTTAGACCAATTTTAAAACATACACCGAGCAACAGCGTAACGCAAAAAATATAAAAATTTGAAAATACACAAAAAATTTATTTCAATTCATAACTGACTAGAATTTTGACTAGATGTTTATTCATGACTAAGGTTTAAAATTATTCTATGTGGCCACCATTGGCATCATACACAAGTTTTTACGACGTTGGAAGGATCTGCATGCATTTTTCACATCTTCGTCTGGAACTTTGGCCCATACTTTGCTAATAGATTTTCTTAGTGACTCAGTACTTCCATGAGAAATCTTGCAAGCCTTTTTCTTCACAGCCGTCCACATAAAAAAGTTTAATGGGTTCAGATCTGGGCTAGATGGGGGCCACTTTAATTTGTCCCAGTATTGACTCATGTTTTCACTGAGAAAATTTTGTGTCTTTTTTGAGGTATAAGCTGGTGCCCCATCCTGCTGAAACACATACTGACCATCTGGATAGTTTCTGTTTAACCAGGGAATGACCTTCTCTTACAGGAGGTGGATATACTCATCACTGTCAATTTTTTGACCTTTTTACACAAAAACTGGTGGACACTTTTTTCCATCACTTGCTATCACGCCAAGTACCATCACAGAGGTTGGTTTTTTTGATGAAAATGAATACCTGATATTCTCAGGGACTTTCTTTACTGTTTTGGCAGTACTAAGGTACCTTGTGTTACAACGATTAGTAACTTTATCCACAGTGAAATGTTTTTCATCAGAGAAGATTGTCACACGCCAAGGGTAAAACTTTCGCCAGTTTAACAATTTTTTGCATCGCTCTTTCCTACTTTCTTTCTGTTTGTTAGTGATAAGATGCTTAGTCACAACAGCTCTCGATTTAAGGTTTAAATCTTTCATAACTTTTTGCATTGTGGAGTTGACAACATTGGCTCCCCTTGCCAACTGGCGGATGGAGCGCAATGGATTTCGCTTGACTTTTCTTTTGACAGACCTTAAAAGCTGAGGTGATCGTTTCACAGGTTTTGGCCTATTAAAACGTTGTTTGATATCTCCTGTTTCATGAAAAAGTTTTCTTACTCGAAAAATTGCTGTTCTGGAACAGTTTAAAGCCTTTTTGATATCTGATGTACCTGATCTGATATCTGACCTGATCTGATATCTGATGTACCTTTCTGATATCTGACGTAGGTATAAACATTACAATACTGTTAAATTCTTAATAGGTGTAAGTCCACAAGGTGTGATAACATTTGTTTCTAAAGCTTTGGGAGGACGTGTTAGAGATAAATACCTAACAGAGCATTGTTCAGTTTTAAAAAACATTCTTCCTGGGGATGTTATTTTAGCTGATAGAGGTTTTAACATTGTTGAGAGTGTTGGCTTTTATTGTTGGAGCTAAAGATTCCAGGATTTACAAAAGGAAATTTACAATTAACTTGCTCAAATGTAGAAACAACCCGTAAAATTGCCTCTGTTCGAGTACACATTGAGAGAGTTATTGGATTGTTATGCCATTAGATTACTTATATACTAAAGATTCTGAATTATGCACAATAGATAAAATTGTTATTGTTTGTTCTTCTTTGATAAATATATGTGATTCAATTATTCCTGTGAAATAGTTTTTGAAAAATTTAACAGGATTGAACAATTAAGTGAAACTATAATTTATAAACAAAAATAAATATTATCAAATTAAGTATCAAGTATTTTTATTAAAAACTTTGTTTTCTTTTTTAAAGTGGCAGTGTTCTGTTAGCATAAATTTATTTTTATCTGATATTTCTTTCGTAAATTGATTTTTTTGGCTGTAAAATTTGTCAATTAGTTCAGGTATAATACATTCTTCAAAAAATTGTTTACATTTTATTATATTCCTGTCCATAAATTCCAAATCCGGCAATATTATTTCGCAATGCGAATCTTTTGATGTCCAAAAAAAAATCATCCAAATAATAATAAAAATAACCTAATAAATAATAAAAATAACCCAACCAACAAGTTGATTATAAGAATCAAAAGCTTTGTATGCTTTTAACTGATCCTTAGACTAAGGTCTATTTGCTCAAAGTCCTCTTACTAAGGCTTAGTAAGAAGATTTTGAGCAAATAAAAAATAGCTAATAATATTCGGATATGGAACATTTGAATAACTATCTATATTATCAGAGAAATCAATATTTTTAAGAAGATATGGGTCAACGGTAAAAGCCTATTTTTTCTAAATATCTTTGCTTTGCATTTAAATCAAGCTGAGACAAATATTCGCTTTCTGTTGACATTGCCGAACTATTTGTTTACGTTTGTTTGTCCTCCATAATGGCGGTAATGCATATTTACGTATAACTAGAATAAATTAATGACGAGGTAGGAACGTTGGATAGGGGTTTCACCATAGTCATAATATACATCTTATATTATGACTATGGTTTGACAAAAGTACGTTCCGATAAGGGTTATCCATATAGTACGTCACGCAGCGTTTATAAGTATTATTGACTCTCTTTTGCAGAGATTTTTGAAATAATATAGCGACGTTTACCGCGAAGTTTTTAAAATTAAAATTTAGCGTGACGTAGGGTAATTCGGGACAGTACGAGACACTTAAGGATTAAAAATTATGTACATAGACCTGGAATTAAGCAAAAAACTAAACAAGTGTACAGTAAATCTTACTTAGGGTAACTCTTTTCAAAACTTATAAGTAAATTTTTAAATTCATTTTTAATTGGATACACAGAGGATTTTATAAATAGCAACAGCTTGTCTCGTGTTCCCCACCTTACGGGGCAAAACGAGACAGCATATGTTATGCAACTAAAGAGAAAAAATAAGAGACTTATCCAATTATTTTTTATCATAAAAGATGTTAAATATAATTCATAAAAAATATAGTAACTTTAGCTTAAAAAATTAACCTGCTTGGCAAATCTAACCACAGTTAAGTAAGCCTTAAAAAACATAGGTTAAAATTAGAGATTAAATATTAAACATAGATAATATTAAATATTAAACGTAGATATTAAATATAGTTCAAACTTAAGCATCACCCGAACAAATTGTTGCACAAGTTATACTCAACTATAAGACATAAATTAATGGATCATAGAATGTTTAAATATAATCATGGCACACATACAGTTTACACAAAAAATTTGTCCCTAACTTAACAAAATAAACTTCATGGTACCATAATTTACACCTAAAGCATTGAACACATTTCTGGCTAGACTCTGATATTTTTTGGTTTTCTCCATATTTAATTTTATCATCTTTTTTTAGTTTAATCTTTTTTTCTGATGGTCTTTTTTTGTTGTATTTAACTTTTTTTTTGTTTTCCAACCCCTCCTACAAAGTTTTTTTATATGATGTGCTAGTCAAAATTTCTGACTTTTCTCCCTTTCTTTTTGTTGTCTTTACTTCAATAGCTGGAATCGATAATATATCAGTAAAAGAAAGCTGTTGAGAGTTTGAAATTGACAACGAGGCATTTATTTCATTAACTGAAAAACTAGCAATGGATGTTTGAACATTTGAATTTTGGTTCGGCCCAATTAAAGAATTAGTTGTAGATGATTGTTCAGGATTTATATCTGCTATTTCATTTAATATTATGTTTGTATTACTATCTTTTAAACATGGATTTTCAAAATAATCTGACTCAGGAAGGATTTTTCGATTAAAAGGGTTGATGCCTGATACTCGAAATCCAGAAATAGCATTTTCCACTGTAGCTGCTTTCACGAAAGCTTGACAAAATAGTCCTGAAAGTTTATCAACTGTAATTCTTCTTCCTGTGTGCTTTCTCGTCCATGTTGTGCATACTAAGTTATAAGCACTTTTCAAAGATTTGAACAAAGTTCGATCAAGTGCGGTAGTGGTGTAGTGGTAGAGCGCTCGCTTCATAAACGAGTGGTTCCGAGTTCGTTCCCCACTACGTCCCTGGTAGTACCGCGCTCATCTCGTTTCTCCGCGCAGCGGCCTTCTTCGTCAAGGTTCGTGTTTCGGAGTTATAGAGTTGAGAGAGGGTTATAGCCACAAATAAGTAGCCTCCTCGTCTGTAGTTGCCTTCTCGGCCTTGAGGAGGTGAATAAAAATAAAAAAAAAAAAATAAAAAAAAAATTGGTTGGAGCTTATGGGATGTATGTGGTGGTAGTGATAAAATATGCAATCTATTTATGCTAGCATAATTGAGAAGATCAAGATTTTTGGTGTGTAATTTGTGACCATCAAGAATTAACAAACACTTATTTGTAGTGCTACAATTTCCATGTATTACAAAGTGTCTTATAAAATCCATAAACAAATTTGTATCTACCCAACCACTTTTAGAACAGCGTCCAATTGTTCCTGGTGGTGCATCATCAATCAATGAATCTAGCACCCGTTTTCTTTTAAAAATAATTATAGGAAGTATGTAGTGTCCCACACAATTAAAAGCTAGTATAACAGTTGTTGAAGATACAACACATTGGCCTGTAAAAATACAATTATAAAATATAGACAATACAAAATAAAAATAAATACAGACACACAAATAATAATTTGGTTTTTCACTAAAGCAAATAAAAAAATTTGCAACTTCTCGCTTATTACCTTTATGAGCTATTACTTTTAAAGGCTTGTGAACACATGTTAATCCAGATTCATCACAGTTGTAGATGCGATTTGCTTCAAATTGGTTTTCGTTAATAAGTTTTTCCAGATTGTCAAAATATCTTTGAACAGCAGCCTTATTTAAACCAAAAACTCGATTTATGGATACTGCCTCAGGTTTTCGAATAGACAAAAAAGGTTGTCGTTTCAAAAATCCAACTATAAAATCTCGACCTGCAAGTTTCTTTTCAGTATTAAATGGATGGTTTATTTTATTCAGGCTTGGTCGGGAAGCGGGTGCGATTGCACTCGATAACTGACCACGGAAATAATATTTAGTTGCGAAAAACCGGCCAGATTTTTTAGTCGTTTTGAGAACATTTAAATTTATGTAGGTTTCCTTAATTAAGTTCATTATTTTATCGTAATTTTTAAAATATTTTTTTTTACGGACATACATGGAAACATAAATAAACTCGAATACTCCCAAACATCTTTGTGCAGAAAAATAAAAAAAGAATATTTGCAAACACAAAAAAAAAAACGCCAAATCTAGGAACAACTAATTCTATTGGTTCAAAAAATACAAAGCGAAATTTCTAGAGTTTTTTGTTGAAATATTTTAAAAAATTGTAATAATTGAGTTTTGTTAAGTTTTCGTTGAGATTTCTAGCATAAATTGTTTTAAGAATATGTTTTAAGAATATACTATCAAAGGAACTATTATTTTAATTCTCGGAGCCACATCTACAAAGCTATAAATGTTTTAAACTAACATCTTTTGTTTACAAAAATAAATGTTTTAAATTTATCTTTTTTAACTTATCAACGTTTTGTAAATATATTACAGATTGTATTAGTATATTCTTTTTTTTTATATAAGGGATGTATTTTTTATATAAGTAATGTATTTTTGTGTATGTATTTTTATGCATGTAAATTTATGCATAAAATGTATTATTATGCATGCATAATAATGTATTATTATGCATGTAATTTTATGTATGTGTATTTTATTCAAAGGTAATCTTTTAAATCATTTTGTGTGATTGATTTTGTAAACAAAAATACTTTCAATAATAACTGCGTTTTTAATGAAATTATTAATAATCATCAAAGTTAATACAAATAATTTTAACCACTAATCCATTTTCCTCAGTATACCCGATAACTGATTCTTTCAGTAATCCATTTTCCTCAGTATACCCGATAACTGATTCTTTCCCCCAAGAAAGAAAAGTTTTTAAGTTCTTAGAAATTGGTTTACTAACTTCAATTATTTTTGCTTCAGCCATTCTTACAAACTCGTTATACTTAAATTTAAAGTTATTTTTTTCTGTTGTAAATACTTATTAAAGTTGTAAAGCCCACTCACTAAATATCATCAGTGTTATTGTGAAGCAGTTCCGCTTCCTCCCCACATTGTAATTTAATGTTTTTAGTTGATTTCTATTTAGCTAATTGAATTTCTACAGTAACTAAATGATTTAATTATTTCATTTGTCCATCTTAATAGGAAAAATTGTTTCAAATGTGTTAAACTTTTCAAACTACGCAAAAAAACTTTTCAAAGTACGCATAAAATAGTTATTGAAAAAACTTTTTTATTTATAAATAAATCATCTAGTGTTAGTTTTATTGGTTGATTCTTGTTGGACTTTTCAGGGGCTGCATTATTTTGGCGACCTTTTTTATGTGACACAGCGTAAAAATCACTAAAAAAAATACCGAATTGTTGACTATTTCGCGGTCCCTAACATTGTGAGTCCCGAGGCTATAGCACTTCTATTCCCCCTCCCCTCCTCACCTCCTCAATCCAGCACTGGAAATAAGACATAAGTATATATATAGAAATTGTATATACTCTTTGATAAATCGAAGAACATTTGTTTCCTTATTAAACAATCATTAATAGTAAGTTGTTACTTTATATAAAAAATATCACTTAATTTTATAAAAAAAATTATAAAAGAGCGACGCTTCACAAATATTTGCTCTAATTGTATTTATTTTGCTTAAAGTTTTTTCGCGTTAAAAGTTATTTTTCTTTTTTTAACTGACTCTTATCGGTCCAGTTAATCTTAATGCGCCCTTTTTTTTTTTGTTTTTGAAATGTTCTCAAAACGACTAAAAAAACTGGCCGGTTTTTCGCAACTAAATATATTTTCCGTGGTCAATTATCGAGTGCGATCGCACCCGCTACCCGACCAAGCCTGTTTATTGTGTACAACATAGCCATACACCACCCTTTGAAGTTCATTAATTGATAGACCTTAAAAGACTAACTCCATTTTGATTATATACAGTGCTCTTGGGCATCAGATAACACCTTTCTATAAGAACCAAGCAATTTTGTGTGGTTTATCATCAGGCATTGTTTTTATTGATTTATTAACTCTTCTGTTGAGAGAATCTTTTGGAACCGAATATTCATTAGCAGCTTTACGTTTGTCATTTCTTTATTTTTGACAGCTTGGATAGCTAATTTTATATTGCTTTCATCCCAATTTCCACGATTTGTTTTTCGTTTGTAATTTCTAACCATCATAAAAACCATAAAATGTTTACAAAATTTTTTTTGATTTTTTGGAGTATATATCAGAGTATCTAAAAATAAAAACAACTAAATAATGGACTGTCTCATCTTTCCCACAAAGACCGTATGTTAAAAACATAAAATTTTTACCTTACAAATCAAATTAAGTTTTCTTTTCTTTTTGGGGTATGAATAATAAAGAAATCTTTTTTTTAGCAGCACGACACTAGTACATCTAAATATATATCAAGAATATGAATTGCATTGAATATGTCTTCACTAAGAAACGCGTTGAAAAAAATAATGACTTTACAAAGTTTCAAAAATACCAGTTATTTTGTCATCAAACAAAGTAAAAATTCAAAAAAACAGGTGTATTAAGCTTAGCAAGTACAACCATAAACTGTATGCCTAATCTTAATGAAGGACTATGATGATTACTAAGGTGTGTCGATTTTTGATTTTTTTCGAGAAAAAAATTGGGGAGTTACTAAAAGTTGCAAAATTTGACGGAGAATCCAAATATGTTTTTAAAAATTGAATTAAAAATTTTTTTGCTTAGGTGATTTAACTTTTTATATTTCAATAAAATTTTGACCTGGTTTCTCAAAAAAACCCGGTTTTTACTTGGAAATTAATAAGCTTTTTTTTTACTTTGTTTGATAAATATCAGTTGAAATATATATGTTGATTAAAACTAATTTTAGATATTATAGTACTTTCTTTAAGAATTTGTATAAAATATAAATGAAATATTTTTTATTTCAAAATTAGACTTTGAAATTAATTTTTAATATGCATATTAATTTAAAACTGAAATTAGATTGAGATTAATTTATATATATTAAAATATTTTTCAATGTATTTTAAATACAGTTTGCCTTAACATTGCATAATAATTTTATTGGTATTGATGCTAGAAATACAGCAAGATATTAAAAAAAAAAACCCGAATTATTTCAATAAATATTATAAATTTAATACAAAAACATTTGTGTCAAACTTTCAAGGTCTTGCTTACTATTATTTTTAGGCATTAACTAACTACTCGCCTCTTGAGTTCGGACAAATCCTTCTCTCTTTTCATGAGTGTACACTCTACTTGAAGCTTCTGTAACTTGCTTTACGCAAAGTTCAACAGATTGTTCATGACATGGCCAAATCGGCACCTGCATAGGATTTGATAAAAACATTAATTTCAGAAGTTGTTAGAGAGGTAGTTAAGACTGGTTCATAAACCGGTGACTCCCATAATATTAAATCTGCCAATTTTTCAGCATTAAAGTTCAGAACAAGCGTTTTTCTTGGTCTAGGAGAGAAATCACCTTTTTGTAGATCTTCATTTCCAGTACCTCTAATATCTTTTATCTTATTTATAGCTACACTTCTATCCTCTTCAGTATTAGAACACAACAATGTTTGTAGTATACACTCACTGAAACAAAACCAAGCTGATCTTTGAACAGAGGGTGATACTATTTTAATGACATCTTCTTTTTGAAATTTAAGTTGCTGCAAGATCCTTCAATCCAAGAATGTTCAACTTTAATCTTAAACCAACAAGGAAAATAAACACCTACAATGTACTCGGTGATAGATCTTAAATTTTCTAAATCTTTACCTTGAATTCCATGTTTAGAGATCCATATTCTACATATTCTGTTAGCAGTAGTTAACCATCTTGAATGTGAAATAGGCCCAATTTGTAATAAATGAAATTTTGGTGGTAAAATACCACTTCTAATGGCACAAACAACTTTATAACCATAAAATTGATCTGCAGCCAGGTCATTTATTATTTTATCATCGAGAGAAATAAGTGGATTGCCAATTTTAATAGTTTCAAATACTGGATTTATATCTAGATCTGTAGCATGATCAAGCATGGAACCAATAACACCAGACCATTTATTGTTGGATTTCGTTTGACCATCTAAATTGGTTATAAGATGTCTCAGTGGTAACTCATTTGTATGGAGTTGACATATAAGCCAAACAAGTTTTTTTCCTAATTTTATATCTATATGTTTGATGACTCCACCCTCCCAACCGGTGTTTACATTTGTAGAGTCTCTACCAACAGCCAGTAAAGACTTGTCAATACCTCTCTCAGTCAGCCATTCAACAATTTTATTTGCTATAATCTCTGCATGTTTAACACTTTTTGTTGCTTTCTCAGGAGTAAAGTGAAACAAATATTTTCCTCCAGGTTCCATACAAACAGAGTAATGTTCTTCTTTCACTGTTACTGGAAATTTTGCATTTGAGTCATCAAGTTCAATCATTTGCTTGGTTTGAACAATTCTCCCATCAAAAAATATGCATTTCACTTCTCCACTTTTTGCTATTTTGTCAAAATCCTTACTAAGATCAGAGATAACTTTTTCTTGCGCTCTCGAAACTTTACTATGATCAATAATTAACTTTTTATCATCAGATGTTATTAATCCTGCATCAATTAGTGTTGCTGTAGCAATTGCAGCTGTAGCACGTGCAGATACCCCATATCTATGTGAGCAAAATTTACACAGAAATAGATTTACTTTATATATATATATATATATATATATATATATATATATATATATATATATATATATATATATATACCTTTATAAGGATAAATACATTACTAAAAAACAAATTTATTTAAAAAGAACTATACCTTACGCTATTCATAGCTATGTGTGAAATTTCTAAGGTATTGTAACATCTTTTTTTTCCTAATGATTTCTCATTAATTCTAATGTAATTCTACATTAGTAATATCATCAATGTTATCATTTAATTCTATTTCATTACTAAAACCACTTTCTTTTTGAAAGTTTATCTGATCTGACTCAATTTTTTGTTTTTTAGTTAAAATAACATTGCTGTCTTTATTCTCAAAATATTTTTCTCGATCTTTTCTAAGTAATCTTTTGAACTGTTTCCTGGTTTCAATACTATCAGGTAATCCAATTTGAAACTTGCTAACAGTTCCAGTTTTAATTCTTTGAAAATATATAAACTTAACGTCAATAGATGGTATTTTGTACTCTTTGATACATTTGCATTTACAATGAACTTCTTTATCACAATCATCAGAACAAATAAAATCATCACATTTTACAATTAGACATTTGCATACTAGTATATCAAAAAATTTATCAAGTTTTTCTTTAAATTTTATTATTTATTTAGCTCCTTTTTTTCTTGGACAAGCTATTGCTGAAGCGTTGTTCCACAAAGTCACTATTTTATCACAAATTGTTTTATCAGTAATTAATTTAGGCGATGTAAATTCCAAATTTGCACTCGACCACTGGTGTAATAAAGCTGGAAGGATAACTTTGGCCATCTCTTTTACAGGATAATTTCTTTTTTTTGTCTTCGCAGCCCTCTCTTAATAAAATTGCATATCTTATAACATCTCTGTTGGTTGGTAATTCTGAAACTAGAAATTGTTTTCCTGTACCAAATGCAACACTAATTTGCGTACAAGTACTTATTCTGGTTTTGGGTGCCATTATTCCTCCTAAATAAAATTTTTAAAGAGAATTTATTATTGTTTAGTAATAAATTTTTTTTTTTTTTAATATTTTAAGAATGAAAACAATTGATCAAAAGTTCTTAAATTTATATTTAACAATATGCAGTTCGCAGTTGTTTACTAAATGCGGCAATGAAAAATTAATTTACTGACCATTATTAAGATTAAAAAATTACGTTTGAGTAAATTTTTTTTTTTAATAAAAAGTTATTTTACGCATTTAATACAAAAAATTTTTAAATACTTTATACATATTAAGTTAAATGATTTTTTTATAAATTTAATGTAAATTTGTTTTGTTGTTTAAAAGTTTTTTTTTACGTACAGTATTGTCCGGTAACGTCGTTGTTCCGTTTAAAAGGAAATAAAAACCGTTAATACTTTCATAAAAAGGCTAATCACCTAAGTAAATATTTTTCTGATTTAAAAAATTTTAACAGATTTAGATTCTCCGTAAAATTTCGCAACTTTTAGTTATACCCCAAATTTTATTAAACTTTTTTTTCAAAAAAAGTCTCAAATTGACACACCCTAATGATTACTATCTCCAGAAAGGATAAAAGAAAGTTGTCTCATCTTTCCCGTTGTCGCATATTTCTCCGAATAAGCCTAGTTTATCAACTGCGAAAAATGATACTCAAGACCTAAAATTGCTTAAATTTGTTTCAATTACATATATTCAAAAATATTTTAATCAAAAATATTTTTGAATAAAAAATCTAAAAGTTCTAAAAGATTTTTGATAAACATTAAATGAATTTTTTAATAAATCAATCTGGCTTTAAACTATATGGCCATGGCCACAATGGCCACTTCTTACATTCGCGCCTATATATATATTAAGGTGGGGCATAAAACACCTAAGTCAATAAAAAAAACCATAATAGTTTTTCTGGTTCCTTTTTGATATCTGTACTAAAAATATATAATTTTTTTTTTATGGGTACTCCTATGGTCGGTCCCAGCAGTCCAAAATTTTGAAAATTTTTACTTTTTGTAAATAATGAGGGGGGCTGGGTTACTTACAAATATTTCAAAGATATCAAGATTAAGGTTATTTTTGTAGCCTGATAAATCTAATTTAATATTATATGTTGTTTTATTGCACAAAATGAAATGAAATGGTCAGCCCTACCCAGACATGATGTGTATATTTGGGAGTTAGGGGGTTGGGGGGGGGATTTCAGAAAAAAAAAAAATCCGTAATTTTTAAAATTTTCATTTAAGTGTAAATAAAAACAATGTCAACAAGCAATCGTTATGGTAAAAAATCTCATCGTGAAGTTTTTCTTCTTGGAAAAAGAATTGGAACAATACCTATCACACAATTGCCAACTAAAAGAACTGTATTGCGATATTACCATTACAGAGATCTTATGCTAAGGGCTGATTTTCCAAACATTTCATCAGTTAGTATAGCTTCATGTCCACTTGGTGATTTCTTTACTGCACAATGTGCTGAAATAGGTGGTTATCTCCAAAAATGTTTACCATGCGTCCTTTACGAGGTGAAGAAAATTAAGTAAAAATTTAGTTTTAAAAAGAGAAACTTTTTCAAGAATGCTAGAGGAAGTATTCGATGTAAGTCAAAACAATTGTGAACATACTATTATGAAAGATAAAACTAAAGATTTAAAAACTAGAAGAGAGGATGTAGATTTTCTTAACGACCAGAAAGGAGCGCGTGTTCAGAAAATGTTGGGTAAAGATAAAATTTCACAAAATATTTTAAAAAATAAAAAAAAAAGAGAAATGAAAAAAAAAAAAATCAAAGTATAAAAGATTCCATAAGAAAACAGAAAGAGTTGGTTACTGAGAAATTTGATGACACAATAAAAAAATATAAATACTTTAGATAATGACGAAGATGAACAGTATCTACAGTCTTCTATAAAAATTAAAAAAATCTCATGCGGTTCCTCTTATAATTCCTAAAAATATAGGAAAAGATTTAGCTCCAACAGCATCACAATATGGAATAAGTTCGACTGCACTGAGTGCAGCTCTTGCTAATCTTATAAATAACAGTTCTGGAACAACAGATGATTTTTCTATTTCTAAACGAAGTATTTTGAGGCAGAAAAAATCAAGTATAAGTACAACTGCCTGTAAAATTAAAGACAACTTTATTATATTGGGTAAGGGTAAAAGTCTTACCATGCATTTTGACTCCAAAATTATGGTAGAATTGAGAGAATTTGGCAAAGAAAAAGTTGAAAGATTAGCTGCGCTAATCAGTTCACCAGATCTTTCAGAATCCCAACTTTTGGATATTTTAATTGTGAAAGATGGCACTGCTAAGTCTCTTGGGAAAGCAATCAAAAAAACTTTACAAGACTGGGAGCTATTTGACTATGTTGATTGTCTGTCCTTTGACACCACAGTCACAAATACTGGTTGGCTAAAAGGAGTCTGTACTCTTATTGAGCAGTGGAGAGGAAAAGCTTTGATTTGGATGGCTTGTCGTCATCATGTCTACGAATTACATATAAAGGTAAATATTGAAAAGAAGTCATAAAATATTTTTATATTTATTTATTTATTTAATATTTCTCGATGAATTTAATAACGATTAACCTTATTACTAAAATTTAGTTAAGTGATTTGAAATGAATATATTTTAGTGCTTTTCAAGTGTTCTTACTGGAGGTAAAACAAGTGGACCAAATACTGAGTTATTTGAAAGGCCAAAGGGTAATTGGAAATCGATTCTTAAAAAGAAGATAAATTATGATAACCTAAAGAGATTTGACTCAGAAAAAAAAAACAAACCTTTTTTGGAAAAGCAGGTTGGTTTGATTGTCCTAATTAGATTAATCTGTTTGATTATAAGTTTTAATAATAGACTTTCTTTATTTTTTATTTTAGGCTTCTGAATCATTAACATTCCTTCAAAATTGCCTCAATAATGATATATTTCCAAGAAATGACTACAAGTATTTTATACAGTTAGCAGTTCTTTGGTTAGGTGGCAAAGTAAAAGATTTTCACTTTAGATTTCCAATGACTTCACATCATGTCAGGTTTATGGCTCATGGCGTTTATTATTTAACATACGACATTCTACAGCCACAATTCAGTAACTTATGTCCTGATATAATATCATTACAAGAGGGAACGCTGATTCATGAAATTGGTTCATTTACAGCACTATTTTATGTTCCATGGCATAGCAACTTCTTTAGATCTAAAAGCCATTAATAAAATAATACAATATTCTGAATTATGTCTTAAACCAGCAGAGGCCGTACTAAAGTCACTTAAAAAACACAATTGGTATTTAAATGAAAGATTTGTGGTTATGTGTCTTGCTGATAAATGCTTACCTGTAGATTAGCTACATAAATTGGCTCTTAAATTAGCTCAAACAGCAAAGCTTACCAGTTATAAAATAGGAAAACTAAGTTCAGAAATTTTTACTGACAATGAAAAAAAAATAACAAAAAGAATTGAAGATTTTATTGGTCCTGAAAGCTGGCTTTTCTTTGATTTATTTAAAATGACATTACATGAGACAGAATGGCTGAAAATCAGTTCATCAAACTGGGAAACATGTTCAGGTTATATAAGATTTAAAAATTATATCACTGGTCTTCTTGTTGTAAATGACAGTGCAGAACGTACAATTAAACTTGGTCAAGACTTTATTGAAACTTTCCGAAACGAAGAAGATAACCAAGCTAATTTACTTTGTCTAAAATTTCAGACAACAGAAAAAAATCTTGGTTGAAAGCTTTAAAATAATTTTTCTCTAAAAAATAAATACAAATGTAAAAAAAAATTTACTCCCCCCCCACCTCCCAAATATACACAGCATGTCTTTAAATGGGTAGGGCTGATCATTTCATTTCATTTTGTGCAATAAAACAACATATAATATTAAATAAGATTTATCAGGCTACAAAAATAACCTCAAAGATACCTTTGAAATATTTGTAAGTGTTCCAGCCCCCCTCATTATTTACAAAAAGTAGAAATTTTCAAAATTTCGGACTGCTGGGACCGACCATAGGAGTACCCATAAAAAAAAAAATCATATATTTTTAATACAGATATCATAAGGAACCAGAAAAACTATTATGGTTGTTTTTTTATTGACTTAGAATCATCAAAATTTATATATATATATATATATATATATATATATATATATATATATATATATATATATATATATATATATATATATATATATATATATATATATATATATATAAATTTTGATGATTCCCTCAAGACTCTTGGAAATTGTTATATTCCTTTGAGACCCCTAAGGAACATAACAAGTTCCTAATATTATAAAAAATATATATAATTTGTCTATCATGTTGGGTCTCAAATGAAGCAAAATTATTTGAAAATTTCAATGTTAGATTTAACACCAAAAATTGGTAAAAATGCACACCAAAATGTGCACTTTTACCAATTTTTGCACACCAAAATGTGCACTTTTACAATTCTTCAACATAAGTTGTGCAAAGACTGGTTGCAGATAAAACTTTTGCCCCTATACTTTAGTAAAAAATCTATAACAACTATGTCACAAAAACAATACACAATAAATGATCAACCTGCAAATATAATATAGAACTATTTTTAGAGCTGTTTCATTCATTAGTTTATGTGTCGAAGATGTTCTGGACTGACGCTATTCCTTTCAAAAAGTTATTTATATTTTGTATTCAGCAGTTTTTGTTTAACTGCAAATATTTAGCAAGTCAGATAAATCTTATCAATATTAACATAAATAAAAACTAAAATTATTATTAAAAAAATTATCAGACAAATTAAATTGCTTAGAGATTATTATTAAATAAAAATAATTTATTATACTTTGTACTAAGTTTGTTAAATATTGCAACAAAAAAGTAAAAAATGCAATAAAAAAGAATACTGTTATGCTAAGATTTTCCGTATTTTTTAAGTATAAATATGCAAATATATACGCATTTAAACAGTTTATATATGCAAATATATGCACTTATACAGTTAAAAAATGCATACTTGCATTATCACAAGCAGATCTTTAATCACTTATTTTTTTATATTACTTGCATAGAATTTTACTGCGAAAAAATATTTGCATATTTTAGGTAATAAAAGAATATATATATATATATATATATATATATATATATATATATATATATATATATATATATATATATATACATATATATATATACATATATATATATATATATATATATATATATATATATATTATATATATATATATATATATATATATACATACATACATATGCATATATGTATATACATATATATATATATATATATATATATATATATATATATATATATATATATATATATATATATATATATATATATATATATATATATATACGACATTTACCAACTGTTTAACCTATATCAAAAGGGTCGACATTTGTTAACTAACTAGCCTAAAACGGTCCAATTTGCCGACTAAGGGTCCAGTTTGCCGACTAAAAATCATTGATGGGGGGGGGGTGACACCCCACAACCCCCTATCGCGGGGAGGGGGGTGACACCCCCCACAACCCCCTATCGCGCTGGCCTCGTATATATATATATATATATATATATATATATATATATATATATATATATATATATATATATATATATATATATATATATATATATATATATAAATATATATATATATATATATATATATATATATATACATATATATATATATATATATATATATATATATATATACATACATATATATACATATATATATGTATATATATATATATGTATATATATATATATATATATATATATATATATATATATATATATATATATATATATATATATATATATATATATATATATATATATATATATATATTAGTAAATATAACAGTAAAAACAAATTTTTACATTGAAAAAAAGTTGAAGCAGTGACCAGAAAAATGTCATAAATATAGAACATATTTATCTGAAGTTTAAAAAAAAATTATTAAAATCCTTTTGAAAAAATTTTTTTATCCTTTTTTTATTTATATTTTTGTGAATTTTTTGTAATAATATACTGATCTACATTAAAAATAAGGCTACAAGATTGGGTTTTTAGAAATCAAATAACAAATGTACGGTTGCCATATAAAATATATTCTGTAGTTAAGAACCGTAGCCATTTTAAAAGTTTAAAGTTTTTGAAAAACTGTTATTTGTATTTTCTCACCCATGCGTACCTAAACATAGCGCTTGTAAACAACCATGAGTTGGTCAAGATTATCGTAGGTCTAACTATCTGATACGTATAAAATTAACCACAAAAATTATATTTATTAGACCTAGTGCAAAAAAGTGCGTTTGTTGGAACTTTATGTGTTTCTGAAACAATTGAAACTAAATTTTCTAGAATGTTTTTAAAATCCGGTAGGGGAGAGTGTGTATGAAAGAGCCAGTTATAAAAATTTATGAAAAAAAGTCAACTTTGATTAATTTAAAAAATATATATTTTCTTTAATTAAACAGTTACGTTATTGGGTAATATTATAAAATTAAAATAAATTGGATAACAATGTTAATAATCGATCATTTACCTATTTTAAAAAAAGAGAGAAATCAGTTCTTTCATAACATCTTGTCAATGAAAGACCCACTCTGTGCTCTGTGAATAAGCCGTAACGTTTTTTCTAAAACTAACAAGTCTTTTAAGAATAATAATCTGTTCTAAAAATCAGACTGTAATTTCAATTATATAATTCTATGATAAACAATAATAAAACAAATGATAAAACAGCTTCAATAATAGCCTTTTCTATTGCTGAAGTTGTGGCCCTTTGTTGCTTTTTAGTAGTTGATACTTGTAAAGACATGTTTTTCTTTTATAGATAAAAATATTAAATGAGAATGAGAAAAACTATTTATAAAAACATAATATACACTAGTCAAAAAAACAAATTGTTTTGACTTCATCTTGACGATCAATCTATGAATAATAGTAATTATAAGGCATTTCACATATATTAACTATGCTAGTGATACATGAGTGAATACAATAATACAAAATAAGTTTTGACAAAATATTATGAAGTTTAAAACAAAAATAAACTTTAATTATTAAAAAAATTTAAACTTTATTTAATATTTGAGTATATTTTTAAAATTTAAATGCACCTACGTTCAGGGCCGCCGAGAGCTGTCACGCCGCCTGGGACAGCAATCCTGATTGGCGCCTTTATTTTTTCCTTTATTATATATGAAGGACCTCTTTTTTTTTTTTTTTTTAGACACCTAAATTTCATTTGGCGCCCCTTAGATATCTGCCACCCGGGACAAACTGTCCCGGTGGCCCCTCCCTCTCAGCGGCCCTGCCTACGTTTTATGACTTCACGAAAAGTCATTCAAACAATTGGTTTCAATAAATATGATCAACGAAGCTTTACCAAAAACGATAAGGTTGTTAAAGCGCAAAACAATTATTTTGTTTTAAAAAAAGCTAAATAAAAAAGGCTAGCTTATTCATTAAGGTATATCATACTTCAGTCAAAATTTAAATTTTCAAAACTTTGACTAGCGCGCTTGGATTCCTATGCTTTTGGATATGGGGAATTCAATTTTAATAAAACTTTTGTAAAATATTAATGTTCAGCTACCTGGAAACGGTTTTTAAAATTATGGTTTTATGAAAAATTATTATTTTTAAATTAGGGTTTAATCTTTAAAATGTTTCAGACAAATATTAAAATATTTACAAAGTAAAATTTCACAAGGTAAAAATTAACCACAAGCAATATAACATATCGAATTATCATCGACCTCCAATGATTACTCTGCCAGGCATGTAAAAAAATGATTAAAATTTCTGGCCGCCCCCCTGTCCATATTTGAAAATTTTATTATAATTATTAAGATATTTTACGATTACTGTTTATGTAAACATAATTAAAAAAGCATTTTCTTTAAACATGTTATGCATTCAAAGGTTTTCTAAAGTTTAGCAAAGAGACTGGAACTGTTTTACCCCCTCCCCCACCTAAAAAAACACACAAACCTTCATTCAAATAGTGGGAATGCCGTAATCGCAAAAAAAATTTTAAAAAATTAATAAAAACAACTTTTAAATTTTAACAAGCTTGAAAATATAGCAACAAAGTAACAAATGCAGTATTAATAACCAAATAATATCAAATTAATAATAAAAATTGTTCTTAACTAAATATATAATCATTTTGTGTGAAAACTAGAAAGAACAAATTTTAAAATAGTTTTTTTAGCATTGTTATTTAAACAAAGTATTTTTTGATTTCATCACTGGCGTTTTTCTCGATTTCGCAACTGAATTCGCACAAAAAGATCTCTTTTGTACTAACTCAATAGGGAAACCACTGACTAACTCAGCTGCCTCTGTAAATAATTTGACTGCTCTCTTAAAACTTTGGGTATGCAACAAATTTAAAGGAAGCACCAGGGGAGAAACTTTCTATGCATTGAGTTTGGTTAATGACATTTGCTTTGAAAACTGGTTCAGTAATGATTTCTTTTTTCCAATCAATAAGTTCTTTAATTTCAGAAGCATAAAGGTTTATTGTTTTTGAATTTTTAAAAGGTCTCACATTTGTTGAGCTATGTTTACATCCGGCACTGACTGCCAATATTATGTCGACTGCAAATGACCTTTGTTCTGAGTTATCAGAACAGAGAAGTGCAACAACTATATTCTTAGGATGAGCCCACCAGGATTCACTTTTTAAATAAGGTTTCGAGGATTCTTTAACCCTATCATCTTGCTTTTGCCAAAGTCAAAATAGCTTTAAAAGATGACCAGAACCGTATTTAATGCCATGATTTAACTTAATTTCAAAAATCATTGATAAACTTGTAACACCCATGTTGGAAGGATCTTCAAGATCTCTGCATTCTCAGGTTTAAGATCATATTTGCTTATATATAGAAGCAAGCATCTCATGCCACAAGTAAGTCATTGACTGTGAGACAATCTACCTCATTTAAGAGCTGGTATTTCAGGATCAAGGTTTCCTTTTAATATTGCTTTTAAATACTTCCATGCAACTAAAATGTCTGTGCTCATTTGCTTAACACAATCTTCACAGATATTTTTACAATATAAATATAGATATAAATACAATCTTCACAGATAAATTTAGTAATTCTTTCAAGATTATTAATTTTAGAAAACAGTTTACCAACTGCTCCACACAATCCTTTTCCTGAAGAAGTTGGCCCGACAAGTTTTTCCACAATATGACAGAATGGATGCTCATTAAAGTGAAGCCAGCAAAATGATCTAAAAAATTTTTGAATGGATAAGTTCCTCCACAAAATGAAGCATTCCTTCTTTACACCCAGACATTTTATTTGCAGTATCACTACTAACTTTTTATTAACCTGTTGAATAATCCAATAGCACACTGTTTGGCTGGTTTACATATTTCAGATTTAGGCTCTGGTGTATATAGTAAGATAGCGACCTCTAGGCTCCTTTTTCACAGTTATATTGTATTCTTGAATAATTTTTTTTTCTGAAGGTGCCTTTAGTCTTATCGTGCAGAAGGATTAAGGTTTTCTTTTTTTCTACCATCAACAAAAATTCCAGTGATTATATTTCTTTCACATTCTATATTTTCTTCTACTTTAGAACACTTTATAGCACGCTCTTTGGCATGAAAAACTTTCATGCTATCACAAATGAGATTATTTTTATCTTCAACAAGTTTTCCTGACTTCATAATACCTTTTAGAAGACCGTTGATAATAGCAGCAGTAGCAGTCGATGACACACTAAATCTGACACAGGCAATGGTAGCATTACTAATATCAAGGTAATTTCGTTTAAGATAATTTTTTTATTTTTCTAATGTTGAGTCTTCTTTGCTATTACTGACTTTATCGTCATCACTGACCATATCAACATTAGAATTATTATTCATTTCTACTGCAACATCCGAATTTTTAGTGCCAAATCTAATAGTAGATGTATAAAATGTTCTCGAAAAATATTTTCGATTGAGGCTTGCTTGATTGATTGACTTATGAAAGTTTTTGAACCTAAGCTTGGCAGTTTCTTTAACATCCAGGCGAAACTCTTGCATAGATGAAACACTACCTTTTTTTTCTCGCTGGGTTTCAATCCAAACAAGATCTTTTTGTGGAGTTCTTAAATTTAAGTCACATTTGCAAAGACAATGAACACAATTTTCACAAGATTCATTGCAAAGGGCATTATTCTCACCGCATTAAACAATTTTGCATTTGCAATGTCTAAAAGTTTATCAAGTTTAGATTCCTAGTGTTCTTCAATACCCTTTTGGACTTTGTGTCGAGCTATCTTAAAGAATGCAGACCAACCTCTAATGAGTCTTAGTTCTATAGCTTTAATACCACAAACTATATGCTCTTTAAACTCTGTGTTAGAAATAAACCATCGTTCTGTAATTTCATGGGCAACATTTGAAAAAATTTCTTGCATTGATAAATTACGTGGATTTTTTTTATAAACTACACCTTTTCAAGATGTAAATGAGAACATGAAAGTTGTAATTAAGAAGTCGTAATATGTAATTAAGAAACACAACATGTAATTGAGAAAACATTATATGTAATTGAGAAACACAACATGTAAATAAAAAGTCGTAACATGTAATTAAGAAACACAACATGTAATTGAGAAAACGTAAGATATAATTGAGAAATCACAATATGTAATTGAGAAATCGTAACTTGTAATTGAGAACACATAAATTAAAATAGCAAATTCACAGCCTAAGTTTGTAGGTTGTTACAAAAGGTCTTTTTGGACATGAATTTAAGTTATAATCTTAAATTTTGCTTTTGTATGCACATGTAATAATAATGGAGTTGAAAGATCGTTGTGTTATATGCCAATACACTATGACCCGAAAGTCTGTGGTTAAGCTAAATCCGTGTCAACATTTATGTCACCAAATTTGTTTACGTCCAGTTCTGGAACAACCAGATTCAAGTTGTCCGATTTGTCGGCATGAAATACACATAACTGAACAAGTTGAAAGGAAACGTTACGTTTTATCTTCTCCAAATGACAGGAGAAGAGTTGTTGAATGTGCGGAGCGATTTGAAGATTGGGTGAATCTTGCGCAAACGCTAGGTATCAAATATAAGACAGCATACAATTGGGTTCGCGCGTGGTCATCCTTCCCCGGACAAATCCCGCCATGGCCCTCGGATTACATACCGCATATTTATTGATTTTAGTAAAACAAATTGTAAACTCACTGCTAAGGCCAACGCAACAGTAAACTCTCAGGTAGCATCCCTCCGCGGCGAGCTCACAAAACAAGTAGACGCACTCACCACAAGAGTCATAGCCGCTGAACGCCAGATAGGCAACTAGAAGATCGAACTAGCAAATATGAACTTCATCACAAACACCCAGGACTTAACAATTGCAAACTTGAAAGCCATCATTACACAACACGGAACCAAAACACAAGCAGATACAACACTAACAGCCACCATGTGGAACCAGGTTGTTAGCAAGAAATCTAAAACTCGCAAAAAAGACCAAAAACTAATCAACATGATAGGTACCATTGCCAAAAAATCAAAAGAACCCGAAACCCGATCAAAGAATATCGTCATCCATGGAACGACCAAAAGCAGCATGAACAAACTAAAACTAACAAAGTACTTGACCTTATCGGTGCTGACAAGACAAGTGCTTTATTTTTTTCCGCCTTACACCTCACAACTCTGCGGGTAACCCAATCATAACGGGACCGCTAGTCATCACACTTCCTAACAAAAGCGGTCGCAATCATGTACTGAAATTGACCAGCTTGTTCTTTCAAGTCCCAGCGAATCGAGCCAACTATACCACACTCTTCGTCAACCCTGACTTAACGGCAGTCGAAAAGAACCTAGCATAGCAAAAAAAACGCACTGAATGCAAAAAACAAAACACATCTCTACCTGCAAAATCAATAACCTTGTTCGTAATACAAGGCAACAAGATCAAAAAAATTACCAGATACCTAACCAACCAACATCTCCAATTGACAACACCAATAAACAATCTAGCACTCAACTGCAAACCATCTTTCAATACCCAGTATACTCATGTACCCAACTCAACAAATAAAAAATGGCTGACGAACTCAACAACCACACACACAACAAAACAACCACAACAGACAATGTACGGCGACTTCAATGAGCCAAAAATCTCTTCCGATAAGCCAAAAACCAAAATTACAACAACCAACACAACCAATAGCGAAGCCAGAACAACTGGGCCAATAACTCTTGCTCACTTAATGGCCAAAAAAAATGGTTAAACTAAGAGCCAAAATTACCAATAGAGACTTTACTTCAACCACACATAATTTTGATAGCCGAAACTTGGTTCACTGACAACTCTGACACAAAAATAGCTGGGTGCAGCTGTTTAAAAAAAAACAGATTCGGAAGAAGAGGAGGAATGGTCATCTACACAAAGGAAAGCCTCGATTGTTCTTTCATCAAAATTGACCAACTCAACCGCACCACTATTGAGTAAGTCTGGATCAAATTAAAATTCCACAACGAATTAATTCTAATAGGCTGTTTCTACCGCCCTAACAACCTGAACGACTTAACGCTCAATGAAATAATAAGCTCCATAAGCACTGCCTCTAACAAATGCAATTCAATTGACTGCTCAACCTTATTTGCGTCTTAACTTCAGCAACACTTTGTATTCAAATGTCGACATAGGAGTTAGCATCGCGACTGTTGCATATGTACAAAACAATTAGCCAACAAATAGCAAATTTCAAGACTCAAAGAAAATCACTTGATCCAGCCTATAACTTTTCCAACATATCGCAGTACTTTGAAGAACCTCCTAAAAACTCTTGACTTGATCCTAACCAACAAACTAGACCAATTAATTGACTTAAAAGAAGCTATTCCTTTCGGCCACACAGTCAAAGGTCATGTAGACTGTCGTATTGAGGGAAGTATAGCTCTAACCGAACTAAAAACTAAAGAACCCAAATTAACTAATTCCTCTAACCTCTACAAGAAACGTCTGATTTGGAGCAAAGCCGACTACAAATCAATCTCTACCCATATCGAAACATTAGACTGGCATTCGGCTTTCGACGGCTTGAAAATTTTCAAAAAATATCAAATACTTATCGGCAAATACAATGAAACAACTTCATTATACGTCCTGTCAATGACCACCCCTTACCCTAAAAAGCACAAATAATGGGTGACCAAAGATGTTGCAAATGCTGTCAAATTCAAAAGCAAACTCTGGGGAAAATTTTAAAAATAAAAAAGCAAGCAAACCAGTTAAAAAACTAGTTAAATCAGCCGTTCTTGCTTATGAAATGGAACTGGTAAATAATAGCTGACATTACCCAAAAATTATCCACTTGTACGTCAAAAGCAAACAAGAAACACACGACCGCATCCGTTAACTTGAAACAACTAATAATCAAACTCGCTAGGGTCTTTACCAATATTCTACCCTCGTTCCACTAGCATAAACCAACCGAAGCCACTTGCATCATACGAATCCGTCAAAGAAAAACTTTTGGACTTAAACAAAACCAAATAAATGGGCTTCAACTACGCGTCCTGAAATACTGTGCATCAGGCTTTGTTATTCCACTAAGCATTATATTCTCTAAATTGCTTAAAGGGGGCGAAGTACCGTGGATCAAGAGCTGGCTAACCAACCGCCTACAACGCGAAACCATTAGTAACAATAAATCCGATTGGAAAACAGTCTCTAGCGGTGTGCCACAAGGATCTGTTCTTGGATTATTCCTGTTTCTTATCTATGTTAACAATTTGCCAGACAAAATGCAACACCACTATGCACCACTTTGCCAGACAAAATGCAACACACCAAATGACTGTAAAATAATCAGAATTATAAAATCAAACCATGACATCACAGACCTCCAAGCCGAAATCAACGAAGCAGTGAAGTGGTCGCACACATGGCTCATGTCATTTAATGTCGACAAGTGCAAAGTCATGCACACTTGGTGCAGCAATAAAGAAAAACCGACTGCAATTAATACAATGAATAACTTGGATTGTCAACTGCACCAGCTACCATGCACGTCATCTGAACAAGACCTAGGCGTTTCATTGACAAGCGATTTAAAAGTTAAAAAACAAGTCTGCGCGGCCGCATCAGCTGGCAATCGAATTTTTGACCATGAATAAATCAAACAAAAAAACATTCACTTGACTTGAATCCTATTGAAAATTTACGGGGAATATTGGTACAAACTAGGGGAAGTGGGGGCATAACCGCCCCCGTAACGTTTGGATTAATGTTATACAAAAATAAAAAGGAAATGTGTTTTTTTAGAAGTTTATTTCAATAACCACATCATTAAGCTTTAAATTGATGCATTTAAGTAAAAAATTGAACGGGTTTTGAAAATGTTATTACGCAAAAATACACTTAGTGAAAAAAAACGGTTTTGCCCCTAATATGAGGCACAACCGCACCCTCACAAAAATTGATGGGGCTACACCTTTCATGGTACATTTTTTTTACAAATTTCACAGCTCAGATTATTTGATGACATTGTTGCATGTTTGCATACTGTGCAGGCATTTTTTGTATTTACATTTTGAGTTTTGCCCCAGAAGAGAGTTCTGCCCAAGAAGAGAGTTTTTTGGAAAAATTGAGTTTCATAGCTTAATTTTTAGATTATGGTATTATCAAAAATGGCTTTCACTTCATGAAATAATGCTGATAACATATATCTTTAACACTAAAATCAAATATTGCTTAATTCTCAAAAAAAAAAGTCAGGAAAAATATGATGTAAATATAATATTTTTATGAAAATGAACATTATTATTCAAAACTTCTCAGAAACTTAACAGTCACTCTTTTTGACATATGCAAAATGAAGGAAAATGCTTTACTAACGTGTGGTATGTTTTTTTCCATATTAGAAAAATTTTTTTGAAGAGAAATGGTAAAAAACGGTTGTGCCTCCATATGCGGTTATGCCCCCACTTCCCCTATATATAAAAATTCTCGACAATATAATACGATACAAGAATATAAAACTTCTATCTGACAAGCATAAAAAGGTATTTCAAAGATTTTTTTGGAAAATCTTTAAAAAAGTATGAAAAAACGAATCTTTAAAATAATTAGTGTAAAAGGTGGTACTACACATTTTTCAAAAACTAAAGTATTTAAAAGTATTTTATTAAGATTTACTTTTGATGAAACTATAAAAATTTCGCATGTTTTTTCTAATTTTAAATTTATTTCATAAAAAACTAATTTTTAGTTTTTTATGAAATAAATTAATAATTATTATATTTTAATATATTATATACATATTTATTCTTAATAATTCCTGTTACAAACACACACAAATGCAAATACTTCAAGAACTCATTTATATGTACATAGTGTAAGTCAAACTCTAGAAATTTCGCTGAGTAGTATATCAGGCTTGGTCGGGAAGCGGGAGCGATCGCTCTCGAATACTGACCACGGAAATTATATTTAGTTGCGTAAAACTGCCCAGGTTTTTTAGTCGTTTTGAGAACATTTAAATTTATGTACGAAACAAAAAATTTTTGTTTTACGGACATACATGGAAACATAAAAAACTTGAATGTTCTCAAAACATCTTTGTGCGAAAGAATAAAAAGAACTAACTCTATTGGTTCAAAAAATACGCTGATTAAGTGAAATAAAGTTCTAGAGTATTCTGTTAAAATGTTTTAGAAATTGTATTATTCACGATTTGTTACGTTTTGAGATTTTTAGCATCGTTTTAAGAATTTATATTATTTGTTTACGAAAATAAATGTTTTAAATATATATTAGTTAAATTGTTAAAATTTTCAAAGTTTATTATAAATCATAGATTTTATTAGTATATTCTTATTTTTTATTTTAAAAGAGATTGTATTCTTTAAGTAAATGTAATTTTGTGTATTTATTTTTTATCGTAATGTATCTTTTAAAGCAATTTTTATGATTTAAACAAAGACTTACAAAAATAATTGTGTTTTTAATGAAGTGTTAATCGTTAAAGTTAATAAAACTAATTATGTAACAAACATATAAGAAGTTTCTGGTTACTAAACACAAACAACGCATACAAAGTAACTCGCGGATGAACAAGCATCGCGCCTGAGGTCACGACAGAACACAAATTTATATAGCAAATAATTAGATATAAAGAAAAATTTCTAGATATTAATTTACTAACTCTAATTATTTTTGCTTAAGTTGCCATTCTTAAAACTCGTTATACTTTTTTCTGCTTTAAACACTAATTAAAATTTAAAAGCCCACTCACTAAACATCATCAGCGATATTGTGAAGCAGTTTCGCTTCCTGGTCATTAAGTATTTTAAACCTTTTTAGTTGATTTCTATCTTGATAATTTAATTCTTATAGTAATTCAATGATTTAATTATTTCATTTGTTTATCTTACTAAGAAGAATCGCTTTAAATATGTTAAACTTTTCAAACTACGCGAAACATAAAATAGGTATTGAAAAAATTAACTTTTTTATTTATAAAATAAATTAAGCTTAAGTAAAACTAAAACTTGCAAACTTAGTTAAATAAAGAATATTTGTTTTCCTTTTAAACAATCTTTTAAGTTGACGGTTGTATGTTTCTATAAAAAGTTGATGTTTCTATAAAAAACATTGCTTAATTTTATAAAAAAAATTATAAAAGAGCGATGTTTCGAAAATATTTGTTTTAAATGTAATTTATTTAGCTTTAAATTTTTTCGCGTTTAAAGATATTTTATTTGCCTACTTTTTTTTTTTTTGTAATTGTCTCTCGTCGGTCCAATTAATCTTCGTCGCTTTTTTTTTTTTTGCTTTTTAAAATGTTCTCAAAACGACTAAAAAATCTGGCCAGCTTTTCGCAACTAAATATTATTTACGTGGTCAGCAATCGAGAGCGATTGCTCCCGCTTCCCGACCAAGCCTGGTATATATATATATATATATATATATATATATATATATATATATATATATATATATATATATATATATATATATACATATATATACATATATATATATATATATATATATATACATATATATATATATATATATATATATATATATATATATATATATATATATATATATATATATATATATATATACATATATATATATATATATATATATATATACATATATATATATATATATATATATATATATATATACATATATATATATATATATATATATACATATATATATATATATATATATATATATATATATATATATATATATATATATATATATATATATATATATATATATTTATATATATCAAGAAAAATATATAAATCGAGAAAAAACTCCGTCGGAGTCGAGAAAAAATCGGAGTTTCGATAATATTTTGTTATAAATAAAAAAATTAAACTACCTATTTGATAATTAACCATTGTTCTTGTATTTTTTTATTTTTTTTTAATTTTAAATATTTCGATTTACAATTCATAATAAAATTTTTAAAAATTTATATTTCTATAAAATTTATATTAATATTAAATATTTTTTTGTCACAACTTTTTAACGACTAAGTTTTATCTAATAATTGGCTTTCTAACCAGCATCGGTTAGGAAGAAGGCGTGAACTTTAAGTTAAATGTCTTTCCGCGTTGCTATGTAATAAAGACTTCTTGGGGTACCTATAGTCAAAATTAAAAAAAAAATTAAAAAAACGTATTTATTCTGAAGATTTTTTTAAATAATATTTTAAAAAGATCAAAAATCTATCATTTCATCAGAAAGCGAACTACAAAACTTTAACAAATCTGGAAGACGAGGAGAAAACTCTTTCTGCTTCCGAGAAAGTTGCTTAAATTATGTGGATGGCTAGTTCAAATTTCAAAACTGCTTCTGATTTCATACCAGTTACTTTATATTCTTTCAACTGATCGGTGAAGGTCTTGACTTTTTTTGGCTTTTTAGTTGCTGATTGATTTCGATTTAGAACTTCTTGAATTTCGGAAAAAAAAGATGTCGATTGTGATGGTTCTTCTTGTTTGATTTTGATTGGAGACTATTTTCTTTTGTTACAAATAGTCGATCAAATAATTTTGCAGCATAAACTTGAATATCTTTTTTGGAAGCGTAAAAAAATGTGTGGATTCTATTTTTAAAAAAATCGGGATTGTGCAAATAACGGCTCAATGATACCAAAATAACGTTTTTATGATCTTCTTATCTGGAGATTAACGCCTCTTCAAAATTAGAACTGATGTCAGTTTCTACAAACTTCAATTTCCTTACTAAAGTTTTCATAATAATGTCACACTCCAAAATTGTTGTATTTGGTTTTTCCAAGCGAACTGCAGCGTCGGCAATGACTTCCAATAAGTCAGACAGCAATTTTAAGAAATCCAAGTCAATTAATTTCATCTAACATGTTTAAGCAGTTTAGCTCTTCGAGTATTTTTTTTACAGCTTCTAAGCAATCCAAAAATCTTTTAATCATCTGAAAAACACTGTTCCATCTAGTTCGGTTGTTGAGTTTGTCATGCGAAGATCCGTACATTTCAAAAACTTGATTAGTATTCGAAGTTTCTGTAGACTTTTTTCAATATTTTCTTCATACTCAATCTCATTCTCCGAATATTCAATAAGAAATTCTCCTTCAGTCTGTCCATCAGTTTCTGTTTCTGTTTCAATATCCGAATCTGTTTCTTTGTTCACAATTTCGCGACAATTTTTTTTAGCGTATATAAAATCACAAACACTCAAATGAATTGAATGATTCTGGCAGATCTGATGTGGAAACTTAAATATGGTACCCAATTTCACCATCCAAGCCAAGCAAACATTCAGTTATATGCTTGGACCATTTTGAAAAAAAGTATTTAAAATATGGAAAACGAGTTACCTTATAATATGAGCTAAGCCCTGTTCCGGCCATTTATTCTGATGAAATTTCTATTCCATCTTCTATAATACCTAAAATTCCTACTTTTCGTAAACCTCAAACTGACCGACATTCTACCATCCCAGATGAAATTCATGCATTTCAAGAAATAAATAAAACAAAAAACACTGATATGCTTCATGAATCTAACTCTCCAAATGGATTTAGTTTTCAAAGATATAAAAGTTTTGTTTTATATTATCGTTTATTTTTTGTAGACACAACTCCATTTATTGAATCAATACGCATCGAAAACAATTTGCATGTAAAGTTACATTACAAAAGTTCTCCACTTCCACTCCTTAAATGGTTTAGAACAATTAACAATTTAAAGCTTACAAGTTTATCGATTTTAAATAATTTGGTGTCTTAAATGCACAACCTTGTTGAAGAAAATGATTGTGATAACCATCCAACTAATCTGTCAGCTTATTCAAAATTACTCAGCGCTTATGGTTCAGAGAAGCCAGAAGAAAATTTTTGTATCACTTTTAATGGTCATATAATTTATTTGATGTATGATAGTGTACATTTGCTCAAAAACTTAAGAAATAATTTGATTAGTACCAAAAAGTTTATTTTCCTATCATTTCAGTTCACTGATAACATTTTTAATATAAAAGTCTCTGCAGGTGATATATCTTTGAGATTGCTTCATAGAGTGCATAAAAAAGATGAAACTCTATCAGCAAACTTAAGAAAGGCATCAAAACTAGGAGAAAAGACATTATATCCAGGTAACAATAAACAAGACATCAATCTAGCATTAAATATATTCCATGAAACAACATCTGCAGCAATTCAAAGTTATTTTCCTAATGAATTTTCAGCATCAGAATTTTTAAAACTTGTTAATTTATGGTGGGTAAAATTTAATTCTAAAATGAAATACTCTAATCATAAGTTTGGAAATGCATCTGTTATGGGGGACGGTAAGCCACAATTTTTATGTGCATTTGCTCACTGGATTGATCAGTGGCAAAATTCGCAATACAGTTCCATC
This sequence comes from Hydra vulgaris, assembly GCF_022113875.1. Lineage (NCBI taxonomy): Eukaryota > Metazoa > Cnidaria > Hydrozoa > Anthoathecata > Hydridae > Hydra > Hydra vulgaris. Next base: position 28,978,745 of record NC_061160.1, on the reverse strand, counting down.
AAAAAATATTCTCTTACAGCTCAGACTTCTAAAGTCCTTATTGTAACACTGCAAAGTACTTCTAGTTTAATTGAAGATCTTCTATTTAAAGGATGTAATTATGTTCTAACCTCTTGTTTTCAAAGTGATCCATTGGAGCAACATTTTTCAAAGTCAAATGAGTGGTGGCAGATTTCTTGTCGGATTACGTGAAATAATAACTTCTGAAAAAATTTTGCAAATGAGATCATTATTAAAAGAAAATTTTGACTTTTGGAAAATGGATTTAAAAACTTTCAGGTCAGTTGTAAATATAAATTTGATTTCTGAACTTTTTATTAATGATATTCAGGAATGTGATTAAGATGATAACAGTAAAGAAGTTGCTATTTTTATTGCTGGATATATATGCAGAAAATTACTCAAAAAAGTTAAATGTGAATTATGTTCTTTATTGCTAAAAAGTGATCTCATTGATTTAAATACAGAATATATTGAAACACTACCCAGAGGAGGTCTCATAACTCCCTCAAAATTGCTTGCAAACCATGTTATTATTTGCTTTGCTATGCTTAATGCAGTAAAAAAAAGTTTACTTACAATAGAAGTTCTTGACATCAGAAAAGTTAGCGAATATATTTTATATGAATATAACTTGAACCACAGCTTTATTTGTGAGGATCATTTAAAGTGGGGCTTTCTCTTGTTAATCAGACAGTAATATTTTATTATAATAATTAATCAGACAGTAATTTTTTATAACAATGAACAAAAGATTTTAAGATTAATGGAAAGCGCAAAGATGCTATATTATCTTTTAAAAGAAGACAAAGGGGAAAAGAAAAACAAATGAAATATAGTTTATGTGTGTGCATGTATATATATATATATATATATATATATATATATATATATATATATATATATATATATATATATATATACATATATATATATATATTCATTTATACTTATTATATATATATATATATATATATATATATATATATATATATATATATATATATATATATACACTCATACATATGTTACACACATGTAACATATATATACTCATATATATGTTACATACTCATATATATGTTACACACGTGTGTGTATATATGTGTATATATATATATATATATATATATATATATATATATATATATATATATATATATACACACACACACATATTTTTTCTTTATATATATATATACACACACACATTTTTTCTTTTCTTATATATATTATTATTATATATATATATATATATATATATATATATATATATATATATATATATATATATTAGACTTATAGTGGACAAAATTATTTTGATCACACGATATGCTTGTATTAAATACTTGTATTAAATGAAAGTATTATGTTTAAAACTTACCTCATTATTTTACGACCCATCTTTATATTATAAATAATAATCTTGACTAAATGTTTTTTTTGTAAAGGTAAACTATTGAATAGTTAAAATATATAAACTAGTATCACGTTCGCATAATATTTTAAAAGTCACTGTTTACTATATCTTTGCTTAAAAATTAAATATTTCTTGCTTTTTATTATGCATTATATTTTAGTATACCGCAATTGATTTTTGTGGATTTAAAAAGATACTTAAAAGCACTTAAAAGATACTATTATACGCAAAAGAGTTTTTGAAATAGTACAATGGAAAAGTATAAATATGTTTTATATGGTTTTGAATAGAATAAACTTTTTTTGAGGTTTTTACCACCATCACCTGGCCAACTGTGCATTATTAATTGCTTTGCGATGTATATTAGTGTTGTTATTAAACAAAGAAACCACTTACATTTGAAACAATTTTTAAAATTAAAACTTAAAATTATAAAAACCGCGTAGAAATAAAATAAGAGTTCATTTACTTTACGAGTAAAAAATTGATATTTTCTAAAAACTTCGTCGAAGTTTCTCGATTTCTGTCGAACTACGAAACTCCGAAAACCCGAGAAAAATCCGACGAGACGGAGTTCCGAATGGATCCACTGACTGTAACTAACTTTAATTGTATTTCGATTAAAAATTTTATGTAATTTATTAGAGGGCGGGAAATACTTATCGATCAATTTTAAAAACACTTTAAATTTAATTTAAAAACTTTATTTTTTGGTGATGGTTACATTAGTTTTAACAAAAACAAAACTTATTAAAATCATCACATTTAACAATTATAGACAATACACACTCACATGAAAGTCGTTAAAAAAAAAGAAAAAATGTCCACATATATATAGTCACTTTACAATTTAATTTTTAAAAAGTATTTAAAAACAAAAAGCAAACTACATTTTACAAAATTATAATATTTACCTATGTTAATGGAACCATTTTTGCTATATGGGGGGTTGAACCAAATTTTTTTTTTTCAGGGTCAAATTTTAGTTTAAAAGTTTCAAAAGCAATTTTTTAAGGGCATCTTCAAATGTTCGTTTGGACAAGGACGTATTAATAGATGGACGTTTAACGTAAAGACGATTTCGGGGTTAGCGTAGCCATATTGGAAAATATTCTTGAGGGTGCAAGTTGAACTTTGAACTTCATATAAAAGTATAAAAAATTTTTTATACTTTTATATGACATTTTGCATAAAAACTTCCGTTTTTATGCAAAATGTCATATAAAAGTACTTTTATATGACATTTTGCATAAAAACGGAAGTTTTTATGCAAAATGTCATATAAAAGTATAAAAATTTTTTTATACTTTTAAGAAAAATTAAGAAAATTTTTATACTTAAGTATAAAAATTTTCTTAATTTGAGTTCAAAATAACTCATAGTTTATTAGTTAATTCTTGGTTTAAAAATATTAGGGAAAAATGTTAAACTTGTTGCAAGAGCTTTTGCTGTTGATAAACTTATTCTTGAAATTATATCTTCACAATTTATAACCATAAAGAAAGGTGATATTATACCTTTTTTATGGTTTTAAATTTTGTATTTAGTATTTTTAATGGTGCAAACTACAGGGGCGGATGTAGCATTTTTTGATGTATGAGATACCAAACTTCCAGACATGGAGCAAACTCCAAAAATTTATATGTTTATACTTATATCAAATAAGGATGCTTTACAAAAAATTGCAATGATTGGAGCCTGGGAACAAAAAAGCCCTAAACTTTTAGCTACACCTGTCCTAAACGTGAGAGCAACAAGTTGATAAAATAATTTTTATATTATTTTTAACTAAATTTATATTCATCGACAAATTTTAAAATGCACACAAAAATCTTTTAGCGTTCAAAAACTATGACAATAAAAAGTTTTTATCCCCCTCAATTTGAGGGGGTTGCAAATTTTATAAGGCCATAACTGTTGAACGCTAATAGATTATTGTGTGAGTTTTAAAATTTATCGATGAATATATACTGGGTTAAAAATAGTAGGAAAAATATTTTATCAACTTGTTGCTCTCACGTTTGGGGCAGGTGTAGCTAAAGGTTTAGGGCTTTTTTGTTCCCAGGCTCCAATCATTGCAATTTTTTGCACAGCATCCTTATTTGAAATAGGTATAAACATATAAATGTTTGGAGTTTGCTCCATGTCCGGAAGTTAGCTATCTCAACGACCAAAAAATGCTGGATCCGCCCCTGAACTATACCGTATGAAAACTTTAAATCAACAGTTCACTTTAGTACATACACTTTAGTACTTATTACAGTCAACTGTTTGATCTCATTATAAAAAATTAGTTATTAGTTTAAAACTAGTTTATTAAATTGTATGTAGTAAATGCCAAGTCATCGCAGATCTTTAGTGTCTGTAATAATGACAAAAGATACCCTGACGAAATTATAAAACATATCGACGTTGAAGAAAATTTAATAATATACTTTTACTGCTTTATTTTTATTAAAAGCATTTAGTAAGTAATATCTAGTATGTAATATAATGCCAAGTCATAGCAGATGTGTAGTTGATGTCTGTAATAATGACAAAAGACACCCTGACAAAATTATAAAGCATAGCAATGTTGTAGGAAATTTAGTAATGCACAAGTTATCAACATGTAAAGAAAGAAGAAATGCATGGATACATAATGGTAGCACTAGTATAAAAGATTTTGTTGTTCCTAAAAACTTTTTTGTTTGTTCGAATCACTTTCTTGAAGAAAAACCTACAAACGATAATCCTGATCAAATTTGTTTTTAAAAATCTCGACTAACACCATACCAGCACCAAAAAAGAGAAAAGTACCTTTTCCACAAAACTCAATTATTAATTCTAAAAAGGTTTTAGTTATGAAAGAATCTAATTCAAATTTGATGGATGGTTGTTGCAGTTCTAATGTTGATTGTCGTGATTCTGAGTTGAATTTTGCTGTTGCAGATGAAGGAGAAATAGCATCATCTAGTGAAATAGCATCATCTCCTGATTATGATGTTGATGTTGAATCATCCATCGAATTTGAATTAGTTTTTTTCATAACTAAAACTTTTTTAGAATTAATAATTGAGTTTCGTGGAAAGGGTACTTTTCTCTTTTATGGTGTTGTTTTGTGTTAGTAGAGATTTTTAAAAATAAAGTTATATCATGATTATCTTTTGTAGATTTTTCTTCAAGAAAGTGATTTGAACAAACAAAAATGTTTTTAAGGACAACAAAATCTTTTATACCAGTACTACCATGATGTATCCATGCATTTCTTCTTTCTTTACATGTTGGTAACTTGTGCATGTCCGGGTATTATTAGTCATTATTACAGACACCAACTATACATTTGCTATGACTTGGCATTATATTACATACTATATTTTACTTACTAAATGTTTTTATCTTAAAAAAAAGCAATAAAATTATATTAACTAGTTTTAACTAATTACTAATTTTTTATAATGAGATCAAACAATAATAATGCAATAAAATGTATGCACTAAAGTGAATTGTTGATTTAAATTTTTTATATGGCATAGTCTATACCATTTAAATTACTAAAATAGAAACATTACTTTTAAATATAAACTATATGTATAATTAAATAAAAAAATGTAAACTTATATTTTATTATAAAATTTAAAACCATTAAAAAAGGTATAATATCACTTTTTTTTTTTGGTTTTAAATTGTGAAATATAATTTCAAGAATAAGTTTCATAGTAGCAAAAGCTCTTGCAACAAGTTTAACATTTTTTCCTTATAACTATAAACCAGGAATTAACTAATAACACTGGTCAACAACAATTTTTCATCAGACTCGATTTTGGGTGGCCCAGATACAGGTTTTTGTGCAGATTTCAAATCTGTGCTCAGTTTTTTTGTAGCACGTCTAGTTTTTGAGATGACATGCCTTATGTTTTGAGATTAGTGGCAATTACTAAAGATATTATTCCTCATTTCAGGTTTGATTTAATCTTTATAAAATACTTTATCAAGATGCCAAGAAAATGCAAGAATTAGCCTGACACCTTTTGTTATGTATGCGGCTTATTTACAGTGTCTGGTCAGCGGCGTAAAATTACAGCGAACTTGTCAAAAATCTACAAATTGTACTTTGGATGTCCGTTAGGTGATCAAGATAAAACATGGGCTCCACATATTATTTGCACAAGCTGTTCTTGTGGATTGCGTGACTGGCTTCACAAACGGAAAGCTGCATTTTCATTTGCCATACCTATGGTATGGAGGGAGCCAAAAAGTCATGTAACTGATTGTTATTTTTGCATTGTTAATACAACTGGATTTTCATCGAAAAATAGGCACAAAATCGTTTATCCAGATTTGGATTCGGCTTTGAGACCAGTTCCACATGACCCCTCATTACCAGTTCCAATGCCTCCAATAGATGGATTAGATTCTGTCGAAGATGAGATGGAAGTGGACTCTTGTGATGAACATCAAGGTAATGCCGATCTTGACTATTCACCTGATGTCGAAAAAACGCCAAAAGTATTCCCTCAAGAAGAACTAAATGATTTGGTCCGAGACTTAACCTTATCAAAGGAAAAAGCAGAACTTTTGGGGTCACGACTTAAACAAAAAAATTTGCTTGCAACAAACGTTAAAGTGTGCCACTATCGAAAGCGTAATCTTCAATTAGCTACATTTTTTACTGTTGATGGCCCATTGTGCTATTGCAATGACATCAGTGGACTGTTTGAAAGTTTATCACAGCCGCATGAACCTTCTGAATGGCGTTTGTTCATCGATTCGTCAAAGCAAAGCTTGAAAGCTGTGTTGTTGCATAAGGGAAATTAAAAGCCTTGCATACCAATTGCTCATTCTGTTCATCTGAGTGAGACGCATGAAAACATGAAAATTCTCCTTGAGGCAATCAACTACAAAACTCATCAATGGAATATCTGTGGTGATCTAAAAGTCATTGGCATGCTGATGGGCATGCAAATGGGTTTCACAAAATTCTGCTGTTTCTTGTGTTTGTGGGACAGCCGCGCTGTAACAGAACATTACGTGAAACGAGATTGGGACCAAAGGAATGAGTATGGGCCAGGAAGAAGTAGTGTTGAAAATATTCCTTTGGTCGATCCACAAAAGATTTTTTTACCTCCTCTACATATCAAACTTGGCTTGATGAAGAACTTTGTAAAAGCAATGGGGAAATCCAATTCCCTCAAAAAGTGAGATTGGGCTGGATTTCAATACTTGGTGGAAAAGTTTCCAAAAATGAGTGCAGCAAAGTTGAAAGAAGGAATTTTTGTCGTACCTCAAATTAGAGAAATTTTACGAGATATTAATTTCAAAAATTCTCTCACAGACGAAAAAAAGGAAGCTTGGCAAGCCTTTATTTGGGTTGTGCTAACTTTCTTGGTAACCACAAGTCACCTGAATATGAAGTAGGCATTCAAGAGCTGCTCGATTCATATCAAAAAATGGGATTTCGCATGTCTTTGAAGTTGCACTTTTTGCATTCCCATCTGAAATTTTTTCCTGAAAATCTGGGTGCAGTGAGTGATGAACAAGGTGAACGATTTCATCAAGATATTCAACTGATGGAAAATCGCTATCAAGGGTTTTGGAATGAAAGCATGATGTGTGATTACTGCTGGATGCTTTATCGTGACAACCCAGACAAAGTCTTTAAAAGAAAGTCATATTCACGGCGATTTTGAGCAAATGTTGTGATAATTGTAGTGAATTTTGTTCCATATTCAATGCTGCCATTTGGCAAAATTGGCCTTCCATGGTAAAATATAAAAAAGAAAAAATGGTTCAGAAGTTATACTTTTTTTTTTAATTGATAAATACGACTCCATAATAATGAAAAACACTTATGCCATTACCATAATTAGATTGCACCTTTCCAGATGAACTTTTTAGCAAAACAAAGTATACAACAGGTGTTATAAGAATAATAAAGAACACAATGTTGAATTCGGAATGAGCAAATGAAATACTATATTGTATATACATATTAGATCAACGCAAGAAAAAAAAGTTAGCTACATATACTAATTTAATTTTATATATCAAGAATACTTCAAATACATCAAATACTTATTTTTTATGAAATGCATGGAAACAATGTTTTTTTTTTGTTAGACAAAGAGCTATTTTACATTTCGAACAATATACTCTACTAAATCCAGTCTTGCAGAATCTACGTCTGTTTTTTGAATCTCTGTATTCTGCCCAATAGTCTATATTATCGTAGCAAACATCAACACATGGGTTTGGTACCAAAGGTTTACAGCCGTGTTTACTTGGACCATCATCAACATCAAGCAATCTCTTTGATGGTCTACCACTTGATCTTAAAGGTAACTCTTTTCCAGTAGAAATAAGAGCATCAGCTACACTGCAAACAAATTTTAACAGTGAATATTGACTTTTCTTGGGTACTTTTTATTGGTCAGCATAACGACGATAAAGAAGCCATCCATTGACTTTACTAATATCTAAACAATGAAATATCACCTTTAAATACCACCTTCTTGTTTTTATCGGGGTGCGATAAAAGGATATAAGCATATCAGCCAAGTCAACACCTCCCATTGACTTGTTATAATCCTTTACTATTTCCGGGCAAGTAACATTAACATGTGTTTTATTTTTGCGATCCCATCTTTTAACATTAGAAAATGAATTTGGCAAGGAGAATGTGGAAACAAGTTGAACACATTTATTGTCAAACCATCTCACCAAAACTAACCCCGAATTCATATCTGTAAAATAGCAACTGCTACCACGCCCATTTTTCTTTAGCTCTTTCTCAGTTGAAAGTGGACATCCTTTAATTCTGTTTGATCAAATTGTTGCTGTGGTTAAAATTCCATCAGCTTGAAGAAACAAACATAGATCCAAGAAAGTTGTCAAAAACAGTTTATGATTCACATTTTTCGGAAGTGTTTCATAAAGCCTTCTGACAGCATAATCACCATTACATTTCATATTTCCACTAGCCCCAGAATACGAAAAAAAATCATACATTATACCAGATGCACCAGCTCTAACAAAATTTTTAAAGCCCTATTTTACTGGTTTGTTTGCATTGTATTGACGTATGCCGCTAAATTTAGTTTTGGCCGGAATTATTTGTTCGTCTATACTTTGTTTTTCCTCAGGTTCAATTAACAAACAATTTTTCGTTACACTATCAAGAATCGGTTGAACCTTGAACAATTTATTATTTTTATTAATAACGTCATCTTTATTTGAATTGCCATTTGCATGCAAAAACTGACGTAGTTGCTTATATCGCTTTTTTGACATGATGTCAGCTATTGGGGTATATCTTGTTTCCTTAGCCCAATACATGTGGTAAGCCGGTAATTGCATAATTGACATCAACATGTGCATCCCAAGAAACTGATCAATTTCAACTTTATTTGTGTTCAAAGATTTCTCAGTTTTTTGAACACTTTAGCAGGCTTTGTGTCGGAAAGGGGGAGCGATCGCTCTCGAATACTGACCACGGAAATAATATTTAGTTGCGAAAAACTGGCCAGGTTTTTTAGTCGTTTTGAGAACAGTTTTTTACGAAACAAAAATTTTTATTTTACGGACATACATGGAAACATAAAAAAACTTAAATGTTCTCAAAACATCTTGGTGCGAAAGAATAAAAAAAATATTCGCGAACACTAAAAACCCGCCAAATTAACGAACAAACTAATTCTATTGGTTCAAAAAACACGCTGACTAAGCGAAATAAAGCTCTAGAGCATTCTCTCGAAATTGTATTGTTACGTTTTGAGATTTCTAGCATAAATCGTATATTGTTTCCTTACTAAAATAAATGTTTTAAATATATATTAATTAAATTGTCAAAATATAAATTATATATTTTGGAGAACCAATTTATAACATCCGTGGTATTTTTCCACTTTAATTTATTCCTAAAAATATTATTAATTTTGTCCTATTTAATTTTGCTTACATGCCCAATCTCACTTTTTGAGGGAACCAATACCCTAGAAGTAAGATTGTTTTGAAAATTTGGTTTATGGTTTTTTAGTGTTACAACAGCTTGGTCAGGGGCAGTTGATTCGATTCTGTTATCAAGGTTTATTTTTTTAGCAAAACTTTGCGCTTCTAAATCAATTGCGTTTTCCAAATTTTTAGGGGCTTTCTAACAAGAACTAGTAAATTGTCGCGTAAAATTTATTCGTAGTTTTTTTTTGTGAGTAGGTCAATGTTATTTGTTTTATCAGCAAAAACCAAAATATTAAGGTTTGATTTAATTTTTTTAACATCTAACTTTGAAATTTGTTTTTTATAGGGCGAAACTTATTGTTTTAATTAATTGCAATAAGTCATTTTCAACATTTTCTAAATTAGATATAAAAGGTGGGCTATTTTTTGTTATAAATCTATAGTTATCATTATCTTGGTTATTATTAAATACATCATCTGTGTTTGTATTTGATTTTAAGAAAAAATGGGCTTTCCAACGAATTCTTTTAACAAAAATGCTCAACTCTTTCAATAAAAGAAATAGTAAAACTTTTTGAATTTAGTATAGGTATATTTTTCAAAGACTAAGTAAAATTATTAGTTTCCATTTTTACACCGAATGTTAAAAATAAAATTAAGAGTGTTCAACAAATGCTAATAAGGAGCCTTATATATTTTTAAACAATTTTAAAATGTACTCTACAAAATTTAAGTTAAGACAAGCGCTCTAACCACTGCGTCACGGCCGCACATTTTCGTTTTGAGCAGTTTTTTTTTTTTTTTTTTTTTTAAGAAGCCAGTCGGTACTTTCTAAGGCGCTTATATAAAAAGGTGTTATCGCAAACACCTTTTTTATTTAAGCGCGTCAGCAGCATTTGTTATTTTCTTTGAAATAGGTAACTTTTAGACATTGAATAAATAACATACATCATGCTTTACAAAAAATTGCTGAGGTTGGAGCTCGGGTAAAAAAATCTATGAAGTTTGACCCCCATGATCTAAATTTTGAATAAACTTAACATTTGCGCAATATTTATGTAAGGAGAGACTTGATATTTGATTAGCATTTAGTGTAAGGGGAAGCTCAACATGTTGAGGATTAAGTTTAAATGAGAAACTTTATTATCTTTAACTGAATTTATATTTATCAACAGGTTTTAAATTTCATTCTTTAATCTCTTGATATTTGAAAATTATGGAATTGTAAAATTTATAACCCTCTCAAATTAAAGTGGGATATAAATTTAGTTGAATATAGTATAAAAAGTATATTATAAACTGGTTGCTCTCAAATTTGCAGTAAGGGGGATAAAGTATAAGGCTTTTTGTTTCCAGGCTCTTAATTTTTTTTTATGTTTTTTTAATTCGATTTAAGTATAAGTTAAAAGCATAAGTATAAATATGTTTAAAATTTGCTTTCTGTTTGGAAGTTAGTAATAACAAAAGCTAAAAAAGTTGATGCTGCTGTGTATCTTGGAGATTAGGCTGTTATATATATATTTTTTTTTCAGATTTTGGTAGAACAAGAGTCATACTAAGATCATCAATAGTTTTCTTTATAATTGGTATATCTGAAGCTGTTCCTCATTTCGGAGTCATTCTATCTATTGTTGGCGGTACAACAGTAACAATGACATCTTTTATATTGCCATGCTATTTTTATTGGATTCTGAAAAAAAACATTCCTTTATACGTAAAAATTTTACTCTTAAAGATTGTACTAATTGCTGTGATTAGTGGTGGATCATCCACCTATACCGCTTGTACTCAGCTGACAAATCCGTTTGTTTCTTGAGAAGCAAAAAACATATTGCTTGAGCTGAAAAATCTATTTATTTTTTGAGAAACAAAAAAAATATACCGCTTGAACTCAACTGACAAATCATTTTGTTTTTTGAGAAGCAAAAAGCAAATGGTTTTATATGGAAATTTTTCTTTTATTTTTAACATTTGTTTAGTTATTTTTTTTAAGGTTCTATTTTTGATATTTTATTTTTGCTTTTTTAATTACCGTTTTCTTTTATAATTAACTAAAATTTCTTTAATGTAAAATTTATATAAAATAATTATCAATAAATCAAATAAATTTTATTAAAAAGCTTTTATAAACTTTAAAATTGTATTAAATAATTACTCCAACATAATTTAAAATTTCTTTAATTTGAAAAAAAAAATTATTTTTTAAAAATTGTTTTTATTTTTTTATATATATATACTTTTCTATCAGCTAAATAAATCAAATTATTGCTTTTCCATCAAGTTATGTTTTGAAAATCACGTTACACGAATTAAGATTTATAATTTCGTCAAAGGAAAACTTTTTTTTTTTAATATATATAAATAATGTTTTATAGTTTATTTAACTTAAACATTTAATTATTTATTTCGATGTTAAAAAAATTAAGTAAAAACTAGACACTAATGAATACAATTGACTGAAAACTTAATTTTCGCAAAAGTAATAATTGTTATCTTTGCAATAAAGCAATTAGAAATACTAAACTAAATTTTATCTGGTTATAAAAATAGTCCGACTAAAAATATAATCTATTTTAAATATTTTTAAACTTTTTATCTAACATAAAACTTCTTTAACTTGTCTAAACGTCTTCACCCAGTGGAAGACATTTTTTGTTAACACTAATTAACGGGTTTTGCAGAAGTATAAAGGGATCATCCATAAATTACGTCACGCATTTTTTGACAGATTTTGACCTCCTTCCCTCCCCCTCGTCACAAAATCGTAACACTTAAGAAGCAAGTTTTGTATGAGTCGTCACAAAATAACCACCCCCTCCCCTTATAGCGTGACGTAATTTATGGACGACCCCAAATTAAATTATGCGGAAATGTAAATCATAAAAATGGAAAACCAGGCCGTAGGAACAAAAATTATATTTGGGGGACAGTACTACCCCGAAATAGATTCAATTACTTTAAAATTATTTATTTGAAAAATTATTGGAAGGGGGGGGGGGCAAATGCCCTTGCTGCCCACCCGGTTGCTACGGGTCTGCTAACTACTTAACATCTGAAGACTCCATGGTAAGAAATGTCAAACTTTTTCCTTTTTTAAACTCAATATTAAATTTTTAGTTCTATATAACTTTTTAACTTTAAGAAAAAAGTGTAAATTTTTAACCCTAACACGATTTTTTTTTATTGATTTTCTCCCACTCAAGTGTCTAAGGCGGGAAGTTTTTTGTGAAAAAAAAGTTTTTTTGTGAAAAAAAAGCCGATAAATTTAGTTAAACCGATTGGTTCTTGAGGTATAACTTATGCGTACCGAAAATTTAAAACTGTAAGATTATGCAAACCATGTCTAGTTAAGGAGTCAGTCGAGAACTAAAATACTATTGAATATTTTGTGTTGCATTTAAAATCAAAATCAAACTGATTAAAAGGTTTCTCGAAATATTGAATTACTTTCATAACAACAATTTTAAATTAACTTGTATTTAACACAAGTTATACTTTAATTTTATGTTATTAAAATTTCATTTATTTGAAAACAGTTGCTTATTATTCTTAGTGCAGAAACTGTACATTTACTTATGAAGGTACTTTAAATTTATATTATTATAAGCAAAAAGTCTTTATATTTTTATAGTTATTTAAACAAAAAAGTTTGCGATATTTAATTTTCTTAATTATCGCGCCTAAAAAATGTTCAGGATATGTAATAAAATATTACATCCGCCTAAAATATCACATCCCCCATAGAAAAAACGAAAACGAGATTGTGATTGCACTTAGAAGTGTATCAAGTACGTCCGAAACATTCAATTATAAACAATATAATAAAAACGCAACGAGATTCATAAAAACGTTTTTCTACTAATAGACTATAAATGAAGTTAGCATAAAATGGTAATATATTTTAAATTCATATTTATAAAATTTTGATCGTAATGTATTGCGTGACAATAGTAATATAAAAATAACAATTGTTTGCAATATTTTAGAAGCCTGCATAGGGGGGTTGTGATAATTTAAGTAAGAATTTCAGTTTCTTTTTGTGACATATATAGAAATAACAAGTGGTGAATGTTATATTCTAGATATCAAATACTATTCGTTTAAAATACTTTATAAATTACTTAGGGGGATGTAATATTTCAGAAGTAGATATAGGGGAGGATGTGATATTTTAAGTAAAAATTTCAGTTTCTTTTTGTGATATATACAGTGAATAAACCGAAGGGATGTGATATTTTAGATACCAAATACTAGTCGTTTGAAATATTGTATGAATTACTTAAGGAAGTAATATTTTAAAGGTAAACATAAAGGGGAGGTGATATTTTAAGTAAGAATTTAAGTTTCTTTTTGTGGTACATACAGAATTTACAAGTGATGAATCTTATCTTAAACTCTAAATACTAACCTTTTGAATTATTGTATGAATTACTTAGGGGGATGTAATACTTTAGTAGTATACGTAGGGGGATGTGTTATTTTAAGTAAGAACTTCAGTTTCTTTTTGTGACATATATAGTGAATAAACCGAGGGGATGTGATATTCTAGATACCAAATACTAGTCATTTAAAATATTGTATGAATTACTTTAGAAGTATACATTATTGTATGAATATTTTAGAAGTATACATTAGGGGGGATGGGATCATTTAAGTTAGAATTTCAGTTTCTTTTTGTGACATATAGAGAGAATAAACAGGGGGATGTGATATTTTAGGTATCAAATACTAATCAATTGAAATATTGTAAACATTTCCTTAGGGGATGTAATATTTTAAAGGTAAACATAGAGGGGATGTGATATTTTAAATACCAAATATTATTTGTTTCAAATATTGCATGAATAACTTAGGGGGGTGTAATAATTTAGAAGTGCACACACGGGGGATGTGATATTTTAAGTAAGAATTTTAGTTTTTTTTCGTGCCATATACAGTGAATAAACCAAAGGGATGTTATATTCTAGATACCCAATACAAATCGTTTGAAGTATTGTAAGAATTACTTGCGGGGGGGGGGGGGGGAGGTATGTAATATTTCACAGGTAAACATTGAGGGGATGTGATATTTTAAGAAAGAATTTCAGTTTCTTTTTGTGACATATGCAGAGACTCCACAGAGGGGATGTGATATTTTAAACACTAAATACTAATTGTTTGAAATATTGTAAAGAAATACTTAGGGGGATGTAATATTTTAAAGGTAAACATAGAGGGGAAGTGATATTTTAAGTAAGAATTTAAGTTTCTTTTTGTGGTACATACAGAACTTACAAGTGATGAATATGATATTGTAGATACCAAATACTAATCATTTTAAATATTTTGAAAATTACTTTGGGGTATTTAATATTTTAAAGGTAAGCATAAAGGGTATGCGATGTTTTAAGTAAGAATTTCAGTTTCTTTTTGAGATATATGCAGAGACTCCACAGAGGAGATGTGATATTTTATATACCAAAAATGAATTGCTTGAAATATTGTAAAGAAATACTAAGGGGGATGTAATATTTTAGAAGTATACATTGGGGGGATGTGATATTTTAAGTAAGAATTTTAGTTTCTTTTTGCGGTACAAGCAGAATTTTTACCTGATGGATGTGATATTCAATATATCAATTACTACTCATTTGAAAAATTTTGTGAAATACTTAGGGGATGTAATATTTTAAAGATATACATAGGGGGATGTGATTTTTTAGTTGATTTTTTGCTTCTTTTCGTAATATATATATAGAGCCTACACAGGGGGTTGTGTTACTCCAGAAAATAAATACAATTATTTTGCAACAACGTAGTAATTATGTAGGAGAGTATTTTAGAAGCCTGCATAGGGAGATTTGATATTTTAATTTAGAATTTTAGCTGTTATTTGCAAAATGTGCAGAGATTACTCAAACAGTCTCTTTTCATTTTTTTTTATTAGATTTAATTGAGCTAACAAATTAAAAATGTATTATTGTTCAGTCAATTCATATGTAAGGCTTTCGACAAGTTAAAGTATTATAACAATACATGAAGTCACTGAAACTAAGAAAAAAAAAATTTCACCTATTTGTGTTTTTATCTCTAAGGGCATAAACATTTAAATTGGTTTAATTTATAAAAAATTTTGAAGAAAAAGAAATGACGGCATTTTTTAAAGTTTCATTTTTTATTACATTTATATATAAATATGTTTATAACAAAATAAAGTTTCATTTCTAAAAGCAATGCATCTCATACGGTACCATCAATTTGGGATGCAAATATCTCATTTTATCTAAAAATAAATATTTAATGTACATTTTCTATTTGAATATTTAAAGTATTTTTTTTATTTGAAATTTTTATTAAAAAATAATTAAAATATATTTTATTACCAATTTAACTTTTTTTTGATCTTTTCTAGTTTTTTGACCAATTTCACTTCCACAAATGCGACACAAACTATTCTGCCAACTTTTTTGACCTATTGATTAAATTTTTTATCTTTTTTTTTTTTGTCTTTTTTTTAGATATCATTTAACATTGAAGTAGTATAAACATTTTCAGTTCTCTAAAGAATCTCACAAACCTCCTTTATCTCTCTTTCTATATGCATTAACTTCTTTAAGTGGAAAGAACTAAACTATATAAATATATGCATATATATATATATATATATATATATATATATATATATATATATATATATATATATATCCATTACAGTTAAGAGTCTTGAAGTTATAAGGCAGAATACTCCACATGGTATACCATCAGCTTGTATAGCATGTGGTAATGTTAATATTTCAAACTTTTCTGAAACACCATATCTTTGTTGTAAGTAACAACTACTGTATAATAGTCAAAAAATTATAAAAGATGTAAATACAAATTTTGATATAGGAATATCTATTAATAATATCATACTTCCATTTCACTTCTTCTTTTTTGATGGAATTTATCTGTTCTCCCATAGAGTGAATTGTTTTATTACCTGGTTCATAGAATGAATTGTTTTATTACCTGGTTTGATTATCTTAAACACAAGTGAGTTTCAAAATCAGGTTCAAGGTTTGGTTCCCTGTAAAAAAAATGGGGAACTTTTTGTACTTAAAGAAATCTCAAACTTTTTCAAAAAACAATTATACTATTTTACATAGTGCAAGCGTCCAATAGAATTTTGCCACCATGCATTTATATATACGTGTGTGTGTAAAAATATTCTATAATTAAATTAATGAATCATTAATTTTTTTAGATAAAAGTTTTTGAATACCTTATGCCGTCTTCGTATTAAATCAGTTTTAATTGGCAATTCATCCAGTGAGAGTAGCCCAGCTGGCGACAGTACTTCGATTCGATTCTTCAAAGCATCAATAAATGGAATGGCATTCATTATATGGTTTTATATTTAGAATTAAAATTTTATTTAAATGAAGACAAATTAAAAAAAAAATACAATATTGTTTTTTTGTACAAAAATTTTATTATGAAGTACATTAATTAATCATACTTTTTCTTTACTGTTTACTAATATTTTGAGATAAATATAAACAACTTCGTCACTGAGACATTTGTTTAAAGTGTCTTGTAACGAATAATCGTATACCTTGCAGCCATCTAAATCTGGATATATACCCATAATGACTTTTACAGGGTTTTTAATATGGATCCATTTTATTATTTTGTGACCTATTTAGGAAATGCAATTTAAGCATAATTTCATCAAAATTTAAGCATGAGTCTTTCATCTAATAAAATAACGACTATTAAATTTATTGAAGATTACATGTTTTAAAACACCTAGTTTTTCACCAGGTGGGATGTTGTTTAAATTAATTATTTAAATAAATTTACATAAAAATCTTTATTTCACTCATGCGCCACTGAATAATACATACCTTCTGTATCATCAACTATGTAGTTTTTTCTTGTATTTACTATTTCTAGAATATTAAAATAAATAAAAACAAATTAAAATAAAACGCTAACAATTATAAATGATTAGGTAAGTTTTTAATACATACCTTTATTGTCTTTAACTAAAAAAGTTTTTTATTGTCTCTGCCTTCTCTAAAAAAAAAGCGATACTTTAAAATAAAATAGTAACATTTATAAATGAAAAGTTACTTTTTAAATCATACTTTTACCATCTTTAACTACGTAACTTTTTTTTGTATCTGCCACTTCTAGAAAAAAACCATACATTACAATAAAAGACTAACACTAACAAAATATAAAGGTGATTTATTGATATATACCTTCACTGTCTTTAACTACCGAGCTTTCTATATGAATATCTGCCTCCTCTAGAAAATAAATTACAACTAAAATGAAACGCCAACAATTATATATGAATAGGTAAGTTTTTAATACATACCTTCACTATCTTCAACTACAATGGCTTTTATTGGCTTCTCTGCCTTCTCGAAAAAACAAGCGATACTTTAAAATAAAATGCTAATATTTATAAATGAAAAAGTAACCTTTTAAATCCTACTTTTACCATCTTTTACTACAAAACTATTTTTTGAATCTGCCTCCTCTAAAAGAAAAAATACATTACAATAAAAAGGTAACGCTAACAAATTGTAAAGTGATTTATTATTATATACCTTCACTGTCTTTAACTGCAAAGATTTTTATAATTTTCTGCCTCCTCTAGAAAATAAATTATAAATAAAAAAAAACTCTAACAATTATATAATTTTAATAAATGAATAAGTAAGTTTTTAATTCATACCTTCACCATCATTAACTTCAAAGCTTTTTATTGGTGTCTCTGCCTTCTCTTGAAAATAAGCGATAAAATAAAACAATGAAAAATATATATGTTTTAACTATAAATTAAAATAAGAAAATATTACCCAAAAATTTTACCCGAGTATAAGTTAAAAAACAATAAAAATTGTTTTCATATTAGGTTTGAAAAAAAAAATTATTTTATAAATAGTATGAAAACTTTATCGAAGTAACAGGTATACCAGTAACTACTCTACAGAGTAACAATATTTAAAAAAAAACATTTCTCTTCTCAGCGTTTTTTAAAGACGTTTAAAGACCTGTAATAAAATGCGTTATAAAATTTAGATGCCTTTGATTAGCTATGGGTTTCTGAGACATTTTTTAACTAAAATAAGTGAACATAAACTCTCAACCTCAACTAATATATTTAAAGATATAATGTCACTTCACTTTGTTTTAGCTCATTCTTTTTCTAGCGCTTATCTTTATTTAAACCTTTTAACTTTCTAAACTGATCAAAACGAGCTTCTTGATTCACAAAAAAGTTATGCCAAATATTGTGCGGCCGTGGCGCAGTGGTTAGGTTGCTTGCTCTATAAGCAGGAGATCCAGTTTCAAAACGAGCTTTGGACATAATTCGCGTCATGGTAAGGAAGGAGGCGTAAACTTCCTGGTTAAATACACTTCCGCGGTGCTCTGTGACAAGACCGTAAGGACTTCTTGGGTCACCTTAATAACAAATTAAAAAAAAATTTATATTATAAATAAGGACAATTTCTTAGCAGATTTTTTGTTATGTTTATTATGGGTACGCGTTGGTACTGGACTCGTCAAATAAAAATTTAATCAATCTTTATTATAAAAATTGATATAGTCAATTTTATTACCTAATGGAATCATTTAAATAAAGCCACCATGCTCTCGTCTTTTTTTCAAACTTGTTGAATTCAACGCTATAAATCTGTCATTATAAATATGATTATTATTTGTTAGTGAAATCTACTTCGAACAATTACGCACTTTAGCATTTGTGTCATTAAGAAAATAGGAAGACCTAACAAAAGCAGAATATTTTTAGTGTGAAAGAATAAATAGAGTATAATTGCTCAATAGTATTTTTCCAAAATTTTTACAAAAATGTTGTGTTAACATTTGATAATATATATATATATATATATATATATATATATATATATATATATATATATATATATATATATATATATATATATATATATATATATATATATATATATATATATATAAATGCACTGTGGGCATAGAGCAACAATAATCAACATGTTTGTAATGTTTGTAAATTTTTTCATTTTAAATTACTTTACCCTAAATAATCAAAATCCCAAAACTGTTTATGTTCTTTGTCTTTTCCATCTTTTGAAGTACATTATTCTTTATCATTTCTGTTCAGTATGATATTGGATGATTCTTAATCCGAAATACATGATTTTATAATTATTATAAAATCATGTCAATGTAATAAAGTCAAATTTTTAACTGCCACTTTTAAAAATTTGTATAATGTTACTACTTGTGAACTGGAATAAATATTATTAACTCACCTCAGCAGGCTCAATAATCACATTATATTTCAATACCAAACCATCCAAAGAAACGTTAATATTTAAAATAGCTCTTTAAAAACTTTCTTTTATTAAGAAAAAAAGAAGCTTCTATTATTCTGAAGAAATTATAACCTTCCCGAAACCTTACGCCTCAGCCACCATAGGTGGACGTAATGGAGAAAAATTTTAAATTGTGCAATAGAATAAAAAAAATTATTTATTTTCCTTCAAAACTTTCTGTACATAAAAACTAGTAAAATGTTTATGTTGTAAGATATGAAAACATTTAGAATAAAAACTTATTGTAATTAATTTCGTTCATTTTAAATCTTATGAAAACTTTAATTCCACTAAAGTTTTATGACTTTGTTGAACAATGTCGCATGTTTAAATTGTTAGCTCAATCGTATCTAAAGAAAATAAAATATTAAATTAAAACTTTAAAATGCTAAACTATAAATATTAAAGTTCCTTGATTTTATTAAAAGCTCTTTAATTAAATTTATAAATTTATTATAAAGATCTCCCCATCAAGCGAGGACCTAAGAAACAAAAAATAGCTAACAAAATTTGAGATACATATCTTACTTAAATTATACCTCGACCCTATGCAGGCGACTAAAATATTACATTCCCTTTAGTAATTCATAAATTATTTCAAATAATTAGTATTTAGTAACTAGAATATCTATCACTTGTAATTTTTGTATAAATTACATAAAGAAACTAAAATTCTTTTCAAAAAACATCACATCCACCCTATACATACTTCTAAAATATTACATCCCCTAAGTAATTTATAAAATATTTCAAACGATTAGTATTTGGTATCTAAAATATCAGATCCCCCTGTTTAATCTCAGCATATGACACAAAAAGAAACTAAAATTCTTACTTAAAATATCACATCCCCCTATGTATAATTTTAATGTACTACTTCTCTCTAAGTAGTTTTTTACAATATTTGAAACGATCAGTATTTAGTGTTTTAAATATCAGGTTTCTCACTTGTAAATTCTGTATGTATCAGATAAAGAAACTGAAATTTTTACATTAAATATCACGTTCCCCATATGTATACTTTTAAATATTACATCATCCTAAGTAATTCTTTACAATACTTCAAACGATTAGTATTTGAAACCTAGAATATCACATTCCCCCTGTTTCTTCTCTGTATATGTCACAAAAAGAAACTGAAATTCTTATTTATATTACGCATCCACCCTATTCAGGCGTCTAAAATATTACATCCCCCTAAGTAATTCATAAAATAATTCAAACAATTAGTATTTGGTAACCAGAAGACAACATCCATCACTTGTAATTTCTGCATAAATGACATAAAGAGACTGAAATTCTTTCTTAAAATATCACATCCCCACTATGTATACTTCTAAAATGTTACATCCCCCAAAGTACTTCTTTACAATATTACAATATTTCACTTGTAAATTCTGTATATATCACAAAAAGAAACTTAAATTCTTACTTATAATATCACATCCCCCCTATGTTAACCTTTAAAATATTAAATCCCCTAAGCAATTTACAAAATATTTTAAACGATTAGTATTTGGTACCTAGAATATCACATGCATCACTTGTAAGTTCTGTATGTACCACAAAAAGAAACCTAAATTTTTACTTAAAATATTACATCCCTTCTATGTTTACCTTTAAAATATTACATCCACTAAG
Organism: Hydra vulgaris; assembly: GCF_022113875.1. Lineage (NCBI taxonomy): Eukaryota > Metazoa > Cnidaria > Hydrozoa > Anthoathecata > Hydridae > Hydra > Hydra vulgaris. The sequence continues at coordinate 28,957,397 of NC_061160.1, read as the reverse complement.
TAATTCATACAATATTTAAAACAAAGATTATTTGGTATTTAAAATATCAAATCCCCTCTATCTTTACCTTTAAAATATTACATCCCCCTAAGTAACTCAAACAATATTTCAAACGACTAGTATTTGGTATCTAGAATATCACATCCCCTTGGTTTATTTGCTGTATATGTCACAAAGAGAAACTAAAATTTAAACATAAAATATCACATCCCCCTTATGTATACTTTTAAAATATAACATCCCCTAAGGAAATGTTTACAATATTTCAATTCATTAGTATTTGATACCTAAAATATCACATCCCCCTGTTTTTTCTCTGTATATGTCACAAAAAAAAACTGAAATTCTAACTTAAAATATAACATCCCCCCTAATGTATACTTCTAAAATATTACATCCCCCTAAGTAATTCATACAATATTTCAAACGGTTGGTATTTGGTACCAAGAATATCACATCTATCACTTGTAAATTCTGTATGTACCACAAAAAGAAACTTAAATTCTTACTTAAAATATCACCTCCCCTTTATGTTTATCTTTAAAATATTACTTCCTTAAGTAATTCATACAATATTTCAAACGACTAGTATTTGGTATCTAAAATATCACATCCCTTCGGTTTATTCACTGTATATGTCACAAAAAGAAACTGAAATTTTTACTTAAAATATCACATCCTCCCAATATCTACTTCTGAAATATTACATCCCCCTAAGTAATTTATTAAGTATTTTAAACGAATAGTATTTGATATCTAGAATATAACATTCACCACTTGTTATTTCTGTATATGTCACAAAAAGAAACTGAAATTCTTACTGAAAATATCACATCCCCCCTATGCAGGCTTCTAAAATATTGCAAACGATTGTTATTTTTATTACCTAAAGTATTATATCCCTCATGTGTAACCTTTTTTTACTATTGTCACGCAATACATTACGATCAAAATTTTATAAATATGAATTTAAAATATATTACCATTTTATGCTAACTTCATTTATGGTCTGTTAGTAGAAAAACGTTTTTATGAATCTCGTTGCGTTTTTATGGTGGCCTATAACTGGACCTAATTTTGAAATTTTTAAAATGATTGAATATGACAATTTTGATTTTCAACCTACAACTTTTGATTTTTTATACTTACTACTAATTAAAACATGAACTACTAATTTTTAATCCTACTGCGTTTTCAATCTACTAAATTTTCAACCTACTCAATTTTCAACCTACTGAATTTTTAAACTACTGTATTTTCGACCTACTGTTTTTTCTATCGACTTTATAACTACGTTTTTTCCGGTATATATTTTATTAGTTATTAATTTGAATCAGAGCTAAATTTAATCAACCGTGGAGCGCTGGCTTATAATTGAGAGGTCCTAGGTTCGATGCCTGGTCAAGAATATAAGGCGGTGTGATTTTTTTTTTTTCTTTTAAACTATTTTTTTCTCAGTCAGTTCGTGAAAACTTTTGATCGGACGCCATTTTACAAAATAAGTATTTTGTTTTTTTAAATTTCAGTTCATGAATCTTTAATTTTTACAAAACACGCATAAAATTGTTTAATTCTTGCGTAGCATAAGATCAAATGCGCATTTTCTAACAGCTTTTTTATCAAAGTTTCAATAGGATTTAATATGGTGATGTAAGTTTTAAACTTAGGTGAGAAATAAACCAAAATTTTCAATGTATCCAGATTTTTTATTTGTAAAAATGTAACTGTTTTTTATATGTAAAAATGTATTTTTTATTTGTAAAAAATAAGTGACGCCAACTGTGTTCTTTTTAGATTAATATAAATAAAACTCACGTTTATAAATATTTTTATAAGAGGCGTGAACTTCCTATTAAATGCTCGTCCACAGTGCACTGTGATAAGACCGTATGGACTTCTTGGGGCATCTAAAAAAATTAACAAAAAAAAAAATGAATCCCCTCCTTGGAGTAGGTCTAGCCCTTGCACAGTAATGGAGAAACATTATCCACTTGTGTCGCTTTAAATATTTTATTATAACCAATATGGTTTTCGATCAAATTACTATTCGGAACATGCACTTATGCAACTTGTTGAAGTTATCAGTGGAGCATCTTCTCATAACAAATTCACCTAAGGTATGTTCCTTGACTTGTCAAAAGCATTTGACACCTTTAACCATCAGATTTTATTAGAAAAACTAAAATATTATGAAATAAGCCACGAAAACCATTAATGGTTTACCATTACTTAACTGATTGAAAGCAGTTTTTTCTCTAAATGATGGCTTTCAGACAAACAAACTTAAAATATCATGTTGGGTTCCACAAGGTTCCATCTTAGGTCCACTGCTGTTCTTCATCTATGTCAACGATCTGTACTATGTCAACTATGTCACCTAAAAAACATAAAAGTTTCACGAAAAAATAAATAAATAGAAAAAAAAAAAAGAAACAAAAGCAAACAAAAAAAAAAAGGAAAAACTCAACATCTGTATATATGAATGAGAGAGAAAAGAAGAAAAGATTGTTAAACAAATAATAATGATATATGTAATAATAATAGTAATAATACAAAATAACAATAACAATAATAAAGTACCAATAATATTAAGAATATTATAATACAATATAAAGTGTATGTACAAATCATAGATGATAATTAGATATAATAATAACATAAAATGTAACATTAATAACACAATAATAAATAAATATAAGATAGGTAAATAATAAATAAAGTAAAAATCAAACCACTTGTTCGTTAAAGAAATTATATATTTAAGACAACTACAGTAAAGAGAGAAATTATAAAGAAATACACTCCAACAATATATTTTTCAATTGAATTATGTTGAGCAGTAAAAAATTCGTAACAAGTGGATATTTTTTCTTAGATTTTTTTATTAATGCAGGAATGCACTGGTTCCATTGAGAAATACATTGTTGTTTTATGGAAAACTTACCATATTTGATTGTGTTGAAAAAAGAATAGTATAGCTTGCTATTTTATAGTATCTCTCTATTTCACGTTGCAAATAATGAACTAGAACAAGTATCAAACTGGCTTATTGCTAACAGCCTATCTTTAAACATTGATAAAACTAAGTTTTCCTTATTCCATTCTAAACGAAAGTTTCAATAAATTCCAAAATCCTTACCAATGCTATTTACAAATAACACCAAATTTTTGCGCTCATTCACAAATAAATTACTTGGTATTTTAATAGACGAAAACTTATCTTGGAGAGATCATTTTAAACACATTAGCAATAAAATCTCAAGAAGTATTGGCATTTTATATAAAACCAGACAAATCTTAGACAAATCTACACTAATTAAACTATATTTTGCATTCATAAATAGTTATTTATCTTATGTTTGGGGTAGTATAAATAAATCTTAACTCGACTGTCTCCTTAAACAACAGAATCATGCAGCACGCATTTTATTTTCAAAATCGCTTCAAAAATACTAAACCTCTACTAAAAAGCATGAGGGTACTTGATATTTATGAACTAAATATTTTCGAAATTACACAACTTATGTTTCAACACAGTCAAAAAAAACGCCGAAGGTTTTCAAAAATATTTTCTCTAAAACATTAAACCAATACTATACTCGATCTACTCATTTTTTTTTTTTATCAAAAAAATTATTTTAACAAAAAACAAAGTATATCTTGAGAAATAACTATATTAAACTATATTAAATAACTATTTTAAATGTTTCAAAACACAGTAAGAACTATACAAATTCGCTATTTAAAATCCAGGAAATTTCAAAAAGTATTCAACAAAATAAATTAAACTTGTTTCTTCGTCTTCTTAATAACAAAACAACTTCAGGCATTATCTTTTCACAACTGAAACACCCCTTATTTAAACATTCGTCTGTTGGCGATATCCAGGACCTATGCCGTTTTCGGATGCTAAATTTCCAAAACTTAATTCAAAATAAAAAGAAGATAAAAATAGCACTTTGTAAAAGTGAAATTCCCTCCGAAGTTGAACAAACTTTGAAACATGCAATAGAGTGCTGGAATGCGAAAGAGCAAAGAGGAGTTTTTAAACAAATTCTGGAGGAAAAAATTCTAAAGTGAAAATCATGAGAAATAACTTTCTTATTTTTCTTTTTTACCTTGTAAATTACATTGGGTGTTTTTAAAATTACATTTTTGGATATCTGCCATTTTACTCGGTAACCATAGCAACTAACAAATTTATTTTGCATTATAATGCAAAATAAATGCATTATAATGCAAAATAAATTTATTAATTGCCATGGTTACCGAGTAAAATGGCAGATATCCAAAAACGTCTAGGCTAGCCCGGCCATTCTATATTAGTAACCGAAAACATATAAGATATGATTTTTGGGCATATGATTAACAAAATAGTAATCTACAAAGTATACTAAAATTGTTCTAAAAAACAAAGTATTTTTAAGAGTTTTAAATTATATTATAAAGAATTTTTAAAAATAGGGTATTTAAAAAAAATGCAGTTTTGTGATCAAAATCTTTTATAAATTAACAGAATTGTAAAACTTTTAGTTCCAATAGTACAACTAGATGCAATAAACATTTGGTGAAAATTTTATGCAAATTGTCAAAGACAGAATTATTTATTTTGTTCCAGTTATTTTTAGTCATAGGGTACATTAAAAGTATGCATTTTTCTAATCCTGAAAAACCTTGACCACATGCACGCATTGAATAAACTATTCTATTATTTACATCAAAAGTTTTTTTCCCAGAACATGTCTATGAAGCATAAAATTGAATTTTTTTATTACATTTAGAGCACATTGAGCTGAATTCTTTTTTTTTTCTTCGGGAAAACATTCTGAAATATTTAATTTTGATTGTAAACATTTTTTTTAACATAGTTGTATAATTACATTAGAACTGTTACCATAAATATGATCATTTTCATAACTAATTTTTTGGATTTTTTACTTTGAGTACCTAGTTTGACGCTATATGATTTACCTATTGTTAAAAAAGTTTATGAAACAACAAAATAATAACAAAACAGTTTTCAATTCTGATGTAAAACCTGTTACTATGCATGATGTTAGGCAGATTAAATTAACCCAGACAAAAGAATTGATTTATTCTCAAGAACTAAATCTTACTGTTTTTTTCAAACTTGAGTTCAGCGATAAATTTTGTTTCATAATTACAAAAAATTTTTTTTTTATTTTTTTATGATTTTTTAAGATTCTTAAACATTAAAGCTCTTTAAATAAAACCAACATACTGCATTTGATAATAATATTGAGCTTGAATCAAAATTCATTTTAGGCAACGTATTCGAAGGTCATTTGTTACTTAATTTTAAATTTATCATTTTTGAAAATGTGAGTCTGCACCAACCAATTTAGCAAAATGGATTATAAAAGAGGTAAGTTCGCTAATGGTTAGGAATTTATTTGAAAAAGAATTAGTTAAAAAACTTTAAAAAAATCCAAAGTTATTATATAAATTTCGCAAAAAAACAGTTACACTAACTATTAAAGCAATCAGAAACTCAGTGTTATTAACAAATAATCAAACTAAAATTGTCAAAATTATGTACAACCAAATTAGTTCCGTGTTTGTTAAATCAAAAATGAATTTTAACCTAAATTATATAATATTTCTTGTTAAATTCAATATTAAGTTCACACTATAAGTAAGAACGTGAATATTGAATTGAAAATTACCGGAAAATAATTTGAAAGATATATATTGTCAGATTTTCTTATCCAGTAATTTTCTAGTTTTAACAATTTTAAATTTTTGAAAAACATTTTAAAACAATAAGATAATAATGACAATAACAGGGTGGCCACACTTTTTTTGTCTGAAAAAATGAGGATAATTTAGGAGATTTTTAATGTTTTTAAGGAGATTTGCCGGGAAATATGAAAAAAAAAGTATAAAAATTTCAGTCGATTTAAACTTTTAAAAATTTAGAAGTATATTTAAATGAAATTTTCTTTTCTGAAAATACAAAATTATTTTAAGTCAACTTAATCAAAATAAAATTTTAATAAAAATAATTTTTATGCTCAAAACTTAGACAGAAATAAGAAAAAAAAGCTTAAATTTTATCAAAATAAATTTTTAAAGTTATTAAAATAATACAAAAATATTGAAAAACATTCGAGTAACTTATTTTTTCTCAGTATACAACAGTATTAACTCAAAGTCTGAATCATTTCATTAATTTTATTGTTGTTTGGCTTATAATAGTTTATGTATTATACTCAAGACAAATAAATTAGGAGAATTTAGAAGTATTTGAGAAAATCATCTATACATTAGGAGAAACAAGGTCTTTTTAGGATGTTTTTCCAATACTAAGATATTTTAGGATTTTTAGGTGGAGTGGCCTCCCTGAATAAATTATTTGCTTTTATAAATACAATAGTTATATATACAAAGTTAGAGTTACAAACAGTAAAAGCCTGATGAACAATTATATTATATATTTATATAATTATAAATACAAATTATATTGAATAAAAACGCGAGATAAAAAAAAATAATATTATTAACAACAATAATTAAAATAATAATACAAAACAATTTTTTAATAATCTATAAAAATTTAATTAAAAGTTTATTGATTAAAATAGTTATGTAATAACAATAAATATATAAGCAAATAAAACATATATTTAAGAAATTCTTTAAAAATTGTAGCATTTAAAATAACAAGTAAAAATAAGGAGAAAATTTAGTATACTTTAGTATATACATACAAAACACCCTCAAATATTTACACAAATGCTTATAGACACACACATACATACACACATATTTATATGTACAAAAAAAAATTAATACAACAAAAAACAAACAAAAACACTTTTATTAAACAAATTTATAAATAAAATAAAAATAAGTGATAAGCCAGATGGTATACAAAAATACAACAATACATAAAGAAATAGTTTTTTTTTTCATATACATTCTTTTTCTTTTTAAATTGGTTCTAATAATGTTCCTTACTTCTCTTCCTTCTTTGATGTCGTTGTTGTCTTTTTTTTTTGTTTTCAAATGTTTCAAAATATTTTTGCTTATTTATTTTCTTATTATTCATTTTTCTTTTCTTTACATTCTATACATCTTTTAATTTTTCCATCCTCTTTTTCATTTTCTGAAAATTTCTTCCTAAAATTGTGAATCACTGCAAATAGTTTATTGACAAGGCATTGCTTTGTACCTAAATAAAATACCATCACTTGTGTTTACTTAATTAAATAAACTATCATTTTATAAAATACATTGCATTAATTCAAGTAATTATAAAGAAAGAGTGTAAAAATTAAAATATATAAAACAAAAAATTCTATTTTTCGAAGCAAATATTCTTAACAATTTTTAGACATAAAAAAGTAAAATAAACTTTTATCATAAAAATCAGTAAAAAACTATGCATGTAAAATGGCAAAATAAAACAATATGTTATTACATTCTGTGGCCAATTGTTTCTAACTGATAGTTTATTATGTATGTTATTTAAAAAAAGGTATGGCAAGTAGGTAAGTAGATAACACAGTTTTTGTGGCGATAAAGTATGATTAACACATATGCGCTTGACAAGTTGAACGGGCTTCTTGGTTTCACATTGTGGTACAATGACTAATAAAAAAAAAGAGTTATTACAAAAAATATTAGTACATTTCTGTATAATACAATCTTTATTATTAAATTCACAAACAATGTAAGAAAACAGTTCTTTGTATCATTTGTTTTGACACAAAGAAGTAAAAGCAGCTTTATGTTTTGATTAACAGCACACTTACACAAAATAACACACTTATACTAAATGTGTTCTAGAAACACAAGTTAAAACATGTAAACACAAATAAACAATATCATATAGTTAGACCTACAAAAATTTCAACCCACTAAATTGTTCTACAAAAAGAACATCTAACAAAAAGTACTGATAATGTACTGAGGCCTAAACTTTTTTATTTTCAACGAGTTTATGACGTTTTAGTTTTTGACCAATTTATTTTGCAAGATTTTTGTTTTTATTCGCTTTGAGATTATCTAATTGGTGTTTTTAACGTTGTTTTTTTAAATTACGAAAACTTTTTTTAAAATACAAAAACTTTTTTTTTTAAGTTAGCAATTAATAAGTTTTCCAACCTTCTAATTATGAAGACAGCGTTTCAACCACTGCACCAAGGTTGATCAAATTTGGCTCATATTCAAATAAACAACAAAGTATACAAAATACATACCAGATAGAAATAGTTATAAAATTTAAAATGAGCTAGGTTAAATTAATTATTATTAAATTTATTAAATAAACTAATTATTATTAATTATAATTAAATATTACTTAGGTTGAAAATTAGGTCAAAAATACAGTAGGTCAATGTAGGTTGGAAAACTAGTAGTAAATGTTTTAGTTATGTGTAAATATAAAAAACAAAAATTGTCAGTTGAAAATCAAAAATATCAAAATCACGATTTACAAATATATATATATATATATATATATACATATATATATATATATATATATATATATATATATATATATAATATACATATATATATATATATATATATATATACATATATATATATATATATATATATATATATATATATATATATATATATATATATATATATATATATATATATATATATATATATATATATATAAATTATGTTATTGTATTCTACAAATAGAGTGCTCAATGTTTTAAACAGGGCTTTGGAGCTACTCTGGAGCTGAAGCTATCTATAGCTGGTGTTTTCACAAGGAACTGAAAAAGCTGAAGCTGAAACATTTTTAGGTGGAACTGGTTCCAGAGCAGGCTCTAAGCTAGCTTTCTCCAAGCTCCTCCTTTTGATAATTTGGAAGATCAAAGTTTGAGTATTTTTTGATAGGGATTCCTAAATAATCTAAAGTTATTTTTTATATGAAAAATTTTTAAAAGAGCATTTTACGTATTTTTTAAAAAAAGCATTTTACGTTTTGATATTGATATTATAGGTTTAGATTGTTTGATTGCTCACCTTGAGGCACAAAAAAATTTAATATTTTATAAATTATACTTGAACTGATATATATAAAATTGTTTTTGTATACATTTAAAAAAATGCTTGCGTATTTTAGAAATTAATTTTAATTATAGTGTTTTTTGTAATATGTTTTGTAGTTTATGTTGCTGAATAGATACATTAAAACTCACTTTGAAACATTACAGACAATCATACTCTGAAATAAAAATTCAGATAAAAGTTTTCTAGATGAAGCTATACAGGATGAAGAACATGACAAGCATTAATGACAGGAGTGCAGCAATTTAGGAAAAAAAATCTAACCTTAGTTCTCCTAGCAGGGTGTAAACATAAAAAGATTGAGGTGATGTGTAGCATTGTTAAATATATATATATATATATATATATATATATATATATATACATATATATTTATATATATATATATATATATATATACATATATATATATATATATATATATATATATATATATATATATATATATATATATATATATATATATATATATATATATATATATATACATACATACATAAACATATATATACATATATAAATATATATATATATATATATATATAAATATAAATAATATATATATATATATATATATATATATATATATATATATATATATATATATATATATATATATATATATATATATATATATATATATATATATTGATGCATTTATGGTGATTGATATTTATTGGCGATTAATAAACAAAACAAAAAAAACTTGTGTTGTTTTGTTATTGCATGCATCTAGGTTAAATAAAAATGGCAGTTAATAGTAAAAATAATACATAAAAATTATAAAATAAAGTGTCAGTAGCTTTAATAGGCTGATATAACACAGGCTTCTTGGTGATTGAATTCTTGAAACAAAAACTTGCCTATTTTAGATTTATTGTCAATGATTTTTGAAGAAAAAACTTTAAAAACGCAAGAGAAAAACGGTAAAAACACAGACTAGTAGGTTGAAATGAATTTACCCTATATTCGGTCGAAAATCAAATTATGGCAAATCGGTTGAAATTAAAATTCTGTGAAATAGGTTGAGAAAAAAATCGGTCGAAATAAAAAACGTCATAAATCGGTCGAATTAAAAAAGGCCTATAATCGGTTGAAAACATTTTAGGCCTAGGTAGAACATATAAAAATTATTTCCACTTTTTAGTAGATGTTTTATTTTGTAGGTCAAGTTTTTAGGTGCAGAATTTTGTAGGTTGAACTATGTGACACGGTTTTTATTATATTGTTTATAATTGAATGTTTCGGACGTACTTGATACACTTCTAAGTGCAATGACTCGAAAGCGCAATCTCTTCTATGGGGGATGTGATATTTTAGGCGGATGTATTATTTTATTACAATATATATATATATATTGTAATAAAATATTAAATATATATATATATATACATATATATATATATATATATACATATATATATATATATATATATATATATATATATATATATATATATATATATATATATATATATATATATATATATATATATATATATATATATATATATATATCGTGAACTGACGTACTTTTTTTCAAAATTAAAAATGGCGAAATTTACTGTTTCACAAATCAAGGAGCTGTTAGAGTTGCATGAAAGTACACTGTTGAAAATATTTAATGATAAGTTTGAAAAAATAGAGAACAAGCTCATTAGTATGCAAGTAGAAAATACAACTTTAAAAAATGAAATCAGCGAATTAAAGAAGTCTGCTGAGTTTATAAATGAAAAATACGAAAAAATTTTAAACGAAGTGAATGATTCTAAAAAGTAAGCATCAACATCGAATTTAAACAAAACTAGCATAGAACTTGAACACAGCGATAATATAATTAAAGACAAACTAGCAGAATTGGAGGACCGCAGTCGGCGAAACAACTTAAGATTCAATGGGATCCAAGAAAGTGAAAATGAAACTTCGGAAGAAAGCGAAAAAAATATACACGAACTATTAAATTCAAGACTTGGTATTAATAACAATATAATAATTGAAAGAGCACATAGAACTGGAAAACTTGATTATGGTGGAAAAATGAAAAACAGAACTATAGTTGTCAAATTCTTAAACTATAAAGATTAACAAACGATAATGGAAAATTACTCGAAGTTAAAACTCTGGACTGAACGCCTATACATTAGTGAAGATTACTGCGAAAGAACAACGGAATTAAGAAAGAAATTGTTTATTGAAGCGAAAGAACTTAGAACAAAAGGTAAATATGCAAAAGTGGTTTATAATAAACTTGTTATGCGCGATGCTTAAAAATAAGAATTCCTTTGTTTTCGCGAGGCACTACAAGTATACTAAACCATTAAAATGGATTCAGTTTTACTAGATAATTTTAAATTAACCTTTAATTTTCTTCAAACAAATAAATATCTTATTGATGAGAGATCTGACCCAGATCTAAATTATTTTAGCGAAGCAGGTGCTTTACAAAATAATTGTTGTTATTTTTACGCACATGAAATAAAGTACTTCCTAGAGCGTGACCATTTGAATGCCTTGCATATAAATATAAGAAGCTTAAAAAAAAATTTTGAAAGCTTTTGCTTATGTATGAAAGATACTCTAAACGTTTTTAATATAATTTGTGTAACCGAAACGTGGTGCGATTCTGACGAAGTGAATTATGACTGTAATATCCATTTACCTGGTTTTAAAATAACATCATTAGCGCGTAAAGCAAATAAACGAGGCGGCGGTGTGCTTATTTACATAAAGGAAAGTTTTCAATTTTTTACAAGGCTCGACCTGAGTACTTATGATGACGATAAAGAAATTTTAGCAATTGAAATTTTAACCCAAAAAAATAAAAACATACTTTTCAGTTGTTGTTATCGCCCACCTTCTGGAAAAATTTAATGCTTCAACACATATTTAAATACTAATATTATAAAAAAAGCTGACCACGAAAATAAATTAATCTATATGATTGGTGATTTTAATTTAAATTGTTTTGATTATCACGTCAAGCAAAACACACAAAAGTTTTATAACGAATTATTCAAAAATGGAGCGTTTCCTTTAATAGATAGACCAACCAGAATTACCGAAAAAACGGCTTCAATAATCGATAATATTGTAACTAACGATGTTTTTAATGAATCTTTAAAAAAGGGTATTATTAAAAGTGACATTTCCGATCATTTCCCCATTTTTTTCTCTATAAGTATAAAACCAAAAGTACTACCTAATGAAAAAACAACATTTTTTAAAAGTATCTATAACGAAGCTAATTTATTATTGCTTCATGAACAACTGTCATTGCTTCATTGGAAAGATATAAACACTTCATCTGACGTAAACTTTACTTACAACCAATTTTTTAAATCTTTCTATGAGGTATATGATGTAAATTTTTCGAAACTCGAAATAAACTTAAAAACCAAAAGTGTAAAATCACCATAGATTACAAACACCCTAAGAAAATCATCAAAAGTCAAACAAAAGTTATACATTAAATACCTTAAAGAAAAAACGATAGAAAGTAAAACCAACTACAAAAAATATGCGAGAGAATTTGAAAAAATTAGAAAGAATCTTAATAAAAAATACTATTCCGATTTACTTATGCGATACGAATGTGATTCAAAACGCACATGGCAAATTTTAAGAGAAATTACCGGTAAAACAAAAATTAAATCATGCGCTCTGAAAAATGGCATTAAAATTAATGGTAATATCTCTTATGATCCACGCGAAATAGCAATCTAACTAAACAAATTTTTGTGTCACGATCGGACATAATTTAGCAAGAAATATACCAAATATAAAGAAAACAATTGATATCTCATCTATTGCATTAGCTAATCTTGATTTTTTGGAATTATCCCAGCAAACATGTAAGCGTTGAATCAACGTTGAAAACCAGTCGCGGCGTAGAAAAAGCGTTACAGTCACAAAAACAACGTGCTTTCAACGTTGAATCAATGTCTGTTTTTGTATACTAAATCGCGGTAAATTGAAACGTTGAATAAGCGTTGAAATTGTAACGTAATTTAGCCTTTCAAAATAAAACGTTTATTCAACGTGGAATCAACTTACGCAAAAAGCCACTTTAAAAACGTTTCGAAGTATATGCTTTATCAACGTTAAAAACAAACCGCTTTTTAAACGTTACATTTTCAGCGTATAAATGTAAACGTCCCAGTAAGCACATAAGCGTTTTTAAAACGTTTTTTTAACTAAGAAAAAAAACGTTTTTTAAACGTTCTGAATGGCAATATCTAAAAAACGTTTTTAAAAAAGCGTTTAAAAAACGTTCTAAAAAAACGTTTAAAAAACGTTCTTAAATAACCTAAATTAAACCATAAAAAAACGTCTTTTAAACCTTTAAAAGACGTTATTTTTTAGAAAATATTCTCAAATCCATAGGTACTATTATTAAATTGTTTTTAAAAGAGCCTGTTGGTTCAAAAAACAAGAAAAATAAAAAATTTATTTAAAAGTTATTTTTAAATTTATTTTTTAAAACAATTTACAAACAAAGTAATATTTTAACGATGATATCTGTTGGATTTAAGGCACTTTAAGACAAGCAAAAGTTGCCCGCTTTCACGAAACAGTAATTATTGCATCGACAATCGACTCTGTGTATGATTCGTGAGAAGTCAATGCACAAACTAAAAAAAAAACTATATATTTAAAACAGACAATCTGAGCAGTAATAATAGTATTATAGTATAATAATAATATATATATATATATATATATATATATATATATATATATATATATATATATATATATATATATATATATATATATATATATGTATATATCTTATACTGCTGAGTTAGGTGAGCATGATGATGTCATACTCACCTAATGTCAAATAGCCTGCTGCCGGGGGCTTCAGTACATAGATCGACTGACAAATAGCCTGACTTGCCGTGGAGAGCAAAATTTTCTATCATTTGGTATATCAAATGATAGAAAATTTAGAATACTAAATAGTGGTGTAAATAACTCCATACTGCCAAAAATGGACTTAGTGCATTTCCCTTGTATTCCCATCTCGTAAAACTACCGCAAAGCAGGATCGGCTTTAGGTTCGGGCGAGTTAGTCCAATCGTTTCGCCACAGCTTGAGATCCTACATGGGGAAAAAGTTCATCTGACAGCAAGCACAGTTAGAAAACGCCTGCAGCAAGCTGATTTGAATGGGAGAATTGCTGCAAAGAAGCCTTTATTGCGACTTTATAACGTCGCAAAAAAAAGAGTATTCGCAAAGTTGCACAAAACCTTGACTGTCGTACAATGAAATAAAACGCTATGGAGTGATGAAAGTACCTTTACTGTTATCTGTAGAGCTAAAAGAGCTTATTTGAGGAGAAGAGTTGTTGAATAATTTAGTCTTTTGTGTGTTGGTGAATGATTTAGTCCTCATACAGTAAAGCATGGAGGAGACTCTCTTATGGTATGGGGTTGCATGTCAGGATCAGGTGTAGGTCATTTATTTTGTTGTACGGGCACGCTAAACCAGGATAAATATTTGGAAATATAACTATTAAGTAAAAACAAACCATTTTTCTTTCAACAGGACAATGCTCCTTGCCACAAAGCTACAAAAGTAATGGAATATCTCAAACATGCTCGTACCAATGCTATTGAATGGCTTCCACAAAGTCCTGACCTAAACCCCATTGAAAATTTGTAGGAGTAGCTCTTCAGAAAAGTACAGAAAACCAAACCCAGCAATCTGGATGATTTGTGGCAACATTTGCAAGCTGCATGGCTAGCAATCCCTGTTAAAACCATCCAATAGCTGGTACAGTCTATGCCAAGACTTGTACAGGCCGTGCTTGATGCGCATGGAGGGCAAACAAAACACTAGTCTTTTAGTCAGAATTTCTTATGTTTTATTAGTGGCGCTTATTACTGACAATGCAGAGTCGTTTTTATTTCCATGTGATGCTGTTTTATTTATATTGTGCCAAAAATGAATAAACTTCTCTTGTTTTTCAACTGTGATCATGACTTTAAGCCTCTACTGTATATAGGTGTGTATATATGTGTATATATATATATATATATATATATATATATATATATATATATATATATATATATATATATATATATATATATATATATATATATATATATATATATATATATAAACGTACCTTTTATTAAGTTGTATAGCTTGGTTAGACTAAAAAGATCCTTTACTTTTTCCAGCTGCCATATTAGATTTGGCCATGAGTGAATTTGCCATAAAACTAAAAATAATATATTTTAATAATATTATATTTTATAATTTATGAAATTATAATTAACTACTGTATTTAAAATTTTTTTCTTTTTATTCATAAAATCTAAATGTAGTTAAACATTTAGATTTTAATTTAACGATACAGTTTATCTATTAATTAAATCTAATCTATTGATTAAAAAATAGCACATTAACCATTAATGTAGTCCAGATCATAAGTGTACACTAACCATTAGTGTAGTCATATATATGAATATTATCTGGGTTAAAAGAATTATCTGGACTAAAGTTTAAAGCTATAGGATAACCTATAGCTTTAAGCTTGCAAACTGGAAAAAATGTAAATTGGCATTAGTGCGCCTAACAGGTTAGCAAACATTATGAATAGGCATAAGTGCAAAATTTGATTAAGTAAGAAACAGTTACAAAAACTGGCAGAAGTGCGAACTGACATAAGTGCGTGTAATAAATTTGCAAACATTGGCCTAAGTGCTAATTGGCATATCGCCCTTATGCTAGTTTGCAGTTATGCCAGTTTGGAATTATGCTAAATTTTGCAAATTTATTTGGCACACTTATGCCAGTACGCATTTATGTTGTTTGCACTTTTGCGAGTTTTTGCAACTGCTTCACACTTATACCAGTTCCCACTTATGGCAATTCACACTTATGCGAATGTTTGTAAATCTATTTAGCGCACTTATGCCAATTTACACATATGCCAGTTTGCACTTATAGCAGTTTGCACTTATGCCAATGTTTGGAATTCTTTTTGTGCAGTTATGCCCATTTGCACTTATGCCATTTGGCATTGTGCCAGTTTTTGTAACTGCTTCGCACATGTGCTAGTTTGCGCGTATGAAATTCACGGTTATTCAGTCATCCCGTTATGGTAAAACCGCCAATGTAGAGCCATGCATGGGATTTTTATTATGGATTGTAAGATGGGAGTAATATCATTATAAAATTAAACAGAGTATTTATAGGAATGCACTTTTAATTTACTAACCTTTTCATCATAGCTATCACAAGTTTTTAACAGTTCTTACCACCAATATTTTGAACTCTTTGTTTCTAATAGAAAGAAATAATGGAAATCTGACAATTCCTAATTAAGTAGTAAAAATTATATATTGTAAAGAAAATTAAAAAAAAAGAAAAATCTGTCAAATCAGTATTTAGCAATTTACAACTGCAGAGATACTACAGAGTTACTAGACGAAACATTGTCAAGTGCTGAGTCAAACTTATCAAATTCTATTATACTGTTCATTTCAGTTACTACTTCTTCTTCACACTATTTTATATTAAGTTTTTTGCATCCTTGGGTTTTTATCTCATTTAAGAGAAGCAACACACAATACTGAAAGTCTTAACAAATTTACAATAATTAAATTTTACATAGTCTTAACTAAACTAAATAAATAAATTTAAAATACATAAATTTAACAATTTAACAACTTTACTGGTCTAACCCTAAATCAAAGAAAAACTAATAGACAGTAAAATACCTAATAGTGGCAATGCTATATTATATATATTAGCGTTTTTCTCAGATTTCGGGTTAGACAAGAAAGATTGTTGCATAGATTTATAGTTTTGATAATATTGAAATAATGGATTTCATGAAGGTGATTATTTAAAGTTAAAATTGGAACCTCATTATTTGAATGATGTTTTTTAATATTGACAATCATGTTAGCATTTTACAACAAACATTACAATATTATTTTTAACTAAAGACTTACTTGCTTGAGATAATGGAAGTCCATAATGTTTATCCTTTTTATTTAAAAATAATGAAGATTGATGTGTCTTAAAATGAAGTCTTAGTCATCACAATCAATATCATCTTCATCTATTATTTTTTGACCTACACAACACAAACATAGAGAATATTTGAATTTCATCTAACAACTTGTCTTCTCATGTAGCAATTTTACAATTGAAAATTTTTTACTAATTACTTTACAGATTAATAACTTTATAAGTAAAATAGGGTATACAGTATGGTATATAATATTATAGGTTTCATACTGCTAAATATTTGGTAATAACACCAGAATATCATTAAAGAATAAAAATTTAAAATGACATTTTGAAGTAAGTCACTCCCTTTCTTGAAACAAATAATCATATTTTTCCCTTTCAGCCATTTTAACTACAGTAATTCCTTTATAAAAACCACTGATATTATCATTTTTAATTTTTAGAGTTAAAGAAGAAAAACTCTGAGAATGTTGTTCCCTTTTCTCAAATCCAAATAAATTTTTTAGCATTAAAAGCAGTTGATAATTAAGTAGAATTAAAAACTTAACCTAGTTTTTATAAGCAATCAAGTTTACACAACAATTAAGTTACTTAATAGAGAAAAAAAAATCTAGTTAACCACACCATAAAAACTTTATTAATTTTATCTACTTGATTCAAGTAGAAATATAAACACATAGTTTCAACGAAGGCATACAACTTTAAACTAAAAATACTC